>OZ017738.1:316537364-316677364 GCA_963969285.1 Odontomyia ornata | reverse complement strand
TCAAACAAATCCTTGCAGAGTGCCAACTAATTGGCACTTTTCGTACGAAATATTTAAATTCAATTTCTCAACATCAATGTATCATATTTAACTGTTAATATCAACAGAGCCCTTGGAAGGATTTCAACTCTGTCCCGATACATTTTAGACCAATATGTTGTCTTTCATTTGAAACCTCTACAATCAAAATCCTTACACGCGTCGATCAGTTATGCTGAAAAATCGGGGTGAAAGTCGGAATTTATTTAGTTTTAAAGGTAAAAGTCCTTTACCGTTACTTGAATTTCTTCTCCTTTCAACGGGACCTAACTGGAAGAAAGACGTATCATTTGCCAATAACAGGACTCTTCTATCTCCGTTTAAAAGTTATGCGTGAATATACAAAAAAAGCAAAAAAAATATATATATACGCAATGATAACCTTCTTTCTTTTGGAAGTCGGTTAATAAAAGGGAACTATTTCATAAGCGATGAAGTTATTCACTGTAATGTTTAACCTAATTATGATACTTTTTCATATATGTGTGTCGTAAGCTGGGTTTATTTTCTTTAGGTTGCAAGTTCTTTAAAAAAATAAGATGCGACCCTGCAAATTAAATTAAGGTAGAAAATTCAATGTTGGGGATAATATTGAATGGTGTGGTTATTAGATCGAAGCTGAAATAACCATAAAAAAATCTACTGAATCTAGGAATTATTGAAATAGGCGGTACCCATGATTCTGGTTGTTAATCAGGCACAATTGTAAAAACAAATTGTATCGAACCTCTTTCAAGCTCGTTGCAGGGTAGTTAGCTCAGGCAAGCTTTCCAGAGCTGCTAGATGAATCGCAAAAAGAAAAATGTTCGCAAAATATTAAATGGCATTAAATCACTGTGATTAGCTTGTAATTGCAGTGCATTTAACACGCAGGTAATCTTTAAACCAATCCCGGCACATAATTACGAGGTGGAATCATCAGCTGGAAAGTACAACAATGGCTACCGCTTATGAAAAAAGCTTGCAGGTACAGATGCGGAATTTGGTTACTTTTATGCAACGAATTATTACAGACTCTGCACAAGTACTCGATATTCAATATTCGATACTAAATACGTGTTGGACAGAAAAAAAGTAAAAACTTTTTTTACGAATCAAATCTCCAGCTTTGTCTCACAGTGCACCGATATGACTATTATTTCTAGGTACCCCGTGCTTTGTTAGCAAAATTTGGTATACTCTGGAGGTGACCCAAAAGACTCGAAACCGTGTCTGTTCACTAAAAAAGGCTAGGCCCGACGGCTTTTCATGAAAAAAAAAATTGGCATAATTATTTCATTTATCTTCCAGCATGCTCATCTGCTTTAACCCGGCGCCAATGACGTGAAAAAAATTACATCGTCAATGACACTGGGTCAAAATGACCCAATTGGTTTTATTAACGAATTTTTATAAAATTCTAATAAATTATCTAATTTTAATTTAATTTATTAAATCTTCTCGCTTTGTCAATAAAATAAAATGATGAAAATACTAACATACTTTGTAAATAACTTTTTTATTAATTATTTCTTTATTACATGCAAATTCAACTTAAAAAATATTTTTCGATTTTTTTTTACAACAATTGTCGGAAAACTATTTGGAATAATGAACATTGTGAATTCAGGAAGAGATCATATAAACTGCCTATATCAAAAAAAAAATTAGTCTTCTGTTTCATCAATCAGTGACATGGAATTACTACAGTTTTCACAGTACGAAATTACGTGATCGGGGCATATGTAAATGTTACATGAATTACAGGTGTGAATTGTTTTTTTATCCTTTTTGGATGGACATATTTGACATCTTCTGCGAGTGCCGGATACCTTTTGGGAGGGTTCGCCTTGTTCTATACCTGTGAAATCCGCAATTCTTTTGCGCATCTGTCGAGGCAAATTAGTAAGATTTTTGCGCCAGAGCAAATGTTCCTGAACCATACAAAGACCTAGATTTTTCAAGAAGTGTCGTCTTTTCGTATGCATGTCATTATTATTAGCGCGATAAATTATATTTGCATTTATTCCTGCTATATTTAACATAGCAAAAAAGAGTGTCAAAGGCCATCTTTTTGAGTTTCTGCTAACATTGTACGTTGCACATAGTTCATCAGCCACATCTACTCCACCTTTGGTTGAGTTATAAAAAGTTATAATCTCTGTTATAATCTCTGGTTTCTGCTTATCACCTGTGCAGTCATCAATATGATCATCGTGATGTAAACTTGACATCAAAAGGACAACTTTGTTTTTCTTTGGGATATACGAGACTAGAGTTATCTCTTTTCGATGCCCGAAAGTTGATGAGTTTTCAGGTTTTCCTCTTGTTGTTATAAATTCAGACGGAATTTGCTTTTATTTTTGCGTAAAGTACCCACAGAAGTAAGTTTGTGTTTGCACGGAAGATGAGATATCAATTCGTAGCTGGTAAACCAATTGTCAAATGTTACATTACGGCAAGACTTAGAAATTGGCAATACAATACGATCAACCACATCGAATGGTTTGTTGCTGACTGAATATGGGCCACTGGGCTGCTTGCCGGCATAAATTTCCAAATTAACCACGTAGAACGTTTTCGCATCAACTAAAGCAAATATTTTGAGACCATATCTAGCTGGTTTAGACGGTATGTACTGTCTAAATTTACAGCGACCTCTAAATGCTACTAACATTTCATCAATGGTGCAGTTCTCTCCTGGCGCATATATTTTGTTGCACTGTTCGACAAACGTCTCAAAAAGTTCCCGTATGTGCGCTAAATTATCCAGCTTTTGTCTTTCATCACGTGTAGACTTATCATCAAAACGTAAACAGCTCTGTATAAAGTAGAATCGTTGAATTGACATTGTGAGTCTAAATATTTCTACGCCAGTGCCATCTGTTTCCCACAAGTCATTCAAGTTTTGTCGATTAGAACGATAAAATTCGGCAATATATTGAAGTCCAATAAATGCTTTTAGCTCACTCATTCCAACTTCACTCATGTATCTATGTTTGCTCACATCTGCACATGCCGCTCTTCTTTTTTGGATATGAAAGTTGGTATATGTTCGAATTTTGCACAACATCGCACTATTCACAAATAAGTCCCAACATTCTGACACCCGATTTGGCACTTTTAGCAGCTGGTTTTACACCAAGTGACTCCGTAATTATATTTTCTGATCTTGTACGTACATTTGGTCGTGCTGGTGCTCTTTCCCATCTTGTTCCATCTCTTCCTTTGAAGAACCGTTGTTGCAAAGTCAATAGATCACGATTATCCAACGAATCAGATTCTGTCTCACTCAAATCGCTTGCATCTTGCTCACTTACGCTGCTATCACTGCGTTCAGACAAGTGATCTTCGTTTTCGATGTCAGAAGCAGGAATCGGATCTTCATCTTGAGAATCTGACTCTTCTAATGCCGCCAAAATACGCTCCGGGTGGTTAGCGAGTGACATTTTTGTGAAAACAACTAAAAACAAACAAAAATCGTTAAAAAAAACACTGAACTCATAAATAAATGCATGTCACGAAAATACCACACTAACGATGACGCCGGGTCAAAAGTACCCACTTTGAGTTGTCGCACGTGTATCTCACTGGGCTGCACTGAATGCAGAGCAGTTGCAGGTAGAGATGGAATGTAACTTCAGCTACACAAGCATTTAAACGCATAATAATTGTAGAAAATAGACTATGACTGTTTAAAATCTCCTCGGGTCAATATGACCCAGCGTCATTGGCGCCGGGTTAATAGTTTAAAAACGCTTTTGTCTTCCCAATGCCTGATTTGTATTATTCAGTCGGGTAATGGGGGAGAAATCGTGAGGCTCCATATTTTTTTCTCATGAATGAATTACTTGCTTCAGAAAGAACATTTGCTACGAGGTGCGCATTATGATTACAAGTAGTCGCCTCTCAAATTATAATAGCTGTGCAACAAGTAATTAGCTTTCAATTTCCGATAAGAGTATAGTTCGCGCAATTTTCTTTTAAAGCCCTTAAAGCGAGCCACTATTGGACATAACCAGCGATGAGGCGTTACTGACATCCATTTTATGGAAGTAATGCAGTCACGGTGGGAGTTAGAACATAAAGGGAGTAATTGCGGTCATACTGCAATGCTAGGAAAAGGAACGAGAGAAAGCTAGTTGCCTCAGCTCGAATTGGGGGCGATTTGCTCGATCATTCTTGATCGTTGATTGTGTCTTGTTTATGATTACCTGTTCCTCAAAGAGCTAAATAAAGCCAGTTGTAGACTTCCTAATCAACTTTTACGTCCGTAAAAATTAAATCGGTCAAATCTAAAGCATGTTTGCATTTTTTTTGATACAACGACTTTGTAATAATCGAGGAGCTATGGCTCTAAAAGCCAGCGCTGCCACAGGCACACAGCACAAACTCAATTTAACAAGGGTCGCCATTCAGTCACCTTCCCCATCGCAACACCCGCTCTGTTTTCGCATGAAAAATAAGTCATCGAGCTCAAACAAAAATCCACATTCCATATCAGGCTCATCGAGAAAAACACTGAAATTGTCGCTCCAACAAGAAGAGAGTTAAACGAATTCAATGACTATTTATTATCGGTGGCTGAATCATCTACGACAAATGCGACTACATCAAAGCGATCTAACAGCAACGAGCAGCCGCATACAGAACAGCTGGATACCACGAGCTATGAATTAGATAATTTAAACTTACACGAGAATCAAAGATACTGTTGGCCGGTGAGACCATTACCGCGGCGCAGCTCTCCAAACAGAGATTACAACGGCGATATTCAAACAACCATTACATCCTCCAACATAAGCAACATACATCCTATTAACTATTCAAGTAATAGTGCATCAGGTTTAAGTTCCCAAGCTATCGGTGTTGTGATTCCTACAACGCCTAATTCAACCCTGCACGAAGACAATTATGCGCCAATAAATCCACGATCCCAACATTATCAACTAAACGCGGCAAATTTTAACTCAATAGCTAGCCATAATCAACTACACGATCAGCATCATCATCATCATCAGTCTGATACCAATCAGACTTTAGCCAATCTCGATAGTGAGCTCACGTGGGAGCAACAATTGAATTTCATTCAATATTTTCTTTCACTTACTTCAAAAAACCTTAACAAGGCTAATGATACACGAGCGCATTGAGTTAGAAGTATTCATTCGGCAAGCATACCAAACACTCCAACATACGAAGAGCTTCAAGCCAAATTAGAAGCATCAAATCGAAATATTCAGAGTATTAAAGAGCAACAGCAACAATTACTTCGTCTTCAACAAGCAGCTAAAGATCGGGGGAGTCGAGTTTGAGAGGTCGAGCGGGTCGGATCTATTACAGACGCGGCGACGAAAAGTGCACCGGCCGGCAAGCAGTACGAGACAAACAGCCACTGCTTTTGAGCGTGGTGTCTGCGGGATTTTAATTCGATTGTCGCGTTTTGTTTTTACTGCGGTTTAGAAGACTTTCCGTTCTAGTTTGTTTCGAAAGTTTATTCACATTTATCATTAAAGGGCTTTCGCTAATAGTTTTAATTAGTGTGTTCATTCTCAGTATACCCACGGGAGTGACGAGAGTTCTGCTGTCGGGAGCTATCGACACACTCCGCGGAGTCCGAGTGAATAATATAATGTTCTTGCAATTTCCACACTTTCGCGTATCGATCTACGTAAATTTTATTTCAAGCCGTGAAAAATAATGTTCCTGTTCTTCGTATTGTCCGACATTAGAATACCTCAACCGTCCCGTACGTACGGTACACACTAGGCGAAAGCAAAATAGTCACGGAGACACGTCCGCTGGTATGGTGCCGATGCGAGTAGTGAAGTGTTCTAGGCAGTGTACGGGACGCAAGACGAAGGGACAGAAGAAAGTTGGATTCGAACTATCCATGGCGTGCGGAAGCCATTGACTATTCCGTCGCGACTGAAAAAGAAAGATTGCGGGGAGTTAAGTGGAGTGTGCCGGGGCAATCAGACTTGCGTGGATCGATCATTTATATTGGATTTATTATAAAAAGAGTCGAAAATTCCATAAGTGGTGTGGTGTGACTCTGTCCAACGACGAAATCCCGTCCGTTGTTGCGCGAAAGGTTAATACCATATTTGCAAGTCAGTGTGCGTGCGGATGACAGTAATGGTGGCTAATTTGCTGTGAACGAAATGATTTCCATGGTTTCGGACATTCCACGGTGCTTTGTTTAACAGTGATGGTGTTGTGTATGCTGGTGGAAACGGATAGTCACAGCTATTGTCACCTGTTGTTACGCCGCATGTCTCTGGGCGTCAAGCTAATGACAAATGGATATTAAATGTGAGTATTTCGAAATGATACGTTATTAAGAGCGGTGAAGAGCGATGGAATACTGGTGGAGATCGTAATGAGAAAGATTATGTATAAGCTAAAGCAAAATTTAAAAGGATAAAAAGATCAAATGGAAACACACAAATGAGACAAAAAAATGATAATGTACACACGCTCAGCAGCCAAACATTTATGCATTATTACACAAATTTACTATATTTGATTGAAGATCAAAAACCACAAAACGGAAATTACAAGAAATCTGAAGGAGAGAGAATTACAACGATCACAAATAAATCTTTACGAACTTATATTGAGAAATACAAGCAGCAAACAACATATCGAATAATTCAACGTCTCTTCACAACCATCTCTTGTTAAAATAACAGCAAATGTCAATGCAATCTATTCCATTTTTCATACAATAAGTAACGATTATAATGTTTCGTCTTCAATTTTTGTTTCATTTTGTATAACGAATTATATGATTGTTTATATTTTTGTTCGTTAAAGGACATTACTTTATTCACGTATTAGCATTAAAAACCGTTCAATTATTTGGAATTTATGAGAAATTCATGCTGATATCCCTTTGAATCAAAAATTTGGCGCTTTATATAAAATCAAAAGACAATAATACATTCCTTATCCCTATCATTGCCATGAGTAATCCTTTTCAACCTTCCATAGTGAATCCATGGAAACACTACTAAATTATCCTTATTTAGTTAATTAAAAAAAAAATAATGAACGGTGTATTATATTAATTGAAGGAAAAAGAATAAATAAAAAAATGAATTATTAAACCTTAACCGTCGGTCTTTCCCTTCCGTTTTATCTAACCGGGTATAGGACCCGGTACGGTGGCAGGCTTCCACCTCAAAACATGAGCCAGCCACCGGGTACAAATTAATCCTTTTTGTTTCAGGTGACCGTTATGGGTTGAGTGGCCCAAACAGAGTGCCTTTTTATGGCATAGATTTATGCAATCCAATTGTATAATTCTATGACATAAATTGGTCACCGGGGTACTCCCCTTCTGATGGGAAGGTTCATACAATTCAAGTTGTATGAGTTTTCCACTCAGAAGAGGAATACCTGCCCACTTCAACAAGTTATCAATGGATTTATTCCGGTTGGGTGGGTATGAAGGGGCTCCACCACCACCCGGTTGCCCCTCTTTCATTTGTGGGCCATGAACTTCGTTGGGTAATGACGAGGTCAACCCCAAGTTCGCCTTTCTTCTCAGGTTTCACTTGTTCTAGTAACAAGTACATCTCCTTCGGTGAGGTTATCTACAATTTTGCGACTTCGGTCGCCTTTTTGATCTGAAAGCAATTCGTGAATGCGAAATTCTTTGTAGTGAGTCCTCGTGCCGGGGAAACGAACCCGCCCCACGACACCGCAATGCTAGCCTGCCAGCGCATTCACGCGTCTCCGGACGAGGGCATTCTCGGCAGAAACCGACACCTTCCTCTGCCGAGGCAGCAGAACATCGCTGCAGTCCTTCACGGACCTTTTTGAACACATCAATTCACTACAACTTTATCACTTTGCCTGATAAGCAATTGACTTTCATCAGCGTATTTGGTTCAATTATCATCTATGGCGCAACAGCCCAACCCGGGCCTTAGCATCCAGGATTAATCTCCTCCAATCATCACGGCTCCGCGACCTTGTCCGCCAGTTGTTTACTCCGAATAAGGATGCTGTCAGCTTCTATTGTGTCTTCCCATTGGGTCCTCCGTCCTCCCGCTGGATGTCTACCTTGTACTCTACCCTTTAATGTTCTTTTGGGTAGCCGGTTTTCTTCCATTCTTTTTACATGGCCCGCCCATTGCAATTTACGTAACTTTACGCAAGAAGAAATAGGTGGATCGTCAAATAGTTCATACAACTCATCGTTGTAACGTAGTCTCCACTCTGTTCCTTGTTTCACTGTGCCGTAGATTTTCGGGAGCTTTTTGCATTCAAATACGTCCACTGCCTTTTCAGATTCGCTCGTCAGGGTCCATGTTTCACTTCTATATAACAGCACAGGTTTGACTAGTGTTTTTTAAATGCGGGGGTTGTTTTGCAGGTGCGCAATTCTGGAACTAAGAGTGGGAAGTACGGAGTAATATACTTTATTTACGGCGTTTATGCGGCGTCCAATCTCGTCCTTTTCTATTCAGGTTGGCTCCAGGGTATAAAAAGTTATCTACACTTACAAGGTTGTAGTCGCCTATGGTCAGGTTTTGTCGAACCGAAGTTTTCTTCCTCGTTTGAGTCATGAATTTAGTCTTAGTTTGATTAAGTCGTAGGTCAATTCGGTTTGCTTCAGATTTTTGGCTCAGAATTTCACCTTTGGCATCTGAGATTGAAGTGCCATGATATTGAGGTCATCGGCATATGCTACCAATTGTGTGGGCTTGGCCATTAGCGTTTCCGAGGTTTCAGCTGATGTCTTCCTGATGATGTGTTTCCGCGCAATATCAAAAAGTATTGGGGCAAGTCCATCACCTTGTTTTAAGCTTGATTCCGTCATAAAGCTGTCCATTAGTTCACCGTTTACCTTGAGCTGGGACTCTTTACGGGCTAGTTTTGTTGGGACGCCAAAGTCAAGCATTATTTTGTACAGCGAATTCCTGTACTTGATTCAATGAGTAAATTAACGATTCAATCATTCAGAATCAGCAATATTGGTTTTTTTGTTAGAGCATTCAATAATTTTGTACAAGTGGAGCAAATAAATAGTATTTAAGCAATATAAGTTAAGAGGAAGGCGTGCAGTTATTTCTTCACAAACCAGTTTAGCTCACTATAGCTTGGGATAGGAAATAGCCTTCTGGCCCCTGTGGAATAGTGAATACTCTTCTTGGATACAGTGAAAGTTTCAACGCAATTAAACAATCAGAATAAATAAAGTATCTAAATGTTAATCGTTAATACAACGCCTTTCACTGGAGTCCGAGCTGTGTGTAAGGTATAAATGAGTGAAGAGGTAAGCAAGGTTGGAATTCGACCACAAGACATCATCTGTTCTCTATCAAGTTCTGGCTTTGATTAATTAATCAAATAATATTTTTGGTTGCTTTAAAATCCTACGAAATCCCGTTCGTACGTCCGTGCGTCAGTTTTTTCGGAATTAGCAACAAGAAAATTTAGGGATAGTCTGAAAGTCATGACCTATTCAAAGTTTGATATGAAATATATTGTATTATTGGGTTGTTGGATAATTTATATCGTTTTTTTTTCTTCCATAGATGACCTGCACTGCATATTTCATGTAGTAGGGATTGCGTGGCTTATATTATTATATACTATTGTAAAGATTAGACTTTAGACTATCTTCAGTCAAAAATTGGGCGTCATTAGCAAACAGTAAGTTGGTTAACAATAGACTTGAAAATTGACAATGAAAGAGAGTTATCGACATATTTTGTTTTACTTCCGAAAGGGCAAAAATCCGGTGCAAGCTCGAAAGAAATTGTGTGAAGTTTATGTTGAGGACTGCTTACTGAACGCCAGTGTCAGCGTTCGTTTGCTCACTTTCGTTCTGGAAATTTTAATGTGCAAAATGCACTACATACTGGTCGTCCAACCACTACTGATGACGACAAAATAAAGGTGTTAATCAACTCGACAGCTAGCAGGGAAGCTCAACTTGCATTTACTACAGGTTAGTTACCTAAACAAACTGGTTGTTTCGGTTCCTCACGAACTAAAGGAAATCAATCTCATCAAACGCATTAATATATGCGACTTTATGCTGAATCAAAACCAAAACGAACCATTTTTAAAAAGAATGATAACGGTTGATGAAAAATGGGTAATTTACGATAATGTAGTATGAAACCGATCATGGGCCAAGCAAGATGAGCCCCCACAATCAACATCCAAAGCCAATATTCACCAAAAGAAGATTAAACTTTCTGTGTGGTGGGTTTACGAAGGTATAGTCTACTTTGAGCTGCTTCCAAGTAACTAAACTATTGATTCGAATGTTTACTGTCGTCGAATATCCAAATTGAATGAAGAAAAAAGAAAAATGCCCTGAACTGGCCAATCGCAAAGGCGTGATATTCCATCATGTTAACGCCAGACCCCTCACCCCATTTGGATAACCCGTTAAACATTAGTGGAGCTCAATTAGGAACTGATGCCATATCCACCCTATAGCCCTGACAGCACCATCAGACCATTATTAGTTTCGCTCCTTTCAAAGCCATTTGACTAGTAAAGTTTTCGATTCCGATCAGGCTGTTAAAAATGAGGCGGACCAGTTCTTCGCTTCTAAAAACCAATGTTTCTTCAAACGTGGAATTTTTCAACTGAAAAACGGCAAAAGGTCATCCAAATGGTCAATACATCATTGATTGTTTCTTGTTAATATACATAAATTTCCTTTGAAAAAGATGGAAAAAATGGCATTTACTATCAAACAACCCAATATATTGGATATTCTAAAAAGTATTGAGTCTTTTTTGTCACTAGATGATGTTCGTTGTCATATATCGGGCAATACTAATCAGATTGAGTCAAACTGACATTTGTTTCAAAGGTGACATTCCAGTATACAATTTTCATATGGAAGTTTTGTATTTCGTCATTCGCAAAAGTTGTATTCATTTAAAAATGAGTGAAATTTCTGAAAAAATTCGTTATATTTTGCAATATCACTACGATCAAGGTGAGAATGCACCGTAGACGCGTGAAAAAATTTATCGTGTCTACGGTCAAGATACTTTATCAAAAGCCACAGCCAAGAGATGGTTTGCTCGCTTTCGGTCCGGAAATTTTAATGTTAGAGATGTACCTCGCTTAGGTCGACCAATCACTGAAAAAGTCGATGAAATCTTGCAAAAAATTGAAGAAAACCGACACATAAGCAGCCTAAACATTGCTAAGGAACTGAATATGCGTCACCAAACAGTTTTGAACCATTTGCATAAGGGTGGCTACACAAAGATGCTCGACGTTTGAGTGCCGCGTGAATTAACACAAAAAATTTGATTTGTTAAAACGCAACTAAATCGAGCCATTTTTGAAGCAAATCATTACGGGCGATGAAAAATGGGTAAGATACGAGAATGTCGTTCCAAAAAGATCATGGTAAAAAAGGTGAATCATGACAAACGACTTCAAAGCCAGGATTGACACCAAATAAGGGTATGCTGTGTGTATGGTGGGATTGGAAAGGAATTGTTTATCATGAAGTGCTAGAACCTGGCCAAACACTCAATTTCGGCTCTGTACTGTCAGCAATTAACCAGATTGCAATAAGTAATTCAAAAAAACTGTCCAAAATTGATCAAGGGCGTTGTCTTCCATCATGACAATGCCAGACCACACACATCTTTGATGACCCGGCAAAAATTGACAGAGCTTGGCTGGGAAGTTTTGATGCATCCACCGTATACTCCAGACCTAGCGCCATCAGACTACCATTAGTTTCGGTTTCTGCAAAACTTCGTTAATGAAAAGAAATTCACTTCAAAAAGGGACTGTGAAAATCACATGGCCAAGTTGTTCGCCGATAAACCACAGAAGTTCTACACAGACGGAATAATGACTCGACCCAAAAAATGGCAAAAAGTCATAGATAATAATGGACAATATGTGCTTAAATAAAATCCATTTTAAATAAAAGAAATATCCAATCGAAAAATGACAAAAAAAAGCTCAATACTTTTAAGAATATCCAATATATAAACAAAAAAATCTTCCTTTTATTGGGTGAATATTATTTTTTATTAATTGCAAACACGCGTTTCGAAAGGAACGTCCTTTCTTCTTCAGTGCTTTTTTTACAAGTGTTTCCTATAAACAACCTTCTGTCACAATGACTGTAGATTGTTTATAAGAAACACTTGAAAAAAAAATAATATTCACCGAATAAAAAGAAGATTTCTCGTTGATTTATTATCGTCAAAGCGAGGTGAAAATAGCCGAGGAACAACAATCAACGTCAAACTGGTAAAGGGTGATAGGCCCAGTCGTGACAGTTGTCAGAAAAATATTTTGTTTAGCGCTTCCAAAATATCCTTCGCTTGTATTATTTCTTTTTTTTGTACATATACTCGTATATATATCGAGAGTAAGTTGCTCCCTTCTTCATTGTCAGTTATTTGTGTGTAAAAAGAATAAAGAAAGCAAAAAATAGCGTTTTGATGGAAATAATACAAGTTGAGGATATCTTGGTCATGTACTTATCGAATTATACGTAACAAAAACTAAATCTGAAAAGATTAGACTCTGTGATGATCTTTCAAGTCCTGTGATTAAAAATATTACTTTCTCTTCTTTTTAGGGTTTTGTACTAAAATACAAAATTCGCCTTCACCCTCTTACTTCCCCACAAGGGGCGTGTAAGAAGGATTTAGTAGCAGAGCTCTGGATGTATTTACAGTTATTAGCATTTATATTTGCTCAATTCGGACGTTCGCCTCCAGTAGTAATCGCTTCCAATCGTTACGTTTCTGCGACCTCGTTCACCGATTGGAAATCCCAACCAGGGATCTGATTTCAACAACAATTTAATCTTCTAACTGGATATTTCCTTTACGATCTACCATTCAACGTTCCTCTAGTGAGCCTGTGTTCTTCCATTCCCTCTACATGCCCTGTGCATTGTAGTTTATGTAGCTTTACGCATGCGGATACAGGTGGGTAAAACTCTTTTGTAATAGCAGCGCCTTCGGGGGTGAGGCTAAGTACTTGTTGAATGACTCTCGTATATATACAACTCGTCATTGTAACGAAGTCTCCACTCTGCTTCATGCTTTGGGCCTTCGCCTAGAGGTAGAGTATCTGATTATCTTGATCGAATGTATCAGCATTCCAGAAAGTGATTTGGTGCGTATACTCAACTGCGATACGTTCTGATTTTAAACCAGTACATATCTTAATTGAGCGGGCTTATAATCCGTCCGAAGAATCATTCGAAAGAAATCTCGTTGTCATCAACGGGATTCGAACCAGAGACCGTCGGCCTACTGGTCCACATATCTTCCTAAAAACTGTATTCGACGAGCCCAGATTTCAATCACCCAAGTTAGAGATCCGATATATGTGTAACGTTTTTTTAAAAATAAACTGAAGAAGAACTTTGGGTTCGAATACGTCCAGGGCCTTTTCGGAAGCATTTGTAAGGGTCCAGGTTTCACATCCACCCAAGTTCGAAATCCGAAATCGGTGGGAAATTAAAAAAAAATAAATTGAAGAATGTTGCACCTTCCTGGTATTATGTTAAAAGAACTGCTATGGAACTTGTACGCGTTAGGTCTCAATTCTTTTTCCGATAACACTGACTCTACTCCGATAAGAGGGTCCTTTTTAGCGAAATTGGCCCTTTTCCACATTTATATGTTATGTGTGATGAATGAAGGATACGCTTGAAGCTAAATGAAAAAATACTTTTACTGTTCTCAATAAAAAGCTCAGCAATGAATTCGATTCCACTTTCCGTTACTAAAAAAAGAATAGCCAAATTATTTCCCTTCTTTAGCATTTATAAATATATAAATTTTTAAGCTATTTCCTCATTGGAAGACGCGGTCGATGGCCCGAGTTTGAGGCGCAATTTGTAGAAAGCGAAGGCTCGAGCGGGGCTGTAGTACTACGAAGAAGAAGAAATGTTTAAGCTGACTTTCTTACTTTCAAAAAAGTTGAGTAAATTTTGACTTCTGAGGTATTTATTATTGTTGTCATAAAGAACTACCTCCATGGTTTGTTTCAATTTTTTGGATCAAAAGTCTTGAGTTGGAAGTGCTTAGGTGTGCACGAACTTTGGCGCTTTCTCCTCCTTCTTTCTTTTTAGGGTTATGTACTAACTTACAAATCCTATTGAAATCGCAACCTGTCTGTCCGTCCGTTCGTGTGCCACAGCAGTTTATCTACAAAATTATGGCAATTCTTAGAGAGCTGGAGGATCCAATATAGAAAGGGATCCTAAAATTTTTCATCGAAGGTAGCGTATCCAATGAAATCTCTTGATGAAATAATATATTGAATTAACATATTAATTACTATGAATGCAAAAAATATTAAGCAGCCATTGAGGACTGCCGAAAAAAGTGAAAACTTAAAAATATTATGTGATTATGTTATTTGCAAGACCTGCAACTATCTGTAATCCGCCAGCATCTACCATCCATCATCTGCAATCTGACCACCCACCATCATCCGCCATGCAATATCTGTCGCCATACGCCATCCATCATTATACGCCATCCATCAGTATACGCTATCAGGTACCATCATCCACCATCATGAACAATCATCCGCCCTCATCAGCAATCATCCAATATAATTTCCTATCATCCGTCAATCATTAGCAATCATCTCCAATTATCCGCCCTCATCAGCCATCCCCCGCCATCATCTGCCTTTATCAACCATTCAATATTTACAGAGATATATAGCCATTTGAATATTCTGCGATTACAATACGCGGTTGGTCTACTATTTAGGTCGCCGCTTCAAATAGACTTAAACGTGGTTTTATTTTAATCCGAATATGTTATGCACATTTAATTGAAGTGTTTTTTCAGTTTACTCATTATTGGCGTGAAGTAATTGTCTGCATATCACCGTTTGAGTACAAACCCCTTCTGGCATGAGCATACCTCCTGTATACTTAACTTGGTTATTACTGAACTATTAATCTTTATATCGATATGAATTATATCTATAATATAAATATGTATTAATTAACGTCCTTTATTTTCAGAAATTCATTGAGCCATTTCTTTTCGGCAAAAAGAAAAGAAAATCTGTGGAAGAATGTATTGAAAAAATGGAGAAAAAATTAGAAGATCAAATCAAAGAATTAAATGAAGAAGTTATACGTGTACGCGAGGAAGTTTCACGCAGCAGCCAACACGATTATATTAATCAAGAAATAAGCAGTTTTAAAAGTGAAATAGAAACTATCAAGGGATTATTTTTAAATACGTATGTCATGAATTTGTATTATTGAATATGTTTTATAACAAGAAAAAATATCATTTCAGAAAACAATTTGCCAATCCACTTCCTATTGTTCCACCATCTATTCCCGCATGGCAGCTAACGTCTCAACGACATAGTGAAACCGAACCCGATAAGAATGATGATGCTGGTTCTGGATCAGGCTCATCTGAAACAGAAGTTGTTACCAAAAACAGTGATGGTAGTGTAGAAATAATTTAAAGTACAGAAAATATTAAGAATTGTACAGTGGTGTGTTTCTGGTTTTTTATTATGAAATGAAATAAAATAATTGGAGAGTTAAAGAGTCAAATTAAAATGTGAACTAATCTTTTATTCAATTATAAAATAAGTTTGAGAAGCTTTAATGGAAAGAATATTCATTAAGTTCGTACTGATCCTAACCTTATAATTTTTTGTGTTTTAATTACTTAATAGTGAACAAAAAGCTTTGCCATATACTTGCTTTGAGTAAAACACAAGGCAAAGCAAAACGGCGGCTTTTCTTAGTTGATTTCGAGTATTACGCTTTGTTTCAATATTTAAACACTTGAATGCTCTTGTCAGAAATGTTTAGTACTCAAGATATACTCGTATGTAGATACCAATGATGAATAAACTAAAGAAACATTTTAACGAAATATACATCAAATTATTGGTTTAAAAAGATAATCCATTGTTACATTGTTTTAACATTAAAAGGGTGCATAAAATATAAAGTAGTCTGCGTGGTGTCGTGGTTAGAGCACTCACCCCGTAAGCCGAAGGTTCCTGGTTCGAGTCTCGTTTGCGGCAACGAGATTTAGTTCGAGTGATTCTTCGGACGGACTGTAAGCCCATTCAGTTATGATACGTTCTGATTTAAAATAAGAAGGCATCGCAGCTGGATGGACGGACACACGGCCAAAGTGTGGTGCTAAACATATCACTTTCCCGAGTTGCCGATACATTCGGCCAAGATAATGAGATACTCTAGCTAACATATATCTAAGCAAAGGTCAGACCGGGGCTGCAGTGCTAAAGCAAAAAAGCATAAAGCATTTGTTGAAAAACAAAAGGCATATTTAATGTTTTCTCACATAGCTTTCCAGAAATGCATTTTCCCAGCGTCAAAAAAGGTTTTTTTATCGTAGCATCGTAGAATAAAGCTGACTGTGTCATGAGCTAACATAATTGTACACGAGCTCCTCTACGTTTTCATGATTTTAAAATTTCTTCAAGCAGCCCAAATAAATGAACATCGCTGGTCGATTGTTGCGAGTTATAGGTAGGATGAGCAAGTTGAGTTCAGTGCATTTCCTGTAGGTTGGAGACAGTTAAAGCTGCAGCATGGGGTCTGGCATTGTAGAGGAGGTTCACCTCTCTATGTATCTCTCATTTTGTTTCGCTGCTTACAGTAGCAAACAGCATTAATTCTCCGTCACTCATGAAAAAATCGAGGAATAAAATTGCTGGTGGACGATTTTGTTTCGTTGTGTTTTTATTTAGCCAAACGATTTGTTTAGTTTTTTATGTGTTTTTTCTTTTGCATTTTTGTTTAGTCACGCGGTTCGTTTTGTTTTTTAATATAGAAGTTTCTCTTTTAAGCTTGGCATGATGGAGAGTTCCTGAAATTACTATGGGCGTTTGAAAAATTCTATCTACTATGCTTGGAGAGCTATGTAGGTATTCTTTTTGTATGTGAAACGGCTTATTCCGTGGGCTCCGTGCTGCGGTTTCTTATTAGCTTGAATTTGTTAATTATTTGAATTTACATGTGGGTTGTGGGTAGCCAGATTACAGACTCGTACACTGTTCTTGGTGTAAGAGCGTATTATGTTTAAGCTATTTTGTAACTTTTACTTTTTCTAGCTGATTTTCAGTTCTATTCTTTCAAATATTAAATGCAAGAGTAAGATTACATTTAAATGAGCTGAATTTAATTACATTTAAAGGGTGCTTTTGATTAACATGTATGTTTTCTTAGGTTGTTAAAGTCATTTTTTTGTGCTAATCACGTACATTTTATGGATGCTTTTGGTAACAATTAATTTCTTTTAAATGCTTCTGCCTACATATAAATTTGCTTAATTTCCTTTTCTAAAGTAGCGGTAACTGTTTAGTTGCGTACATTTTATGGGGCTTCTGTAACTACTAAATGATTTAGTTTACATTTACTTAAAGGTATATGAAATTGCTCGTTTTGATTTGTGTTAATTTTAATTGCGTATGCTCTAGGGATGCTTTAGTAGCTAGTTTTCTTTAAATAGTTTGGTTTAAATTAACTTAAAGGTAAGGATGCTTGATTTGCTTTGTTCTAATAATTTCGCTTTATGGTTCCGTTCATGTGATTTTTAAGGTATTAAGTGCATACATGGTATTTGTGCCATGATATTTAATTGGTAGGTTTAAACTGTTCTGATTATAGCAACATTTCCTTAGTGGTAGTAAACATTTTTTTTCTTCTTTTTAGGGTATTGTAAAATCATTTTACAATACCCTACTAAAATCGCGTCCTGTCTGTCCGTCCGTCCGTGTGTCATACCACTTTTTCTCGCAAACTACATAAGCTAGAAACATAAGATTTTGTAAGTAGGTGCAAAGTGACGCCCTCTTCAAAGTTTCACCACGAAATGAAATTTATAAGGTCTTTAAGGGAGGTCCCTCCATATAGGGGAGTAGCCCCCGAAAAAAAAAATTTCATCGCATGTAGGCAATATGGGTATCAAATGAAAGGTCTCAGTGAGAACTTTTCAAAACAGGTCTTAAATCAACAAGTTTTGCTTTGAGGGGTGCAGGGGATGGGGAAATGTACGACCCGAACCGACACCTTAGACCCGAAAAATCTGAAAAAAATCACAGAGGTGTAACTTTAGAAGTAAAAGGGCAACAAATACCTTAGAAGTCGAAATTCGATCAACTTTGTTAAGAATAGTACATTTTAAAATTTTACATTTTTGCCTATAAAATCAAGATGGGACCCTTAAATTTCCCAAAACCTACAATTTAAGTTTTTTAAAAGTAATTGCATGTGTTCCGGAAATTTCTCAATAATTGAACAATAAACAGCTAAGTTACAGCCGATTGAATATTTAACAATTCCAACAACATTAACACGTGATACTACCTAGACACTACAAATATGTAGGAATTTCGATAAAAATTTTAGAAATGGTTTGTAATATTGATGTGTTATCATGACTAAACAAGCGACGTGGTCAAAACACTTGAAACAAAATGGTGGGGAGTTTAAAATCATAATAACCGTAATAATTTTTCGAACTCAATTTATGGAATCTGTATATTAGTCATGTTTTGATATGCAGAATATATTGTTTATTTACTAATTGTTTTACAATACCCTTCTGGCAGGAGCACTCTCCTGCTACTTCAACTTGTTTCTGTATTGTTTAATGTAGATGGAGTGTGTAGTGGGTTTCGGATCGATTTTGGCCTTTGGTCTAGTACCTTGTGTGTTAGTTCTAATGGGGTTTGAGATTAATTCCAGACTGGTGGAGTGGAATTGATTTTTTGGATGCTACCCTTATTGCCTATATTATTTCGATATCGTCCCTTGATTAGCTTAATGGTAATTTATATACGCATAGCGAGAAAAGATGTTGTTGCTAGGCTGACGGAGGTAGTAGTCAGATGCCCATGCTTGTGACTGGTTTCTTGAAATTCTACTTTATCCCTTTCGGGCCTTCACTTCCTGCAAACAGCGCCTGCAACTGTCTCGGTCCGCGGACCGCGTCTTCCAATTCCGAAATCCGAGCAGCGATAAACTGTCTTCGTCGACCGAGTCAGACCAGCGTTTCCTCGGTTTCCCCACTGGCCGCCAGTTCTCCCAACGAATACTTTTTGGGTATCCGTTGTTCGTCCATACGATTCATGTGTCCAGCCCATTGCAGCTTCCGCAGTCTTATAATCCTTGAGACCTCCAGTTCGTCAAAAATTTCATACAGCTCATGGTTGTATCGAATTCGCTATTGGTCCCCGTCTAGCTTCGCTCCGATTATTCGCCTCAGGATCCACCGCTCAAAGGCGTTCAATATATTTGCGGGTGCTTGGGTTAGGGTCCATCTTTCACACCCATAGCATAACACAGGTCTTATCACAGATTTGTATACTTGGAGCTTTGTTTTCCTGTGTATGCAGCTGGCCTTCAAGATCGTCAATACTGAATAAAATATTTTATTTGCGAGCTGTATTCTTCGGCGTATTTCGTCTCTTTCATTGCCCGTTTTCGTTATTTTAGTGCCTAAATACACAAATTCGCTAACATTTTTGATATTGTGTTCGCCAAGTGTGATATTTTGTGTATTTGAGGTATTTTTCCTCGACTGCGTCATGAGCTTTGTTTTATTTTCGTTGATTTGTAGCCCTACTAGTTTTGCTTCGCTGTCGAGTTTCAGGAAGAGTTCTTTGGCAGTTGTTAGTGACCGTGACAGAATGTTAATGTCGTCCGCATAGGCCACTACTTGGCTCGACTTGTATAGTAATGTACCTCGCGTATCGACAGGTAGCTTCCGTATGACGTACTCCAGAGCCAAATTGAAAAACAATGGGGCCAGCCCATCTCCCTGCTTTAGTCCGATATTTGTGTCAAAGGCATCGGTGAGTTGGTTATTGATGCAGACTTGGGAGGTTGTCGACGTCATTGCCATTTTGGTAAGACGGACTAATTTGGCTGGGATGCCAAAACCAAGCATTATTTGGTACAGTACGTTACGATCAATATTGTCGTATGCTTGCTTGAAGTCAACGAAAATTTGGTGTACGTCTATGTTGAATTCCCAGCATTTTTCAAGTACCTGCTTGACTGTGAACAGTTGGTCTGTTGTTGATCTACCAGGCCTAAAACCACCTTGATACTCCCCAATAATACTGTTGGCGTATGATCCGATTTTATTTTCTAAGATTTTAGAAAATATTTTATACGCCGTACAAAGTAGTGATATACCTCTATAATTTTCGCACTGTAGCTTGTCACCCTTTTTTGTGGATAGGGAATATAATTGATTGGCTCCACTCTTTCGGTATATATTCTTGTTGCCAAATGTACTGGATGACTTTGTGAATAGCTTGGTGAACACTACTGCCACCATATTTGATGAGCTCCACTGGAATCTCATCGATAAAATTTCATCTAGGCAATGTGTATTTGAATTGAAATGAGCAGCCCTACTTCCGGAAGAAATAAGTTGGCGATTTCGGGGTGCTGTAATTAAAGATTAGGACGGACATGTCTATTTCCATCAATTTTGGATCGATGTCGGGAAAATACAGGGGTTGCGTGATATTGAAATGATGGGTGCTTTCTGTCTCATAATGGACTATTAACTTATTTATTTGTATACTATAGGATAGGTGGAGCGAAAGTTTGCCTAGGCCATTGAAGCTCTGTGTGGTGATGTTGGTCCCACAATGAATATGAATGGGTGCTTCGGACTGTAGGCAGTATATCCAGCTGTAGGGTTTACTTAGTTTTATTAGTGAATCCGTTGCAGAGGTGCTTATTCGTAGGGGAAGCGTGTTTTTCTTTTTAAGGGGATTGTACAACAGTGAAATTATTTCATTTGTGGCCGGATATGCTTTAATAATTGGTGTGTTAAGCGGTGCTATATACAGGTCTACGGGTTGTGGATGTTTAATCTTCCTCTCGTTAAGCCCGTCTGTCAATAGTAAGAACTGCTGCGTTGGGATATTGCTCGCTATGTATGAGTATTCCACGGAGGGTAGGAGTATAAACGTTTTATTGGTTATTTTGGGAAATAGATGTATTTGGTGTGGCTGCATCACAGCCATTTGAAATAGTGGGAGCCTGATGATAATCACAAGCTTGGTTCTTATTCGGAAGTGCTGGGTATCCGCGGTTTGTGCGAGAATTTCTTCGTAAAACTCGGGACACTTGTTACCTGGTTTGGTGTATACTTTTTGGAGTTTCTTGTTGGGAATAAGTAGGGGATGTATTTTATTGTTGAGTGTGGTACCATTATGTTTAACAAGGTACGCTGATAATCTCGATTTCAATGGTTTGTGCTAACAAGGTTGTCAATAGTAATCTTTTTTTTCTGCAGCTAACATTGTATTTGTTATAGTGGTTATATCCCGGATTTGGTAAACTAATTCTTGCTGTCTGCAAAGTACGTTTATGAAAGGCTTGTGAATCTCGTGCAGGGATGTGTTGACGATATTGAACCTTTGTTTTTCTAGTTAAACCAGCTCGTCTCTTTTATCCTCCAACACTGATATTCTTCTATCCAACTCCTCGTTCTCGTCGTCTATTGTCCCGAATCGAGAATGCAACGTCCTTCCTACCCCGTCGGAAAAATGCCCTTTGACTATTTTTGCTGAGGTTGAATTATGAATGGTCTCAGAGCGGAGTTTACGATTCTCGACTAAAATGTGGACGCGCCGGAGTTTTTCCGTACAACCTGTATTATTTCTTGCACATAACAAGTGGACTAATTACTCGGCACGTTCTGCTGTGTTTAACTGCGCTTAAAGTTCTCCCAAATTTAGCTCCATTACTAGGTTCCAAGTGCCGTGGTAGCTGAACAGATTACCCACATTTTCGAATAGCAACCCCGTGTTTGCGATCTCCTGAGTTGAATAAGGGTTGAAGTTCGTATTGGAGAAGGTAGTAGCGCCGATTAGGCAAAAAATGACTGACAGTGCGGCCATAACTAGAAAAGAAGAAAAAAGAGGAGTTGTAGAAAGGCTTGGAATTTTTTATTCGTAATAAAGCTTGAGTCTATTACTATGCACGTTGACCAGTTTCTTTCTTAACGCAATCATAGTGCTTACAGGTGAGGTTTTATCCTGACTTCGTATGGCCCCATCAATACTTGTACCAATTTGTGTTTGCGATTTTCTTTTTTAAAAGGACTTTATCCCCTATATGTGGAGAAATGGGCTTGGTTTTGTTGTCGTAAAAGGATTTTAGTTTAAGCTTATTTTCTAAAATACTTTCCGGGCTAGCGCTAATAGAAAATAATAATTTTGGTGGTTATAAACCGGAGAGGGCTCCCTTTTATTGTTCGAGGGGTCAACGACTGTAAACCCAAAAGGCAGTCCATGGGAGTGAGCTTGGTACTGTCATGCTCACTATTGTATACGAAAGCCGCTGTACGAAGGTATTTATCCCAGATTTGCTGACTATCATCCACCATGGATTGTAAGTATTCGATTAACGGCCTATGGGCTCTCTCAAGTGCTCCGTTGGACTGTGGGTGGTATGCGGTGGTTTGTAATTGCCTTATGTTCAAAAGATTGCATACTTGCTTGAAAAGTTTGCCCACGAAGGTTGGTTACCAATTGATTCGGTATCCTGTACCGAGTTACGATTTCTTCAAAGAAAATTCTTGCAACCGTCTCCATCTCTGTGTTTGGTATAGCATAACCAGTCTACGTACTTTGTTAAATTATCTTGGAATGTTAGGATATACTTGTTCCCTGAGGTGGTTTCTACCAAGGGACCCACGATATCCAGATAAAACCTTGCCAAAAGGTTTCTCTTCTATATCCGTGATAACCATAGACATGCAATGCTGCGGTGAGTTCTACATTATATGGCACTTTTTGCATCGTTTGATATAACTTCTTATGCTAGATAGCATGTTTTCGATGCATACTGCTTCCGAAGTTTCTTGAAAGTTTTCGCGACGCCTTGGCGTCCAACGAAAGGGGAGTTGTGGTAATTGGTAAGGACCGTGTTTATTTCTTCTGGGTCCATGAGGGTTATTATGCCGTCCTGACCGGGAGTTTCCGGAGTTGAAGTTTCTTATATTTCTTTATTCTCAGGCATGGCATCTACTCCGTCCTACTGGATTTCATGCAGCTCCTCAGAAGGTTCTACCACGGTAGTCTTAGCAGGCTTGTTCAGGTTTTGTGCCCTTGTGAGGACATTGCACTGGGTCTTGCTTTCCGCTCTTGCCGGGGATTCATTGGGGATCTTAAAGCATCAGCGTTCGTGTTGTATTTACCCGGCTTGTATTCGATGTGATTGTCGAATTTGGAGAGTTTTTGGAGAAATCTTACGAGGCAGGTAGTTAGGTTTTTGATGTTGAATATTCCTTTTAGAGGTTTGTGATCGGTGTAAACCGTGAAATGTCGACTTTGCAGGTAGCATCGGAAATTCTTGGTGGCCCAGACTATAGCTAGTAATTTGCTTCCAATGGTTGAATAGTTCCACTCTGCTTTAGCGTGCAGCTTACGAGGGCAACGGGGTGGTCTTTGCCAAGAATGAGTACGAGTCCTAGTGCATCGCTGCTTGTATCTGTTGTGAAATTAAAAGTTTTTAAAAAATCGGGGTATGCCAACAAAGGTGGCTCTATCAATGCGTTCCTTAGTGACTGAAAAGCTTCCATATACTTCTCTATCCATGTAAACTTGACGTCTTTTCGTAGAAGGTTGGTTAAAGGTTTGGCTAGTTTGGAGAACTTGGGAATGAATTTCCGGTAATAATTGACCGAACCTAAAAATGATTGTATTCGTCCGAAAGTGTTCGGTACGGGAAATTCGCGTACACAAGCGGGTATGCTGGGATCTGGGGGAGCACCTGCTTACGAACAGATGTGGCCCAAATATATCACCTCGGGCCGCAAAACTGACACTTTTCGGTCTGTAATTTCAGGTTGCTTACCCTTAGTCGCATGAAGATTTTGCGCAATTTGTTTATGTAGCCTTCCAAGATCTTACCATAGACCACTATGTCGTACAAATAGACGAAACAGTCGAACCCTTGGAAACCGGTCAGAAAATATTTCGTTATACGCTGGAAAGTAGCGGGTGCACCTTTTAGCCCGAAAGGTATACGTTTGCAGTCGTTATGCCCATAGTTGGTGCTAAACGCGGTCTTGGGCCGGGCCCTAGGGTGCACCAATACCTGGTGATATCTGCTGCCCAGATCCAGAGAACTGAAATATCGGGAATGCCCGAGTTGGTCAAGGATTTCTTCAATGCGAGGTAGTGGAAAGCCGTCCCCTACCCTCCATTTTTTCTCCAAATCGGCTCGAGCCTTCTTGGGTACTACCAAGGTGGGAGAGTTGCAGGGGCTTTTACTTGGCTGGACGATATCACTATCCAACATTTCCTTGAACTGTTCATTTATATCTTTTTGTGGTTGACTCGACCGATACACTTTTTGATTGATTTGCGCTTGATTTGTGACCAGCGGAATTTCATACGAGATTGCCTCCATATGGATGAGCTCGTCCCCTGGTAGATAGAAAATATTGTTGAATTCCTGGCATAATAGCATTATCGCGGACCTTTCTTCGGAATTAAGATGATCGTAGAGTGTGAGTTCCAGCTTTAGTAGCGCCTTGCGCATTATACTGTGGTTCAAGTAGCTCGCTACGTTTGGGGCTGTTTTCGGCTTTGTTGACGAAACACATCACACGTGCCTTACTCTTTGTTCCACTGGTTGAGAGGGTTCTGCGCAGCTATCTGTTGAGCCCAACTAGGAGATTAGATATTCGCCTAGCACTTTGAAATTAATGTCGAGCTCCTGGAGTATAACTGGTGACTCCCTGGAGTTCAAAATACCTACCACTGGTCTGGAAGGACTCAACAGGGAGTTGGCTAGAAAAACTCCTTTCTCTAAATTGCTTGCTGCACAAAGCATCTCTTGATTTAAATGGATTAGAATCTCTACTATATTTTATGTTCGTGGCTACATGGTGATGCATTTCTACAAAGTTATCTTGTGCCCTCCTTTCGGGGATACTCAAATGGTTGACGGCCCTTGAACAGAGTGGTCAAGCTCATCTACGGCTTTGACTGCTAAGGACGCTTCGCTTCGAATTGACCCCATGAATCGCGTATTGGCGCTAGTCGACTTCATAAACAAACCTTGGTGTTGGTGTTCTACATCCGCTCGAGGTTCCAAGGAAATTGTGAATTCCTTGGGATTAACTTCTTTGTGAGGAAATGTTAATTTTTCTTATTCTAACCACTTTGCGGTATCGCAATATTTAACCAAAACATTATATAACAAAATGGCTGTATCCTAGTGGACGATAAATTAAAGTTGATTTGAATACATATGGGGCAGTTTAAACTATCATTGAATTAAAGAAATTACGATACTTTTTTCATGTAATCTTTTGTTTTTAGTCATGAGGAATATGTTTTATAATAAATAACATGAGCAACAATTGCGGTCAAGTTCTAAATTCAAATAGAGGGTTTATTGTACTGATAATATTTACACAATCAGAAACAATACAAATAAAAAATTTGTACTTTCAATTAACAAATATTCTTCTCAATCCAGTATTCATTTCAGAATTTTAAAATCATATATAAAGAAAAATAAACTGACGAAAAATACAATAATTCACTATGGAAATAAAATATAATTTTGAACAAATAGCTTTCTAATAGCCCAAATTGAACTTAGAAAAATTAAATTTGAAAGAGACCATAGACTGTGTACGTGATGTTCCAGCGATTTGTATTGGTGAAGGCAATCTAATTAAAATATGTGAGGTGCTTACGTAGCACTTGTCCTTCTTTTCAGGGAAGAAAAATTTATTCAATCTATATTTCCTTTTAAGGAATGTATTAATAAAAGCATGGTCACACTTTTGCAAAATTTTTCCTACGAATACCAATGACCTTTTATTATTTTCAGATAAAACTTGCGCTAACACGAAGTCTATAGGATTTACTCGTATATCATTGCAGTCGAGTTCTTTGTCATAGCCTTCATCTTCAAAGTTATGTACATCAACATCGTCCTCGCAATCCAGTTTTGCTTCATCTTCTGACCCCAAATCCATTTCTATGTCAGTTTTATCGGAAGAATATGTCAATATAACATAGTTTTAGTTTTCTTTTGCCTTGCTGTTTTAAGTTTTAACCCTTTTGAACGACTTTGTTATTCAGAATAACCAAGGTTAAAATAAATTTTTTCTTTTCACCTGATATCTTTTTTTGAAGCCGTGCCTGGCGTTCGAAATAAGCCTTTTGAATCTCATTTTTCAAAGGAGTTTCTGTTAAAATACGAGATTTTCCGTTCTTCCTACCTTTGTTTGATTTTACGCGAGGCAGTGCTTTTGGAAATGGCCTAACTTGTTCAGGTGTTATTACATTTTTTTTGATGAGACATTTCTTATTTTTCATTATCATTGTGAACTTGACGTAGCAGGAATTTCAGAAGTTGTTGGTGATGCAGCTGGACCATTTACATAAATAATAGGAGCTTCCGAAGTAATAATATTTGAATGGCCAGGGAAGAAAACTTCCGATGCTGATGAAGTCATAGTTAGAGCTACAACGGTAGTTTCAGGGAGCACAATTGAAACTTTAGAAACTTTTATTCCTTGCTCGTTGTTCAAATTTTCACAGTAAATTTCATCATCATCTTCTGTAGCAGCTAATGTTAAAGGTGAATGTTGGGTAACATAAAAGATAACTTCAGCAGATATGGATGGTGTTTGTGGCGAAGAGCGGTTAGTCACCTCAGCACACTCAAAATCATCATCAGAAAGGGCATTCCTTGAGAATAGATAAGTACCTGGCGTTGCAAAGCCTGCAACCATATTTTCAGCAATATAAGTCACATTATATGCAGGAGTCACATGGCTTGCCAAATCGTTAATAGTTATACTTGCAGTTTTTCCAGGATGATTCAGAAGCCAGTCATTTTGAGCCACTACCAACTTTTGCTTGAAAGGTCCATTAACAGCCATATCTAATGGTTGCATACGATGCATGCGATGTGGAGGAAATGTGACAACCACTATTCCATTTTCACCACATTTTCCAATGTACAATGGCTCTCGTGGTCGTCCATCAAAAGGAATATTGGGTCCTCACTGGAGCACCTGACTGTCTTCTGCATATGTTCAAGGACTTTTATAAACAATGGCCCAGTCATCCAACCACTAGTAGGGCTATTGGCATAACCAGCCCAGCTAAATAGTCCTCCTTTAATCATTGAGTCATGAAATCTAGCTCTAGGAAATATAAAAACAGGAGGGATGAAGTTTTCTATGGCATTTCCTATCCCACACATTGTGATTAGTTACCCACGTTCAGCAGAAACACATTGGCTAACTTGTTTTGCTTCAGTTCGAGCTATAAAATTTGGAGCTTGCACCACAGTGTTTATATTTGTTTCATCAAGATTGTAAATTCTGTCCGGTGTGAAATCATGTTTTCGGAATACTTTTTTACAATTGTTGGACAAACTAGTATTTTCAGGTTTTAAAAGCGAAAGTTCTTTATTCCTCTTCATAAAGCCTTTCAACTATTCTATCTCTGTTTCTTTATTTCCTATCCATTTATCGGGACATTTTTGGAGTGCACTAAAGTATTGATATGCTAGCTATCGTGCTTGTTGATATGTTATGTCATAATTCATCTTTGAACTTTTTAAAAAATATTCTTTTAGCAACCGTTCTTCAGCTTTGGTAACCACTTGGGGGACTGTATATTTTGATGTTAATTCTTGAGATCTAAGTGGTATATCTTCCTTGTATTTCTTAATTCGGTAGTGCAACATATTACGTTTGATATTGTAGGTGTTAGCAGCGTGCTTTAGCTTCATACCGCCATTAATTACTTTTACTGCTGTCTTCACGTCTTGATCGTCTATTTCACTTTCTCTCTTTTTTTTGTAGTTCCAAATCATTGTTAATTCCCTTCAAAAATAGATAGGGTAAATGTAGCAGCTCTACTACTAGCAAGACAAATCTGGGGTAGCTTTGAACAACTTTCAAATGTGCCCCCTTCATTTTATTCAACGCTGCCCCAACAGCACTTCAACAACTCAAAATTTCTGTTACATTTGATTTTATTTCGTGCATTATGCATCATTGTGACTAACAAGCTGGAAAACATTCCACTTATCTCGAAATAAGTTTGTCACATCCTTACACATTTATTTCTGAACATTTACAATTGATACACGTACATATGTAAAATAAATCATATCGTATCACAGCTGTGCACTGTCAAGCGTTGGCGATGACAAATGACTGTTGTGTGTGCTGCCATTACGCAAAAATCACATTTGTTCAGAGCTACCTCCTTCTCCCCTGGTCCAGGAATCTTTTCGACCACCTGGAATGCTCACGGTAATTTAGTGGGTAGTTCAAAATTGCCTTGTGTGGAGCCAAGAGTTTCTCCTTCCCCAAATGGGATTTGTAAGGTTAGTTCACTGTGTTGTTTTATTGGACATTCCGTTTTTACTACCGATTTCTTTATTATACTCACCTCCGCACCCGTGTCGATTGTGAATTTGGTTTTGGTTTGCTTAGCTATAGCAGTGGTAAAGAAGCCACGGCCAGATTGGTTTTGTAGTGCTGTATTTTGGGATTTGCTGGGGGTTTTGATTTTGACGTACCATCCACTGATGGACGTTTACTATGGGGTACCACCTTAATGCCTGCTGTAGTTGGCCCGACTGTTCCTCGTTTCCCTGCAACTTCACTTCCCACCTTTTCTTTTGGTAACAGGCTTCAACATCGTGTCCCCTCGGCCCACAGAAATCAAATTTAACTTGCATATTATGGACTCGTTTAGCTTTGCAATTCTTTTGGTCGTGTCTATATTCCTTGCACGTAGGACAAAATGGCGTGTTCTTTCGGCCATAACAGTCGAAATAGGTAAGTTCCCGCTTATTGCAAAAGCTACAAGTGATTTTCTTTGAAGGATTCGATGTTTTAGCTGGAATATTACTGCTTGCTGTTGGGAGTGCTTGTGGTTGCGAGGATATGATTTAAGGACTGGGTGGATAAGAAGTCTGTTGTGCGGGATAAAGGTTTTGCTCGGGTGCGCAAGCACTTAAGCTGGGTATAACATGCAGTATTTGGGGGTATGCTTGGGGTTGACTGTCTTGGAAAAGAAATGCTGTTTGTTGGAGTTTTTCCATGTCCAACACTTTGGTGTTAGTCTCAACTGTCAGTAAATACTGGCAAAGGTGGGTATTTGTTACCCTACCTCTTAAGGCGTTCTTTGCAAAGTCTTTCAGGCCAATGTATTTTATATAAGCAAAGATAGATTCACAACTTGTGGTTTTGGGCTCTCGTTTTATTGTGCGATCTAGATCCAAAGGAAAAGTGTCGCACTTACTTTGGGGAGTAGATAGTGTTATCCCACTATGGTGTTCAAGTCCTTAGTTTTTTGCCTCGCCTTGTACTCGTCTAGCATGATTGCTCAGGGCCCTGCACGGGGGGTTACTGGCCAGTGCCTGTTCCAGGCTCGGAACGGTGGGACGGGAAGATGGCAGCCGGGGCGAGAACTTCGCTGGTGGTTGCGACACAGGAAATGTTACGGAAAGGGCACCCTGCGCGCCGGGGGAGGAGTACGCTTGGTAACCTGTAAATATACAAACGCTTGAATTAGTCCTCTTTGTTACTTGCCTAAGAACCTCGTCCAGTCAGGGGTTTCAGACCATCGCGAGCACTGCTTATAAGGGCCTTGGAACACGTTGCGGCAACTCAGTGGGACGTGGGTTCAATTGCAGTCCTCAGCGCCGGTAACCGGCACAGGCTAGATATTCGGGGCTTTCTGCAATCTTGTAGTCATCAGAGAAATGGCCCGTGTTCTCGGTAAACGCCTAGCGACACTGTATTCAGGAGCACGTAGAACAAACGGTGAATTGGCCCGTGTCCTCGGCTTACGCCTAGTGACACTGTATTCAGGAGCACGTAGAACGAAAGGTAAATTGGCCTGGGTTTTCAGCTTACACCTAGTGACACTGTTTTCAGGAACAGCAGCAGGTACAACAGGAACACGAAAAGACAAAACGACTGACCACTCTTCTACCACGCCCAATAGTTTATATTGATAAAATCAGCCGACCCTGCGTAAACCTCAATCTACAATTCTATAGGGTTCAATAGCCCTGCTGATCAACGACCCAATTTCATAGTGCAACTTACCGTTGAATCCGCATTTTCCTCAATTCATAATTTCATACCTTATTTCATAATGCATTACCTCTATTATTCGCTTAGTGCAAAATTTACGTCGAATCTGGATCTTCATTACTTTCTTCATTCCAATCCATAACTCGGTCACAAAGTGCATATCAGCACTTCCACTTATTACTCCGACCGGCGATCCCCACATACGAGTATGCTGTTATGAAACTTGATCGAGTGATTCCCGTAGCTGATTCACAATATTCTGTTCGTGTTGTTTATTTTTTTTTTGACAAGGTCACCGCTTGTCTCGTGCCAGTAACATTTATTTTAATTTCATCCAGGTAATGTATTGCAATGTAAACGTGTTTTGTTTTATTGTTGTTAGCCATATGGCACTTTACAAATGTTTTCTGTTACGTGTTGTTTTTATTTTTTATTTGTCCATGCAGTACTTGTAAGTTTTTCAGCTACGTGTTGTTTTTATTTTTTATTATTCTATGCGGTACTTGTATTACTTTGCTTTATTTATGTTTTTTGTATGTTGGATAGCTGGTGGACGGTTTTTTTTATGTAATGTTTTTATTTAACCAAACGATTTGTTTCGTTTTTTATGTGGTTGAGCTTGTGGAAGCTTTTCTTTAGCATTTTTGTTTAGACACGCGGTTTGCTTTGGTTTTTTATATGGAAGTTTTTCTTTTAAGTTTGGCATGATGGAGAGTTCCTAACATGGGTCTAACACCGGTTGGAAGAATTTTGTCCGCTGAGAGTTGTCTTGGCTTTCACTGGGGCTGCCTTCCCTTTTTACCACCACTCCTCATTCGCTTTTTTAAGATATGGGAGTGAAGTGGTGGATCTATATTTTTATGCAATTAATGATCTGGCTCATAAATAAATTCCCTTCTTCCGTATGCTGACTTATAACTTTCAACTTCTGAGTTTCGGTCAATATGTGTGGGGCTCAACTGGCACACATTTTTAGATCCTATAAGCTATTTGTGACAATTTTTTGATTTTGATTTTCTGATTTTTAAGTATTCTCATCAATTGAGCATTTTCAAAAATGTCTTGATTCGTACGAATTTTTCGTCTATGAAGATTTTCCGAGGACGGTGGTCGTGATGCTGATCCTCCCGCTTTGAGCCCTTTATATCAGGCAAACAGACTCGTCCTTGAAAATGTTTGATCAACGAGCTGTGCAATAAATCTCTGAAAATCATCCTGCATAAGCAAAAAATTTTATAATTATGTCTTGCGTAATAGACGGATGCCAACATCTTGGCCTCGGTACTGCCAATTGTCGATCATCCCCATAACATCAACGTATAGTGTGTTAAAATTGATTTGTAAAAGTCCGTGAAGGACAGTAGCGATGGTAACTGCCTCAGCAAACTAAGATTTCGGACAACATTTCAAAAATATTTTTCATGCGTATGGATTGAATATATAATGGCCTGAGGGAAACTGAAGGAGGTCTTTTATAGTCCTGCTGGTTTCAAAGTCTAGCATTCGTTGCGTACGGACGTGTTTTTAAATCGCTCCTGTCAATAGATTTAAAAAATTAAATTAATTTTTAAAACGTCAGTCCGAAGTTAATTTTTATTGGAAAAAGCTCATATCGTCGAAGCAATCAATTCATGAAGTTCATGTCAAATATAATTTTATTTCGATACGTAAAGACACAATGAAGAAATTATCAAAGTACGTAAAGAAAATTATGAACTAATCTACAGGTTGCAAGATCAAGTCAAGAAAGGGATGACGATTCAAAAGCTTCAAAGATTCAAACAAGTGCAACAGGAAACAAAGGCGAAGAAAAGTATAAGACAAACGATCCCAGAAGAAATTCTGAGGGCTGGCGGCACTAACGATGGTCAAAATTATTTTGCAGCGCTCGAAGGACTGGAAGAAGAAATGGAAATGGAAGAAATGTCGAAGGTAATTCCGATAAAACTAACAATGTAAATTTTATTAAATATTTAAAAATTAAAACAAAGGAGATGAAACCAACTCGCAGCTCTACTGGATCTTCAGAAAACGCCAGCAACAAGACAGAAAAAATTATGCTAATAAATGTATTTGGACAAACCGGAGGAAATATGGTTCGGCTATCGGCAGCTGAAAATAAATTAAGCAATTTCGAAATCAAGAGAGCAAAGACAGAAAAGTTAACTATTAAAATAAAATCACTGGTTGCCTTCAAGCCAGCCAAAGATGGTCTGGAATCTGGGGACGTTCCACACTTCACCATTACTCCAAAAAGGTTATAAGATAAAATCTTTCTGTTGAAGGGTTTGGGCTGCGGGGAGGATACGGTCGATCTCCTCCAGATGCTAAAGGTGCTGCATAAGAAATTGAATTCATTTCTGTCAAACCCTTTGCAAGAAGGGTATCGATCATCGAAAAGAAGAATTTACCACTTTATTTGCTACAAATTTCAAACAAAAGCAGTCCAAGTTCCCTTCAACAGATAAGGTACTTGAATTTCAGGGTGGTGAGGAGGGAACGTCTCCAAAAAAGAGAAGGCAATCAGTGTTACCCGTGTCGATGATTTGGTCATTCGGATGCTAATTGCTCCGTGCACTATCGGTACGTAAAATGTAAAGATATTCATGCCCCCGGTGAGTGTAAATTGGCTCAGACGGAGCCTAAAGAAAAATTGTATGGCGTCACTTACGGTTTGTTTGGCCATCCAGCAACGTATCGAGGATGCCCTCGATACCAAGATACAAAAGTTAAATTTACTCCAAAACAAACGCAAGTACACCACAGTGTGATACCTTCCAACTTCACCAAGCCCGGGGTATCATTTGGACTCGCCGCTAGAGGACTAGCAGAAAATACTGTCTATAATGTTCATAATGTAAGTAGCAACAATTATCTGCTTCTTAAAATTTGCCAGCAACTTAATTCTTTATCGGACAGCATCAACAAACAAGATTCAAAAATCAACTTGGTTTTTCAGCGTTTAGATCTTTCAAATGTCTTAAAATAACTTGCCACCCAATCTCATTCCCATTGATAGCCTTCGTCTCATCTCGGTCAACGTCAACTCCATAGTTACTCTACATCGACCTGACTACCTCCTTGAATTCATTGTTAAGCAAAAGACTGACATAATGTTTCTCATCGAAACCCATCTCAATTCATGGCACTAAATGGCATTCAAGGATTTTGAGTTCGTAAGAAACGAAGGGTAAGCGGTGATGGAGGAGGTAGCACCGGAATATTGGTTAGAAGACCTCATCGTTTCCAAAACACTGATAAAGTCAAATTCAAATGCTTTGAATTTCTTGAAGTGTCCGTTATCAACATTTCACTGTCAGGTGGGGCTCGTTATCTCTACCCATGCAACTTGTCGAAACATTCTCAAGTTCAAGGAGGAGCTGAATTACTTGTTTGAAATACTCGAATTGAACAGGCTGCATAATTATTATATTCTTGCCGGCATCTGAGTGCCCGGCATATACTTTGGCTTAACGCCAAAAATAGTCCAAGAAATGTATTCCTGAAAACGTGGATAACAGAGAACCAAATTGAATACAGGTGCAAACTATGAGGGCGACCCGATAAGTACTTAGGCTCACCACCCAATGGCATCACTATCGCGAGAGAGAATCACTATCGTGTAGTACATTCTTGCAGACGGGTACTGTCAAAACTTCAGCCGAATCGGGCTCGTACTTTTGTTTTGACCGCGTGTGGAAGTGGGATCTCCGCGCACAGTAAAACAAAGAGCGCCAGGAAATTGTGTACAGTGACTCTGCTCCTGCAATGGCGACCGTGAAAAATTGATTTAAGGAATTTCAACGTGGTCGCACGTCGGTATTTGATGAGCCACGCCCAGGTGCCCCGAAAACAAAAATTCAGCGGTTCATATTGGCAGACCGCTGGTTGAAGGTTCGCGAGATAGCTGATACAGTAGGAATCTCAACACACCACGTGGAGTATATCCTGCATGAAAGTTTTGGCATGAGAAAGCTGTCGGCGCATTGGGTGCCGCGTTTGCTCACTCTGAACAACAAACGCAACAGTGAGACCACTTCAGAGCAGTATTCGACGCTGTTTAAGCGCAATCCCAAGGAGTTTTGTGACCATCGATGAAACATGGCTCCAGTGGTACACACCAGAGACCACGTAGCAGTCAAAATAGTAAACTTTACCTGGCAAACGTGTTCTGAAGACTGTTCCATCGGCTGGAAAAGTGATAGCCACCGTTTTCTGGGATTCACAAGGTGTGATCTGCGTGGACTACCTGGAGAAAAGTAAAACGGTCACAGGGCTCTACTATGCCAAATTATTACAATATTTATTGAATTGCAGAAAAAAGTTTCATTTGGCGAAAATGCTCTTCCACCATGAGAACGCACCGGCTCACACCTCCTCCATCACCACGGCCAAATTGGGCTACGAACTGCTACACTATCCACCGTATCCTCCAGATTTGGCCTCGTGCAACTTCTTTTTGTTTCGAAATTTGAAAAAGTCATCCGCCGGGCAGAAAATTGAGTCGAATGAGGAGGTTATCGCCGCCACGGAGGCCTACTTTGCAGACCTCGAGAAAACGTATTTTTCAGATGGGTTATTGAAGTTAGAGCTGGGCCAATTGTATCGAGCTAGGAGGAGATTATGTTGGGAAATAAATCGCCACTTTTCTAAAATTTTTGTTTTTCTTTTCCAGGCTTAGTACTTATCGGACCGTTCCTGTATATGGGTCGGATTTCCCAACATACCTTAGGACAAATTCATATTTGGGCGTCTGCATTGCTATCGCAATACTTGAATTCAGCTTGAATAGTCCTCAATGGAAACTGCAGATGCTTCCTTACGATATCGATCATTACGCAATCGTTATGGAAATCAATCAGCAAAGTGAGGAGGTCTTCCTCTGTAATAATCGAGGAGCTATGGCTATAAAAGCCAGCGCTGCCACCGGCACACAGCACAAACTCAATTTAACGATGAGTAACCATTCAGTCACTTTCCCCATCGCAACACTCGCTCTTTTTTCGCATGAGAAATAAGTCAAGAAAATTTCTTTCGTACTTAACTCCCGGGAAACAAAATTCTAAAACTGGTTAATATTTTAATGTGTAGTGATTTTATTACAATATCTTTTGAATATAATTTAACGAATTGCGGTGTAACGCGGTATACAAATGCTTAGAACGAATCGGTTAACCCCTTAAATTATATGAACGATAAAATCATTGTATCATTTAAACCCCTCAAAAGTTGTCAAATGTTACCCATGCCAACCATAGTATTAATTAAAATTTGTTTTGTTTGTCGGTAATTAAAGTGTGCTTGTCTTATTCTTCCGATTTTTTTCCACCTAATTACGCCTAATCATTATAAACGAAGATTGCTTTCAATTGATAACTTAATCGAATCTACAAAAGACGACGGAAGTTTGAAAAACAACCGAAACGAGTGTGCGTCGAATTGTGCTACTGTGCGTGCCCTCCCAAATCTGTGTATTTTTCTCTGAGGCGACTCGGACTGATACCTTGTGCTCGAGATCAGCTACCCGCCACCGAAGAGGAGTGAAGCGGTGGCCGCAACAGCGCGATGATAATTTGGTTTTTTTCGCGCGACGGGAGCAATTTGCGCGCGGATGAGATCTCACGGGGAGTCTGCTTCGAATCGCCAGAGCGATCACGCGGGGGTCGCAACGAGAGTGCCGTACGCGATTATTAGCGGCGGATAATGATTTCTGCTTTCGTAGCTGTTTTCTGACTTACGCGGGAATAATTAACGCTTTCTAGTGGTGAAAAATTGAATAGTTCCTAATAAAGTGGAATAATTGCAAGTTTATAAGCAAGGAAAACAGAAACCGATCAATTATATGAATGGTGTAAATAATTCATCGCTCGACCCACCAAGTGATACGCGAGGCATATAACATAGAGAATAAGAAAGATTCCTTTGTCCGAAACGAAGGCCGGAAAAGTAGTGCAGTGAAGTGCATTTGTGAATCTTTTTCCTTTCTTGCTTCCTTTCACAATTCCATCCCACTTCTTAACTTTATATTTTGTAACTGCAAGCCAGGAGAAAGGAAAAATTGAGGTCGAGATAACATCTAGTGTTCGCAAGTTTAAAAGAGACCTGAAAACTGTTATCAACGGGAAAGGTCAGTTTCCCTCGGTTCAAGGTCACTAGCAATATTCCGTGTCGCATGGGAAAACATCACACAACAACGCCTTTGGAAGTAGGCTCGGCAATCGAATTGCATTCAAGTGTTCGTTCAACGGGATTGGACATTGGAGATTATGAAAGTGTAGGCGAAAAATGCGATAAAACAAGTGAGATTGGTGGCGTGTTCGTGGACGGATCTTGCATGGACACTCTCGGACTATGAAAGGAAATTAAATGGGATTAGCAAAGCACAATTTTTTTTTAAATAAACTTCTGGTAATTGCGCGGTGACTTCTCATTTTGCACGATCGAGGATAATAATGATAATGTCGGTGGAAGTTTAAGAATGCGTAAAGTTTTCGGAAAAGATTTCAAAGAACGCGAGAAATTTCTGACGTGTGAGTATTGAGTGCGAGTGCGAACGAGAATCATTACAGATTCAGCTGATGGGAGTAGAGAAGGTTTTAAAACAATGCAATCATAGGAAGTCTCGATAAACTGTGGAAACGTTTGTCTTAAACGTTAACCGAGTAAGACGGGCAGTGACGAGGAAATCGCATCGACGGGTTTTCGCATTGTGAGGTGTAGATCGTGATTGATTCGAAGTAACTAAATTACGATGTATTAATTTGGGGGCCAATAAAGCACGGTGACTGCCGAGTTGAATCATGAAACGCGAGGGGTGGTGAATGAAAAAGAATTCGTTTGATTAGTGTGTCCCTTTGCAATTATATTGGAACAATTCTAGGCGGATAGTTTCAGTGATTCGATGGACTCTGCGTGTTCGTTATGGCCATTCAATTTTCATGTTGAAAACCTTTATAATCACTTCTAATCGTGCAGTTAGCTATTAATAAGATAATAGAACTGTATCAGAATCGGTACACGGAATTTGGATGTTAGTGTTGTTCATCCAAATTACGGTGTTGTAAAACGAGTAGGAACGAAAATCTGGAGCTGCTAAGAAATGTTCAACTTCTTATTAGACGGGCTATTATTTATAATTTTTAGTCGACAGGTGTACATAAAAGACCATCAGCACCAACAAATCGACCGAACCCTACACAGTCTTCAAAACTAGTTCTCCGTCATCACCAGATCTTCAGCGAGCGCTCGTTCAGGATACTGGTGAGTACCTATTTATTTTGATTTGTACATTTTTTTCATTAAAAATATAGTTGAACATTTTTGGTATAAGCGAAGTAAAATGCATCCTAAATAGACTCAATATTAAAATAAAATATCTATTTTGCTACTTTTAACTGTAATAAATCTCCTTTTTGTTTTGCAATAAACACAACATTTTTAAATTAAATAGGCAAATTTAGAAATATTTCTATATTTTACCGTTATTCCATCGAAAATTTCTTGATAAGATTTGATTGGCAGAATCACGATTTAGGTACGAAATATCGGTCCAGGTAAATTTTTAAATAATGTTAAATGTCCTTTTTTTTGAAATGCAGGAAATTGTTTCAGCGTTTCATATTAACCCAACAATAGATTAGTTTGTGCAATAATCTCAAATACTTTATATCAACGTGCTTATCGATTCTTATAAAATTCTCTAAATTATATGGTAAACTAAACTAAAATGTTTTCTATTGATAAGAATTGTGTAACTTGGTCTTACGGTGGAAAATATTACTTGCTTTATTGTACCAAAATTGAATTTATAAATATGGGCAACATTTAGAATAATTGGCATATGATAAATTGTGATCAAAGGTTAAGGTTGTAAATGAATGAAATACTTATTACGTTATTTGAATTCATAAAGCACACATTTTCGAATTGATTCTAAGTCATTTTTATATTCTTCATAATTCGGTATGGATGGCTTAAATAAAAAAATGGATTAAAACCGTACCCGATGGTCTTTCCTTTCTTCAACTTTCAACCGGGTATCGGACCCGGTACGGTGGCAGGCTTCCACCTCAAAACATGAGCCAGCCGCTGGGTACTCACTAATTCCTTTTTCTGTTTCAGGTGACGTTTTGGGTTGAGTGGCCCAAGCAGAGTGCCTTTTTATGGCATAGATTTATGCAATCCAATTGTATAATTCTATGACATAAATTGTTCACCGGGGTACTCCCCTTCTGATGGGAAAGTTCATACAATTCAAGTTGTATGAGTTTTCCACTCAGAAGAGGAATACCTGGGCACTTCAACAAAGATATCTATGGATTTATTCCGGTTGGGTGGGTATGAAGGGGCTCCACCACCACCCGGTTGCCCCTCTTTCATTTGTGGGCCATGAATTTAGTTGGGTAATGACGAGGTCACCCCAAGTTCGCCTTTCTTCTCAGGTTCCGCTTGTTCTCGTAACAAGTTATATTTCCCTCTGTGTAGTTATCTACAATTTTGCGACTTCGGTCACCCCTTGATCAGCAGTCCAATTCGTGAATGCGAAATATCTTTGTAGTGGGTCCTCGTGCTGGGGAAATGAACCCGCCCCACGACACCGCAATGCTAGCCTGCCAGCGCATTCACGCGTCTCCAGACGAGGGCATTCTCGGCAGATACCTCCATCTTCTTCTGCCGGGGCAGCAGACCATCGCTGCAGTCCTTTACGGACTTATGGAAACTCTTCTATTCACTACACCTCATTCCAGTTCAACAAGAAAATCATCGGTTGAATTTCAAAAAAACGGATTTGGGAAAGTTTCAAAAGAAGTTTAATCGGGATTATCAGAAGCAATGTCCTCCTTCTGATGAAGGCAACCCATGCTCAATGGTTCCTAGTGACAGGAATCTAGCTAATGATGAAAAAGATCTCTATTTGTCGTAGTTAGAGTAGCTGACGTTGGAAACGATTGAGAAAGTAGTTACAAAGTTTAAACATCGAAACGATATGGAAGGGTGTGAAACACTAAACATTGCAAGATTGAAAAAATGGAAAAGCCTCCTTCTCGCGCGCGTCAATAATGTTTATCGGTGATTTTTTACTACAACCATCCCTCGTTGACTTTGTTGAAATTACACCTGAAGAATATCCGGAGTTAATCCGTTCATACTTCAGAAATGAGGTCAGCAATCAATGCGCAGGAAAACTGAGGGTTATTAGCCCACAGGATTCAGAAGGCGTTTTCATGAAAGTAAATAGCTTATTCCGTAAGAATTCTCGAGTGAAGGTATCGAATCTTGAAGTCGCTAGTGATGAGATAAATCTTCTCCATAGGGCTGGCATCGAAACTGATAGAACGATTCCGGATAGAAATGGAAACAGGAGTATACGTGATGGATTGCAGAAACTTGCCTTATAGGATCTACTAAATCCTGAGAGGGGGAATCAAATACTTTCAGAGGCCGTTGAAGCAAATGTTTCCGACATCAAATCAAGCCTGAACGGTGAATCAATTCTTCATTTCAATGAAACATTAACATCTGACCTCGTACCGAGCTTGAATCTTATTGATTATTTGTCAGCTATGAAGACTTGTTTTTCATATTTGGCACGATAAACATCAAGAAATCATGTGGTATTGACAGTTTTTCAAATATAGTTCCCCGACAATCGCCTGAGATCACTATTAGGAGTTATTGCAATTTATTCAACAACATATTGAGCAATTCATATTTCCCAAATGAGTGGAAAGAGGCTATGGTATTTCCGATCCTTAAGAACGTAAAAATATCTTCGTGCCGTAATAACGATCACGCGATTAGCTTGCTGCCTAACATCAGCAAGATGTTTCAAGTGATACTCAACAAAGCATTAAACGCCCACATTGAGAAATAAGAGTTGATGCCAAATTGCTAATTTGGTTTTTGTGCCAGGCATTCTACCATACATGCGATAACGAAAGTAACTTCAGACATCTATTGGAAACTAAATGATAGAGAATGTGTTGGAGCATATTTCATTGATATGGAGAAAGCCTTCTATACGGTGTGGTTAGAAGGACTAACTTCTAAACTCTTTCAGGATAATTTCCCCAGACACCTTGTCCCGTGATCTGCAATATGTTGAACGGGAAATCATTTATTGTAACTGATGGACATTTGACGACAATGTGTGACTTGAAGGTGTTGAATGGTCTGCAGGAGGGAATAGTTACTGCACCTTTGCTTTTCTAAATATTCATTCGCAAGCTATTGAACATTTTTGATTTTAACGTCTTGGCATTGCGATCATTGGTATCATTTGCTGATGATCTGATTATTTATACGCCCGACGAAGAAGCTACAATAGTTCAGAGCAATCATAAAAAAATATTTAATGATGTGCAGCTGTACACTGACAATTGACGAATGAAAATCAATGCACAAACGTACGAAACAATTTTGTATCGGAAAACACTGCGGCGAGCGAAGATGTTGGTGCTCGCCCAAATTGACCTTGTCTGAGGACGCGGCCAGCATTGCGGTGTCGTGGGGCGGGTTCTCTTTCCCAGCGCAAGCGCCAACTACCAAAAAATTTCGCATTCACAAATTCGAAGGTAAAACGACTCGGTAACCTACTAAAGGGAAAGATTGCCAAAGAAAATGATTGACAGCTTGGCGAAAGCGAGCGAGATTCGAGAAGATCTCGTCTCTACTAGGTCTACTTGCGGCCCCAAAATAAGAGTGAGGCATACAGGTGGACGCGATCCCCCCTCGAGCCCCACCATCCGGATCGAGCCATTGTAGACGTGGCCAGATATTTTCCATTTAGGTGAAAAACTCATACAAACATAATTTGCATGAATTTTTCCTTTAAATGAAAAACATCAACGTTTCAAATCTATGATATAGTCTTATATGACGGAATCACATAATACTAGAACATAAATAAGAAACTCAAGTGGAAGGCCACTTTACCCTGCAAGAGCACCTGCAACGCAAAGAGAAGGGGTGAGGTCACCCGATGGCTAGCTCATGAGTGGAGGGGCCAGCCAACGTGGCAGGTACTATACTTGGTCAAAGATCCAGCTAAATAGAAACGCCAAACGTATAGTTAAATCATCTATTCATTCTTTCTTTATGTTTACAAATGCTATATTATTAATTACAGCTAATAGTGAAGTTAATATTAACGTTAAATTTTAAAACTTCTCGATGCTTTCCAAAGAAAGTAACATTTCACAAGTTTGCGTGTATTTTAAATATTTTGATTTCCCAATTATGCATAAAAATAATATGGCTGAATTTGAAATTACATAGGTAAGGATTTTAGCAGATGGACATAATAAATAAGGTGCGCTAGCAATAGTCGTCAATTATAATATTAAATTTCTGGGTTCATGCACCAATATACAAAAATAACCAAGATTATGAAATTTTAAATGCAATAGAGGGTACTTAACCTCCGACGAGTGCTTGTAGATGGGGCAGGTAAGGGCGATTTCGGCTCCTATGTGGTCCTAATACAATATTAACGGAGCTATGTACACTTGCTAAATACCCTGAAACTAGCATAATAGCAACTTTAGAATCACGAAATTATAATTCACGAATCAAGCTTTCTATTTTCTTAAATTTACGTTAATTTCAAATGACAACATTAAGCAATGTACACATATGACTAATATTCCGCACCTCATTCAAAGAATCTTGTACACCCTTAACGCGGCAACACATTGTATTCAGTAGCAAAATAATAGCGTCCCCGGATTTTGGATATTTTTTCCCCCACGATAAAATCGATCTCCATTTTTCAATTGTACCTAGTCTCAATACTTTCCGAGCTTGTAGGTGATGGAAACAATGCAACTAAAGCACGGATATGTGGTCAAGTTTTATCCACGATGGACGCTCTATTTATCGTTATCGTTAGGTAATTTGGTGATGTTGCATTTATAGCAAATTTCATGACAAGTGCACCTGCGAACACTGTCTATTTTGACTTTTGAATGGCAACAGGGCGCGAAATTCCAATTTTTAGGAGGGGTTGCTTTATCTGGCGCGTTAATCAACTCAGTGATAAACAGACACACACACACAAACACACAAATTTTAACATTTTCTTTTGCTTTTTCACTCGATATTCGCTTACGCAACGACGTGGCAAACTTTCACACACGTTGTTTTGCTAAGGAATTTGCGAAAAACCGATGTCGAGGGATTTCATGGAATTTCCCAACTAAGCAAACAAATAGGCTTAATTAATATCCAAACGCGTCTCGTTGCCGTTCCACGGTCGCGTTCTGCTCACGGGCACACACTGACTACCAGATAACCAATACCATTACACAAAACTCTTCGCATTCAATGAGGTATGTGGGCTCCTCAATCGAAGGGCTCTTCGCCTTCCGTAACCAACTCCTGCTCAAGTTTTCACGAGACTCCGTCGTCAAAGCGATATCCAATATCGATATCGACAACGAGAATATGTACGGAATGCGTCGCGTCAATTCCGACAAATCCCTCACACCAAATTGTTTTCGGACACCAAAAAAATCATTTTTCCCGAGGAAACCGAAAATTGCGGCTGTATTCAAATTGAAGTTTGGGATTATTGGGCTGCTGCTGCTGCCGCTCGTTTTCTCCGTCTGTCGTCACACACTTTACTTTCCTCCGCGAACATTCAATAAATCCACGCACATTTCACGGGAGCTCACACTAATCAATTAACACTACTCATGCACTTTCCCACAGGTAATTACGCGCGTAATAATCAATTAATGACGGAGAAAATTTCGTGCTACAAAACAAAAACTAACTCGCACGGTTGTCCACCAGATGACCCCCGTTATATCAAATCTAATCGAGATTGCCTGCTCGACCTTTGCAATACGAAATAATACAATTCATTTTCTACATTGCGTTGCAAAGGGGGTTGTCGTCATCGAATTTTTATTGTAAATTTTTATTTAATTTGTTTTTTAATATTATAGATATATGATTATGACTGAAGATGAAATTTAGTAAATTATTATTTAGAATTTTTTATTTCTTTTTCTTTTTAAATTTATTATTAATAGTAAGACATACTTCGCAAATGGTTTTATTATTAAAATATTTTTATATCAAACATTTTTTTAAGACTCTTTACCCTTAAATTACAAATAAAAATTGAATGATATTTAAGGATTTTTGAGTAGCAAAAAATAATTGTGTTTTCTTCCGGGAAAGTTTTTCGTGCAGTTTGCCTAGGCGACTGCTCGATTACTACATCAGTCAAGACCTGAAGTGTTATTTGAAGGATTTCCACATTATAGTTGGTGAGGGTAGTTAAGAAAGGGTTCCACATAAATCCTGTGTGCGATACCCCGGTGTTCATCTCAATCAGTATCTGCACTATACTGAACATGTCAAAATCATGCTCAGTAAAGCACATAAAGTAGTCATGGCGTTTCGACAACTCTTCCATTCCAGATACAATGCTGAAAAGGTCAAAGTTATTTGTTACAAGACCCTGGTTTGACATATGGACGTCAGATTTACAATCAGAGTGCAAGTACAATGGAAGGATTAAAAGTTTTCGAAAGGAAATGTCTTCGTGCATATACTGGTTTGTACAGAAAGCCTGTAATGGATAGACGAATGGAAGAATTTATCAAACTGCTAAAGTGACGAGACTTCATTTTGAGACTTTTTGGAATCATATCGCAAGATCTATAACTGTGAGTGAAAGCCTCTGGTTTTCTCAGCCGTTCCAGGCTTCGGACGGGTATATTGAGACTTGTCTCGCTACTGGCTTCGTTCCTCCAGCATTTGTGTATTTTGACATGAATCAATATGTTTTCGATTTTGACGGTGTCCCAATTATATATAACATATATAGACGGGCCAGCGATAAGAAGATCAAATATCCTACGAATCTGAGTTCACTAGACCAATAATTCCAAAGGGGATACTCATTTTCTTGATTCGTTGAGGCTGGTCTAGCTGGGATGGAGCAGTCTTGGTATTGGTGGCTGAATGACAATGCCTAAATTATTTGTGGCTATTTTTTATGTGCTTTTTCGTTACCCAGTTTTGAGTTTCTGCTCATTATTGTTACATTTAGTGTTTTTGTTGTTTATGTGAAAAATTAGGGATAGGTTTCAATATTTAGGATATGTATATGTTTTGTTTATTATATTAGGTTTGAAGATAAGGTCTAAAATTTAGGTTAGGAATATTGTGATAGCATTGTTTTAGTATAAGATAAAGTATTTGTTTGAAATTCTTTAGAATTAGATTGTAACATATTAGACGTAGGATTAAAGTTCACTGTTCTGTTGTGTTAATATTATAATTAATTTTTGAATGTTGGATGATTTTTGTCCTTTTTCCAATTGAAGCATAAAATATATAATAATATTCACTAAATTGAATGTGATAGTGGTTTTTGATTTAATATTTTTGATTAATAATGTATCAATTTAGAGAGCCATTTGGGCCATTAAGTTTTAGTTTATTGTTTGGAATTTACTTTATATTCTTTAGAAATTTATAACGATTCATATTGAATACAGCATTTTTGACTTTATCATCTTGCCTAACCGGCTGATGACACAAGTCATCCTTCCAATTTCAACGGGGACGTTAACTAATATTTGAAAATCGGAAGCCGGGTGGCTTTAGTGCCCCCACGCACCCTCGCAGTAGGATCGAAATCCAGATGACTAGGTCTTTCTTCAAGGGTCTATCATCCTTTGGCGTGAAAGCCAACAAAAAAAGAGGGCAACCCTGTTAGGTCTACATCATGAGATGTATTCCATCACGTTGCGGTTCCTTAACCCGTTCAGGGGGAAAAATAAGACCCATTTTAACGTTCTTAAGAATTCATAGTTTTTTTTATTTTCGTTAACAATCTAATTTTAAAAACAAAGTTCGCAATAATTTAATTGTTATAAATGATTTAATCATTCAAAAATAATTCAATATTCACGCATGCGATAACATTACAAAATATCTCGCGAAGTGATAATTTTAATGTTTGTGTGTGTGTTATTTCCATGGATGTAGATATTTAATTCAAACAAGTTGACTAGACAGACCTACGCTCATCTCAGAAGGGTTCAACTTCTCTGAGATGCAGTCACCAAAACCGAATGAAGTTAAGAAACATTGTTGCAACCGCGGAAGTCCCCGCAGTTGCAGACATTATGTTTCAGCAGTGAGGTGCTCTGCCTAGGGTGGCATACTGAGGCCGGCTAGCGCTCAGTCGTGTTGTGGGACTTTCGGGACACCCTCTGCTCGTGCTGAGGCACCCTACATAAAAACACTTACACGGAGGCATAAGGACGGGAAAGGGGGGGTCATCTTGAGAAATGAAAGATGATTGTTTCAATAAGTACGGGCCATTTTATTTCAAGTAACGAAACGATTCAATATACAAAAAAACCCAAATCAATGAAAAAACCAAGTTGATTACAAAAAAAGAAAATTAAACCCCCTTTGTTCACGAAAGGAAAGGAAATACTCATTGCCCAGTTTTCTTCGATGAACGAGAAAGAAAAAATGGATAGAAAAAATTTATTTTGTTATATAATATAAAAGGGTTATTAAAAATATTACTCACTCCTTCCAATGATGCCGAGCGCTCTGCAACTGGAGAAGGGGCACTGAAAAAGTTACTTTAAAAATTCCTGAATACGAATTAAAACTGAATAAAATGTCGGCCACTAATATGATTTAAACGTTTCCTTTTTTTTTAAATTTAGGTCGATAAAACGCTGATTCCACCTTCCCCGATTGACGTTATTGATATGAAACATATATAACCACTATAAAAACTGACGCGCTTTGTAGTTTGTTCCATAAATATAGTCCAAATTTTGAAAATATTCACTAAAAAAATTCTTTTGCCGAAATGGTTTCCACGCGGTACAAAAAAACATTCACTTTTGCACCATTTGTTCCTTAATCACCTTAGTTTGAATGGGTCATAATCGTCTCAATCACTACAATCATTCCCATATCGTATCGTCCTGACACCTTTTCGAAAAATTCACAAGATGCTCGTTTTTTCACTTTTTCATAAGGGAAATTCATGCACTTCACAATGCTAAATCCATTTATATCACAATTCAACCAATAAGTCCTCCCCAATTGTTAACTCCAGGGATTAGGATGAATACCAATGAAGGCAATTGCGATTCAAAACTGCTAGGGGTAATTAAAAGCAAGGGTAATTAAGTTCAAGATTGTTAGTATATAAGCATGTTTTCTGAATGTAATAGCTCATTGTACTGAAGAAAATCACAAATAGTGGTCGAAAACGTTTCGTTATACAAAAATAAAAATTAACCTAATGTTTAAAGAAAGAAAAACAAATCTTTACATTTTATGTTTAACACATTAGAAAACAATGGACATTACACCAATTTCTAGTATACATGTTTGGTGGCGGCGGATGGTGACCATGCGATAGATTGTCATGAGAAGGTACTGTAACTGATTCCGCCGATTTACAATGCATGTGATTGGCAATAGTGGGTCGTTCTCGGTGAACGAACATTAGACCTTGATCCTAGCACCGATGTGCAATGTATTGAAGTAGCGACGACGGATGCTCGTTGGTGGTTGTTTGGGACCAAGGTGGTTCGGCAGTAGCCGTGCTTGGTCTTAGCATCAATCTCACTATTGCTGGGTGTTTGGGGATCGTGGGCGAATGCATGGTGGTTTGGCGGTAGCCGTGCTTGGTCCTATCGCCGATGTGTAACATATTCAAGTAGCAATGAGGGATGACCATCAGTGAGTATATGAGGACCATGGGCAAACGCACGGTGTTGGTGGTAGCCGTACTTGGTCCTAGCACTAATGCTGTAGATGTGAAATGTATTGAAGTAGCAACGACGGATGGTCCTTGATGAGTATTTGGGGATCATGGGCGAATGCATGGTGGTTCGGCGGTACCGGTGCCGTAGCAATGCTTGGTCCTAGTAACGATGCCACCGGTGTGCAAAGTATTGAAGTGACGATCACGAATGGTCGTTAGTGGGTATGTTCGGCAGTAGCCGTGCTTGATCCTAGCGTTGATGTGTAACGTTTTGAAGTGGCAAAGACGGATGGATTGGTTAACCTGTAGCCATGCTTAGTGGCAGCACTGATTCCGCCGATGGGTAACGTATCGAAGTGGTGACGATTGTTTGAAGTGTAACGAAAAAGGAGATATGTTCACAGAGAAAAGTTGGGTAAGTGTTAGGGAAACCAGCAGAGATGGACAGTTTGTTGCGTAGATTGCTACGTGTATCTGTAGAGATCTAATATTGTTTAAATAGATTTGGTAATAAATAATTGAGAATCGATGAAACATTTTGAAAATCACAAAGATAGAATTGATGATAGATATCGTGATAGAATGATATGATACAAGGAGAATCGATAATATTATAGAAGTGTCTAGATACACGAAAAATTTAACAACTGTTATATTGATAATATGTTGATATTCTTTGTTGATAATATGATGAACTTCTTTGCTGAAGATAAGAAAATTTACAAAATCATCAAGTCCAGCACTTGACTATCTGGTTGAATACGGCGGATGGAACTCGTCACATTATACCCCGATCGACGCAAAATCTAGCCTCGGTTTTATTTTCCAGTACTTCACTTGACTCTGCCGCCGCTGTAAATGACATGACACTGAATTCTCACCCACTTGGACATGCACTAGATGTCAATCAACAGCTACGCTTAGACGCGGCTAAAGAGAGTTTTCCTTCGCATGAGAAGGTCGGTCTCGGCCGGACAACTTTGGTGACTCACACTATAGATATGGGGGATGCTAAACCCATTAAGCAGATACATTTAACCTTATCTCCCAAGAAGGAAAAGTCACTATACGCCAAAATTGATTGAATCTTGGCACTAGGTGTGATTGAAGAATCGGCTTCGCCAGTCCCCTTAGTAGTTAAACCGAATGCGCCTAAACACCGTCACTATTAAAGACGCATACCCCCTATCGTTGATCGAGGGTATCTTAAGTCGATTACCTAAAGAGCACTTTATTACTAGCTTAGACCTCAAAGACGCATTCTGGCAGATCCCGTCGAATCCTAGTTCGAAGGAGAAGACCGCCTTCACGGTCACAGACTGTCCATTGTATCAATTTGTGACCATACCTTTTGGCCTGTGTAATACACCCCAGACAATGACATGTCTTATAAATAAGGTAATACCACCGCACCTATGACACCAAATCTTCCTATAACTGCATGGCTTCTTAATAATAACCGAGACCTTTGACGAGCATATCGTCCTGCTTCAGGAAGTGGCTTTGGATATCCGAAAGGCAGGGTTAACCATCAACATCCAGAAGAGTCGGTTCGTTATGACGGACGGTATGTACTTGGGTCATATCATAGGTCACGGTAACATAAAAACCAGCCCGGATAAGACTAAGGCGATAGATGCCTTTCCTCGGCCTAAAACCACCAAGCAGTTGCACCGATCCCTGGGTTTATGCGGTCGGTACCAAAGATTCGTACGTGACTATGCGACCATCATCACGCCCTTGACAGACATGCTGCGTAAGGGATGGAAGTTCATCTGGGAATAACACCGCTTGCGGGCTTTTGAAGAGCTACAGAAGAGCCTGACAACAGCTCCCATACTACATAGGCCAGACATTAAAAACCCGTTTTCAATCCATTGTGATGCGAGTGATTGAGTAGGAGCAGTGTTAGTCCAGGTTACGGAAGACGACGAGGAAGTGCCTGGAACAGGTTTCTCTCATTCTTTCTACATGGCGCGCCTATTGCAATTTGCGTAACATTACGTAAGTAGATACAGGTGGTTCCTAAATAATTCCTATAACTCATCGTTGTAATGTAGTCTGTTCATTGTTTCACTCTGTTGTCGATTTTTCGGAGCATTTTGCGTTCAAATATGTCCACTGCCTTCTCAGAATTGCACGTCAGGTTCCATGTTTTACTTCATTGTAACAGCACAGGTTTGATTAATGATTTATAAATACGAAACTTGTTTTGCCTTTGAACCTTAGAATGGCAAGTATGGAGTAATAGGCATTTATGAGGCGTCTAATTTCATCTTTTTCGGCATCTCTTATATTCAGGTTTGCTCCGAGGTAAACAAAATTATTCACACTTTCAAAGTTATAGTCTGCTACCGTCAGATTTTATCCGACTGGAATGTTTTTTTCTGGTTTGAGGCACGAATTTAATTTTCGTTTTATTAACTCTTAGGCTAATTCAGTTTGCTTCAAATTTTAGACACAGAAACTTTCCTTGGCATCTGAGATTTATCGTGCCATAATATTGACTTCATCAGCATACGCTACTATTTGCACCAGACGTTTCAGCTGTTGCATTGCATTGGTGGAAGTCCACCCCCCTGTTTCAAGTCTGATTCCACTTTGAAAATTTCTCTTAGTTTGCCGTTTACCTTGACCCTGGACTATATGTTTAGCATCGTGACTTTGACTATGCGGACCCTTTAGAGGGCTACATCAATTTCTAATTTTAATTTAATTAATTAATTTAATGTAAAATTCCAAGCTATACTTTATTAAGTAGGCTGGAGTATGCTCCTACTATAAAGGTTTTGTATTTGAACTATGAAATGTAGGCTCCAGCTTCATGAATTTTGATTTTGAACAAGTTGGGTAGACAGACCTATGCTCATGTCAGAAGGGTTTTGTACTCAACTTACAAAATGCAGTAGCCAGCAACGAATAAAATCTAGAAACACGTCATGTTCGAGCATCATACTATTACTAACTAAGTTGAAAGAATTTTGTCATCTGAGCTATTTTTTATAGTTATACCCATAAGAATCTCCCTTGATAATTTTTTCAGATATTTTAGATCCCCATTCGCGAGGGCGGAAACACATTTTTATGTATTTCCCCCCCCTGTGCCCCCACTGAAGCAAAAACTGTCACTTTAAGAACTGTTTTGAAAAGCTCTCAGAGAGGACTTTCAGTTGATACTCATATCGGCTACCTTCCTGAAATTTTTTTTCAGGGGCCAATCCTCTGTACTGTAATCATCGATTCATGGCCTATTTTTTCGAATCCTAGAATGGTTACAAAGCCCTTTTGCTAGGAGCTCTCTCCTGCCTCTTCGACTTGTTTCAATTGTATGTACTCATCTTCATGATACCTTTCATTCCTGAAATTTTCATGCAAATCCTAGCGAAGCTGTAGTGTCTAAGTCGGTAAAAAGCGGATATGGCTCCATAGCCATATATTTCCATAGTAATACAGCGCATATTGTTCCATAGTAATAGAGGAAAATTCAAATCGCTATAACTTCATTAAATACTATTCGATCTTTATGAAAATTGCAGGAAAGATCAACCTGATAAATAGTCATCTGTTTGCTAAATTTTATTGAATTTAAGGGTACCGTTTAGATTTTATTCAAGAAAACATAAAATCGATAAATCATACTATTACTAACAAAGTTGAGTGAATTTCGACTTTTCATGCATTTGTTTTTGTTGTACTCATTAAGGCCTACATTCATGATTTTTTTCAGATTTTTCGGATGGAAGGTGTCCAATCGCGAGGGGGGGTACGCGAAAAGTTCGTACATTTCCCCTTCCCCTGCCCCCCTCGGTACTCATAAGGCAATTTTAATACTTGTTTTGAAAAGATCTCATTGAGGCCTTTCCAATGACACCCTACTCGACTACCAATGGTGAAATTTTTTTTTGAAGGGTCACCTCCCTGTATGGGGAGACCCCCCTTAAACCCCTTCTCATCACCACTGACCACTGACTTCTGACCTTTCCACAAAGTTTCATGGCTGTAGCCTCTATAGTTTCGGAGAAAAAGTGCTGTGACAGACAGACGGACGGACGGACGGACGGACAGACGGACACAGGTCGTGATTGCAATAGGGTTTTGTATTTTAGTACAAAACCCTTAAAAAGAATGGTTCGAAATCAAACAATATGTACATTAAATTCTTAAATTGCGGAAACACGATAAAAAAATTTTTAATGCTCCACTTAAACCGGCCGCTTTGGTTTTAGCATTACCCATGTCATAGATTGAACCAATCCCTTAATAGATTGAACAAATCCCTTAAAAACATTCGTGATGTCCAGAAATTACTTGTGAAAATCCTAACAAAGCTGTCGTGCACGGGTTAGAAATTTTAAATGATTGTAACTTCGTTAAATATTCTTTTGAAACTCAAAAAATATAAGAAATTCATGGCTAACGAAATGCAGAATTTTCTTGATTTTAAGGGTATCTATTCAATTCTATTTAAGAATATCTAAAATTTAAAAATCATAGTATTATTAATAAAGTTGAGTGAATTTCGACTTCTAAGGTATTCGTTGGCCTAGGGCACATATAGTAAATATCTAACCATAATTTTTTCAGTTTTGGGTTAAAGGTGTCCCATCGCAAAAGGGAGGCGCGCACACAAATTTTTTTGTGGCTTTTCGCCTCCCTTGCTCACTTCTTTACTGATAATGTAATGTTAACACTTGGTATCAAAAGAATCATCAAGACCTTTCTCCTTGATTATAATCGGGTATGTGGGGAGGCCCTCTTTAAAACCCATTAACATTTTTTTCCATTGCACAGCCAGGTACTGATTTTAATAGGATATAGTAAAAATTTTATTTTGCAAACCTCACCAACAAATCCGCTTTTAAGCAACCTAGCAACTAGAAAATCAAATTATATCAATTCAAATCTAATATATATTAATACCTAAAATGAAAGTTACAATTGATTTATATGAACAATGTAACTTCGTTATGAAAATTCTTTGAGTGTAGCTACAAAATTGAGTTGCATCAGTAATTTTTCTGTAAAATTAGTAAAGAAGAAAAATGTTAGAAGAAAGTGATTTCGACGTGTGTACTAATTCTCCTCAGGCCATCACTCTTATTAGATACACATGGGTGATGGCGACCACCATGCTTAGAGGTGAGAGAATTATTTTAATTTTCCTACTTATGCGAACTCAATATGGCCGCATTTATGCGAACTCAATTATGTAGCTACACACTAAGAATTTTCAAAAGTATTTTCTAGCTATCGAAGCTATCCCAAAAAACGAGTTCGAAGCCCTCACGATTCATAAAGGCTCAGTGTAGAGCAAGTTATCGTATAGATTTACAATAAATTGATGTAAAAAGGGTCGAATGATCAATAATAAAGTTTAGCAATGTAACTTAGTACTTGTAATGATCAAAAATTTACGTGTCTGAAGTTCGCATTACCTTTTCTGCTTTAAATTTTGCTGTAAAGAAGTAGTAAAAAAGTGATGAACCGAATGAACTTACCTTGTATATAGAAAATTAGAAGCGCCTTCTAAATCGTGAAAATATACTTTAATTTGTACCAATTCCAAAAGTATTGAGTTGGTTAAAAATATTTTTTTAATTCAAACATATTCTGAATAAATTTCTAATAATCTATACAAAAAGAAAGCGTGAAATAAAATTAGAGCATGCTTTGATGTCTTCATAGTTCAAGTTGGACATTAATTCACCGTTATCTATTGAATTTAAATTATATGTCGTAGTATTGTAATAATTCCGGATAATATGGTCAAAAGATGTTGCGATTTTTAAAAAATTCTGTTTTTAACTTCAATATATTAACACTTTTACGTTAACTAAATCAAGCATTAAGATTGAAGAATATAAAAAACAGCTTTGTATAAACCGAGAAATCAATTGGAAACATATTTTTATTTGAAAAAAACGTATGAATATCAGGCTTCGTTTCTGCTTTACCGTAACGTGGTGCCTTCTATCCAAAACTGACGTTAGATAGGAAGCAATATGGTAGCAGTTTGCATATGTATTAGTCGGCCTACTTTGGACAAGCTTCCGGTAGCTGTCACCAAACTGCGGCATTAGCAAATGCTTATATTTCGTCATATATACTATTTTCCGAATAAAAAACGCGCCGAACGCATTCCGTGCATGCTATAAATTCACCTTGTATAGCCCATTGTACTCCTAAACTTTCCAAGACGAGCAAATGAAGCACACGTTTTGCACCTTATCACATGCCGCCAAGATTTCAATCCAAAGATAGAAGAAACGAGTAAATAAGTAAAATAAAGCATCAAGATCATATTGGAGTTGGGAATTTTCATAGGTAACTACATTTACGTGTTTTTGAATGTTTTAATGCTTTTGTATAGCGTAGAATGCCTGTTTCGAGAAAGAAACCGAGCCACTTCTCCTGTACGTCGAGGATTAAAGAAAACGGAAGTTGGTGGTTCTCAGGAAGAACAGGACGAAATCTCTAGAGTTCGAGATGAATTACATGTATTTTTAACCCGACCGAGAGTTGATCGCATTGTAGGTCGTTCGATCGGTGAATGGAACCCAGAGCCAAAGGCGGTCAAACTTGGATGTAAACTTGGAAAATTGCAAGATTGGTTACACTTACAACCGACAGGAGTGTCTAAGGTATTTAGAGGCACTTTTTCTACTCGAATTGCATATTCACTGTGTAGAGTTGAAGGTTAGGATTTTAATTTGCACTATTGACTTTGTGCACCTCTCATCTCTAGTGAAATCACCGCATGATATGTACTAAATGCCCACCCTTTATCTATCGATGCGTAGTGTAATTGTTAATTCAGTTACATATGTACATCATATGTATTTGACCATAGGATACTTATTGGCATTTTTCTTTTTCCTTTATTACTTTGTCGGCAATTCAAAGGATTTCAAAGGACGGGTGCGAAATAGTTGTAGTAATCGAGGAGTAGGGCGCTAAAAGCCAGCGCTGCCACAAGCACACAGCACAAACTCAATTTAACAAGGAGGAACGATTGAGTCACCTTCCCCATCGCAACCCTCACTCTTTTTCTTTCCGGGTGAAAAATAAATTAAGGAAATTTCTTTTGTACTGAATTCCCGGGAAACAAAATTCTAAACTTGTTTAAAATTTTAATGTGTAGTGATTTTATTACAATATCTTTTGAATATAATTTAACGAATTGCGGTGTAACGCGGTATACAAATGCTTAGAACGAAACGGTTAACCCCTTTAATTATATGAACGATAAAATCATTGTATCATTTAAACCCCTCAAAAATTGTCAAATTTTACCCATTCCAACCATAATCTTAATTAAAAATTGTTTTGTTTGTCGGTAATTAAAGTGTGCCTGTCTAATTCTTCCGATTTTTCTTTTTCCCTAATTACGCCTAATCATTACAAACGAAAATTGCATTCATTTGATAACTTAAGCGAATCTACAAAAGACGACGTAAATTTTAAAAACAACCGAAACGAGTGTGCATTATCACCATCGCGGATCCACCCATAGATGTCACTATTGAACGAAACTTTTCGCGATTTTCCACTACTGTTTCGTTGCTCGATGGTTCGGCCCGGCCATTTTTGACAACTTGGAAAAACACGAGGGGAGAGTGAAAAGCGGAGAGGAGAGAGACGTCGGGATAGGGAGCATAGCTTATCAAATTTAACCTATGAATTAATTTTTATTTATTTATTACTTCATTTTATTATAAAACAAAACGCGTTAAAGATCGCGAACGGCAGTGGAGGTGGAGTCGAAATTTGAGTGCACGAATTACGCAAATTGGCAAATATTTTCAGGTTTTGCGGGTATACAAAAATTCATCACACGACGCAACTTATATGATTCGGAAAAAGGTGCACCATGCCCACCAGATCCGGCGCGAAGGGAACCAAACCAGCCAAAACATTGTAAACCTGCCTCAAAACCACCAGTAGGCCCACCTGGTGGCGATTCAAAACCTCCAGGCGAAGATAAGAATTTACGATTGCTAATTGGACTATTGGCCTTGGGTGGAGCTGCAGCAGCGGCATATTATTTGAGTAATCGAGGATCTAAGAGTAAGTCAGATGGCAAGAGCGGTTTAGCAGCAGGACTTCTGATGCCCGTTAAAGTACCTCCAAGCTCAGCAGACTTACCAAAAGAAGTTCCTTATTTACTAGTTAGTGGCGGAACAGCCAGTTTTTCTGCATTCCGTGCTATCAAGTCCCGGGATCCCAAAGCCAAGGTTTTAGTTATCCCAAATGAATACGAACGGCCGTATATGAGACCTCCGCTTTCAAAAGAACTGTGGTAGAGAAGAACACATCAGTTGAGGATACACCAGGGTTGATCAATACACCGTGTTATGAAAAAGGCTGGTTATTCAAAGTGAAGCTCAGTGAAACTTCAGAAGTTGATAAACTTATGGATGAGAAGAGTTACGAACAATTCTTGAAAACGGATTCACACTAGCGCCCGTTTCAAGTGATTTTATTACTAAATTTTGTATGGCATTCGCCCAAAGAACCTTTATAGTGATAGGTGAATTATTCGGTCTTAGATCGTTGTCGAATTACATTGTTTTGAATAATTGTTAAATGAGCATTTATTAGCCTTAAATGAACGTAGAGTATCTTAATTACGTCACCCATCGAGCGCTCGACGGAACATGCGGTGAGTCCTTTTGATTTAATTTATTTATATAATAATTAATTCTAATATTTTTCTTATATAATTGTTCAAATTATATTAATTATTTTATTTAAATTTCATTTTACTATACTTAATGAATAAACACACTCCCTCAGATTCGGAGTTCCTTTCGGTTGAAAAAGAAAATGTCATAAACGTACAAAACCCAATAAAAAGTGCACATTAGAACTTTTGAATATATTTGAGTTGAAATAGATAAAGGAAGTATTAAAAAGCCCGCTCCATGTTAACATATAGCCACGACTTAAATGTACCGAGAAGATCGTTTGCTTAATTAAAGTATATCCGATATACGAGTATCTTATCAGCAATAATTTACTTATTACTTTCAATCTTTCTATCTTTGTTAAATTTGGATCGATGAGTCTATTATCCACCGTGTATTCTACTTGGTATTGTTCTAGTTTCCTATCAAGTTTTAAACTTAATTACTTCGATACAAAGTTTGTACTTCAAAAACAAGAAAAAAAAAATTAAAATTTATTGTAGGTAGATACGATCGCATTTTAGTCCGGTGCGAATTTAAAAATTTAGTGAAGAAAAAAAAAAACGTTTTATTAAATATTATAGATTTATTTAGACTTAGTTTTAATTTGTATGGAAATGAATTTGATCTTTGGAAAGATAATTTTTCGGAAATATGGTTCCTTTGGATCGTCGTGAAGAAGCTTATATTAATTATGATAAACAAAGGGAAAGAAAAATAAAAATGATGAATTAAACGTAAAATCGGTCTTTCTCTTCCGTTCTATCTAACCGCGTATAGGACCCGGTACGGTGGCAGGCTTACCCCTCAAAACATGAGCCAGCCACCGGGTAATTAATAATCCTTTTTCTGTTTCAGGTGACGTCATGGGTTGAGTGGCCCAAGCAGAGTGCCTTTTTATGGCATAGAATTATGCAATCCAATTGTATAATTCTATGACATAAATTGTTCACCGGGGTACTCCCCTTCTGATGGGAAAGTTCATACAATTCAAGTTGTATGAGTTTTCCACTCAGAAGAGGAATACCTGGCCACTTCAACAAGCTTTCAATGGATTTATTCCGGTTGGGTGGGTATGAAGGGGCTCCACCACCACCCGGTTGCCCCTCTTTCATTTGTGGGCCATGAACTTCGTCGGGTAAAGACGAGGTTACCCCAGGTTCGCCTTTCTTCTCAGGTTTCACTTGTTCTGGTAACAAGTACGTCTCTTTCGGTGAGGTTATCTACAACTTTGCGACTTTGGTCGCCTTTTTTTTGACCTGAAAGCAATTCGTGAATGCGAAATGTTTTGTAGTGGGTCCTCGTGCCGGGGAAACGAACCCGCCCCACGACACCGCAATGCTAGCCTGCCAGCGCATTCACGCGTCTCCGGACGAGGGCATTCTCGGCAGAAACCAACACCTTCCTCTGCCGAGGCAGCAGACCATCGCTGCAGTCCTTTACGGACTTTATTGAAAACTCATATTCACTACATAGTTGTAAGTAATTAAGATGCCAGATGTATTTTAAGGATTACTGTATGTTTATAGAGGATAAACAAATTGTCGAAGAACTATTAATTGTGCAATGTTCAATAGTTACATACTCTTTTGCGTATGCTATCGTAAGTACCGAACCTTTTTTTATTACTTTTATAATTTCAAAGGACGGGTGTGAAATAGTCGTAAGTAATTAATATGCCAGATGTACTTTAAGGATTATTATATGTTTAGAGAGGATAAGGAAATTGTCGGCAGACCAAAGAGATTTAATAATTGTGCAACGTTACTGTTTTATGACATGGCAATAAATGTATGAAAAAAGGACATAGAAAGTAGGAGTAAGTTAAGTATAAATAGGAAAATATCATTTGTAACGAATCAGTTAACACACGAAATTCGAAGGAGAAAGTATACTCTTCATCAAAAAACTAATTGTTGGTTTTTATTTTTATTTAAGGAAAAAGTTAAGGCATTCACGTCTTAACTTGTAATTATTCTTCTACCACGTTATTAGACAGATGTTTCCGGACCTAACACTCTGACATTCGCGGATGGCCTCTGTTGTGCGACTAAAAATACGTGAACGGCGCCCACAAGCAATCATTTCAGCGACAAAATAGCGTGTCAATAATTACATAGCTCAGTTTCCTCATGCAGAGGGCTAAGGTAGCCTGGAGCTACAGTAAAGTGATAGTTTTAGTGCCAGATAATAGTTTTGCACTCTCGCAAAATACAGTGCAATCTCTTTTCGGGATCACACAGGAAATTTTCTGTTGCGTGGAATTGTGAAAAAGCGAGTTAAGAGACTAGGGGAAAGATCTTTAAGGAAGATTGTGGAGCGAATCCGGATAATTTAGCTTTGTACTCCTTCTTAAGTCCTACTTTATATAAATCCAAGATTCAACAGAGAATTGAATTGAATACTTTATCATCAGAATCATATTGTCTTTAAGAAAATAATCGATTAACGATATATGTTTGCCAGCAAAGCACAGGAGGCATTTTATCGTATTATATTGTATGATCCAATTACTCGCAAAGTCGTCAACTGACATAGCACCTAGGATATTTTATATAAATAGTTGCTTTTTTTCGTTCATTATCATTTCTCCAGGCGAGCTATGTAAAGGCACACATTCCTCTATTGTTTTTATTTTAAGCTGCTTCTTTTATATGAGACTCGTTTAATTTTGTGTAACGTAGCCTTATAATCTTTTTTTCTCACACATATCCTTCACATTTAATTAATTTTATCTTACATTTTAATTTCTTTGCTCTTAATTAATTATCTATGAAATTAAATATTATTTTTTTAGATAGCGCTACTTTTAAGAAATTTGTTGTATAAATCAAATAACTATTGCTAAATAATAATTACTATAAAAGTCTCTAAATGAAAAAAAACCAGAATTAAGATAAAACAGAGATAACATACCATGCAGTCCCTATTTATTGCCAACATCGGTATAGCGACAGTGAGATTTAGAGATGAATTTATTTCAGGATAATATACTCTATGTCTTTATTATTATTATTTGCTAAAATTGGTGTTATAAAATCAGGTTATATATATGGACACACTAGATTATACAAGCCCAATTAAAAACATGTGGTGAAGTGCTAATCATAACACGTTTTTTCTTTCCAGCCTGCCCTTCTAAGTCAAAGTCAAAAGCGTTATAAATTTTTAAAAGAACATAAAGCAAATTCCAAACAATAAAACTATAAAAAACTTAATGGCCCGAATGGCTCTCTAAATTTATACGTTATCAGTTAAACACATTTAATGAAAAAAATACACTTGCAAATTTAAATTAATTAAGATTATTTCATATTTTTTGATTCAATTGGAAAAAGGAGAAAAAACCAATCAGCATTATTCAAAAATTACTTATATTACTAACACAACAATGAACTTATATCCTATACCTAATATGTTACACCCTAATTCTAAATAAGTTCAATCAAAAAAAAACAAAAAAAACGTTACCTTATATTGAAACCTATACCTAAATTATAATACAAATAAACAACAACACTAGATGTAGCAATAATGAGATGAATCTAAAAAACTAAGTAACGAGAAAAGGCACAAAAACAGAAAATAAACACGAATAATTTAGACATTGTCATTCAGCCACCAATACCTAGGTTGCTCCATCTCAGCTCGACCAGCCTCAACAAATCTAGCAAATGAGTATCTCCATTGGAATTGTTGGTCTCGTGAACTCAGATTCGGAGGATATTTTATCTTCTTATCGGTGGCCCGTCGGTATATGTGATATATGATTGGGACGCCGTCAGAATCAAAAATATATCGATTTATGTCCAAATACACGAATGCTTCTGGAGGAACGAAGCCAGTAGTGAGGCAAGTCACAATATACCCGTCTGTAGGGTGGAACGGCTGTGAAATCCAAGGGTTTTCACTCACAGTTACAGATCTTGCGATATGATTCCGAAGAAGTTTCAATATGAAGATATCGACTCTTGTCACTTGAGCGGTTTGATAAATTTTTCTATTCGATATATAGTGCTTCCAATCCGTCTCAGGCTTTCTGTACAAACCAGTACATGCACGAAGACATTTCCTTTTGAAAACTCTTAATCTTTCCATTGTACTAGCACTCTGGTTGTACCAGATCTGGCATCCGTATGTCAAAACTGGTCTAACCAGGGTCTTGTCTTTAGTCCCTTACTGAGCATGATTTTGACATGTTCAGTGTAGTACAGATACTGATCGAGATGAACACCGAGGTATCGAACACAGTATTTATGTGGAACCCGTTCTGAACTACCCTCACCAGCCATAATGTGGAAATCCTTCCAATTACGTTTCAGGTCTTGACTAGCCCCCTGCAGCGTTGTCCGAAACAAGATTGTTTCGCACTTCTGCGCATTGATTTTCATTCGCCAATTGTCGGTGTAGAGCTGCACATCATTAAACATTTTTTGAAGATTGCTCTGAACTATTGTAGCTTTTCGGTCTGCCGTATAGATGATCAGATCATCAGCAAACGCTACCAATGATCGCGTTGGCGAGACATTAAAATCAAAGCTGTTCAATAGCTTGCGAATGAATATTGAGAAAAGCAGGGGCGCAGTAACTGTTCCCTGCTGTAGACCATTCAAGACCTTGAATTCGCGCATTGTTGTCAGATTTCCATCAGTTACAACAAACGATTTCCCGTATAACATATTACACATCATGGCGACAAGGTGTCTGGGGAACCTGTCCTGAAGAAGTTTGAAAACTAGTCCATCAAACCACACCGTATCAAAGGCTTTCTCCATATCAATGAGACATGCTCCAACACATTCTTTGTTGTTTAGTTTCCAACAGATGTCTGAGGTTACTTTCGTTATTGCATGTGTGGTCGAATGCCTGGCACGAAAACCAAATTGGCAATTCGGCATCAACTCATATTTCTCAATGTGGGCGTTTAATGCATTGTTGAGTATCACTTCAAACACCTTGCTGATGTTAGGCAGCAAGCTGATTGGGCGATAGCTTTTAGGGCATGAAGATTCTTTTCCTTTCTTCAAGATCGGAAATACCTTAGCCTTTTTCCACTCATTTGGGAAATATGAATTGTTCAACATGTTGTTGAACAATATGCAATAATTCCTAATAGCAACCTCAGGCAAATGTCGGAGAACTATATTTGGAATACCGTCAGTACCACATGATTTTTTGTTGTTTATTCTGCGAAATATGAAACACAAGTCTTCATAGCTGACAAAATAATCAATAAGATTCAAGCTCGGTATGAGGTCAGATGTGAATGTTTCATCGAAATGAAGAATTGATTGGCCGTTCAGGCTTGATTTGAAGTCGGAAACTTTTGCTTCAACGACCTCCGAAAATATTTCATTCCTTCTCTCTGGGTTTGGCAGATGAACCAATTCTAAATGTGTTCCAATCAGGGCAAGTTTCTGCAATCCGTCACATATAATCCTGTTTCCATTTCTATCCGGAGTCGTACTATCAATTTCGATACCAGCTCTATCGAGAAGATTTATCTCATTGCTAGTGACTTCAAGATTCGATACCTTCACTCGAGACTTCCTGCGGAATAAGCTGTTCACTTTCGCGAAAACGCCATCCAGGTCCTGTGGGCTAATACCCCTCAGTTTTTCCGCCCATTGATTGCTGACCTCACTCCTGAAGTATGAACGGATTAAGTTTGAAACTTTCCCCAGTCTATTTTTTTGAAATTCAACCGATGGTTTTCATGTTGAACTGGAATGAGGAAGAAATCATCCCTTTGATGATTGATTTTCATTACGATTGCGTTATGGTCGCTATCGTAAGGAAGCACCTGCAGTTTCCGTTGAGGACTATTAAAGCTGAATTCAAGTCTTGCGTCAGCAATGCAGAGGTCCAAATATGAATTTGTCCTAGGGTATGTTGGGAACTCCGACCCATATAGGTTGCACCTGTATTCAATTTGGTTCTCTGTTATCCATGATTTCAGGAATACACCTCTTGGATTATTGGTGGCGTTTAGCCATGATGTATGCTTGGCATTCAGGTCACCGGCAAAAATATAATAACTATGCAGCCTGTTCAATTCGAGTATTTCAAACAAGGAATTGAGTTCCTCCTTGAACTTGAGAACATTTTGACCAGTTGCATAGGCAGAGATAACGAAGAGGTTATCCCCACCTGGCAGTGAAATTTTGATGACGGACACTTCAAGAAATTCAAAGCTTTTGAATTCGACTTTTTCAATTTTTTGGAAACAATAGGGTCTTCTAACCAATATCCCGGTGCCACCTCCCCCATCACAATTTACCCTATCGTTTCTTACGAATGCAAAATCTTTGAACTCCATGGAATGCCATGAATTGAGGTGGGTTTCAGTGAGAAGTATGATGTCAGGCTTTTGCTTAACAACAAATTCAAGGAGATAATCACGTCGATGTATAGCAACGATAGAGTTGACGTTGATCGATATGAGGCGAAGCCTATCCATGGGAATATGACTGGATGACAAGTTATTATTCAGCCTGCCCTTCTCTTTCAGCAGGAGTGATGGCGAACGGTAAGTATGCCGTTGGAAGGGTAGGGTTCTAGGAATCCGTGGATGGCCGGTTTCGTGTCGCGCTCGGTACGCGGTACTATAAGTCGTGTTGTTTTTTTTATTAGAGTAGGGTTCTCCGGATTCGGATTAACGTAGGATATTTTTCGGTACCGCGTCGGTGAAATTCGGGAACGCGAAATTGAATCTAGTTTTTTTATAGTCGGCTGGATGAAAAGAAGGAATACGGAATAAAGTAAAGTAATTTCCTTTTCTGTATGTTTGTATTTTCGACGCGTTTGAAACGGGAATGTGAACCGGTGGCTGAGTTATTGTATTTCGGACTTAGTCTGCTCGCGTAAGACCTGCGACCAAACTCTTCTCCTAACTAGCTAGCTAGTCAGCAGCCACCTCGGAGTAGACTAAGTTGTGTCCGGACTTGTCGAACTGTAGGGTACAGTCCGTTGTCACGTCCAAAGATTTCACGTCTAGAACCGATAAGACGTCGGTTCCGATTTCGTTCGAACGATTTTAAGTGAAAACCATTACCACTATCCTGGTATAAATTAAATGCTTAGAAAGCGAGCTTAGATGACAGGAGCGCTAGGGCCTACTTGAGAGGAAAGAAATTCTATATAATTTTAATCAATTTTCTAAAATCAGGTCTTCAAACAAACAGCTAAAGCCCTTTTTGAGTTCAATTTTTCGTATAATTTGCCTCCCTATGGATTCCCTGATGCAAAAAATTACTTTTTAATTTTTGACACCCCACTTGACTACCTTTGACAAAAAAAAAAAAGAAATGTTTAGGGCCACTTTGTTATAACACTTAAATTTTTTAAATGCTTGAGAAGACCTAAAGTTTGAAGAGACTACCACTTCTGACCTTCCCACAAATTTTGAGACCTGTAGCGACTATGATTTCTTCTTCAAGTGTCCGTATTGCACTTACTTATACTCGCATGCTAACGATTGGTCATTGCATTAGTATAAATGGAGTATTTTGAATGGTTGCCCCTTGAGTGTTGATATTCCCTACGTAGATATATTGATATTTATTGCATTTGCTTATAATTAAATACAGGGATTCATGGGTTTCCTACATTTTTTTGAGCTTTAACTGAATTTTTTCATCGAAATATTTTTTTTGCGTTCAAATTGAGCGCACAAAACTGATATTTATGAAGCTATAGAAAATGTACTAGTTGATTTTAGACCGAACATAATTTATTCTTTTACTCTAAAGCGTATGGTTATTGTTGTAAAACATTGTGATTACCAAGCAAATGATTATAAATCCAAATTAAATGTCCAACTTTTTTTAAAGAAAATATATAAAATCCGTGGAAAGCCCTCCTCTCATGTAAATATTGTAGTAGACAATTTTTGAATGATATACTAATAATATCAATATAAAGTTAGACTTAAGAAACGTCCCTAGCTTACTTTTATTCAATCCAAACCAACAAAGTTCGCCAACGAATTCAAACGATTAACTTACATAAAGAATAAATAAAGATATTTTATGAAAACTCCTAAATGTTATGCATATGACAAATAAAATACCTTTAAGAAAGTACTAAGTAGGGTCGAGAAAAAAGTCGGAATGTGATGGGAAAGGTATAATACGTAGATTCGGACCGCGCTTCAGAAATTTATTTGAACTTTGGAAATCGGAAATTTTGAGAAAAATGGATTAAAATAAAAGTTGCATTTAAAAAAATATAAAATTGTATTTTAAATAAAGTACTGAATAGAGGGATGAATGACTATTGTCTAAGCAAAATTCTTTAATTTTTAAATTAAAAAAATAATAATATTCCATACTAAATTCCAAAAGTACTAACATGAACATGTAAGCATAAAGAACAAAGCATTCGTTGAAAAAATTCAGCTAATAATATTCAAATGAAACATCATTTACCAATGAAATAAATAAACAACTATGCAATCAAGAAATTCAAATCAACATAAAACGAAAACAGTCATTTTTTGCGTGGACGTTGAAACTGTCAACACGCGTGAAAATTTGTGATTATTGAAATTTGCCAAAATTTATTATAAAACGAAAAGTTAAAAGCATATTTCACCATACACAATTACGTACATACAGTTTGACATCGGACACTGAAATTTGCAGATCAGAAGAAAGCAGACATTACATCTTGGTCAAGCGGCCATGGCATATACCAAGCAAAATATCATAGCCAACAAATTGGACTATCTATTCTCAACAAGTAAGCACGATGGCGGAGCAACTAAAGAGCAAACCCGCCCATAAGGAGGACCTCTCGCACAGGATGGATGCGGACGATACGACAGCAAAGAATTTGAACTTTAATCAAGATGTTAATATAATTAACTGTAAGGGAAACGAATTTATGGTAGCGAAGGGTAAATCAGTTATAAAACGTAAAACCCGGCTCTTTTGCCAAGCCCACCCACAACTACGAACGATAACTGAAATAATAAAACAACCGCGAATAACGAACGAAAAAGATGTGGTTCCTGCCAATTTTCGTAGAGAATTTGAAGGCCACAGTGCTAAAAGACATTCAGGATGGTACTCGTCTAGAGTATAGAATAACAAGGCTTTCGAAATTCCGACTGAAAGCCATGGCGGGTAGGCTCGAGGAACACGATTACATCATGAATCTCCTTAAGAATACCGAGGGGTACTCGTTCACCCCCCAAAGAAAATAAAAAGTTTGTCGTAATCCTAAGAGGTGTTAGCTCAAATTTTAGAGCTGAGGCGGTCCGAGAGGACATAACAGGCCAAGTACCAACCTTAGGTTTCGAGTCGAGCCCGCTGATAATTGCTTGGTCGAGGGCAAAAAATATCGACCTGGACTTATTTAGACTCAGTGGTACCGGAAGCAGATAAAAACATCTGACCTCATCTGTTCCACAATTCCTTTTATTTGGCCCACATTTAGCTCGTTATCGGACCATCATGGTCTCCATCTCAACATAATACCCAGATCACACATACCAGTTCCTACTTGCCCGCCTCACTACAGACCATTTAATTCTATAGACTGGCCAAGCTTCAGAAAAGACCTCCTTCCAAATCTCCCACCAAAAAATGTCTTTCTCTCAAGCACAGAAATAAAATCATATGTAGGCACTACCATCTGCCACTGTAGAGTTTCTAGACCAGCATGTCCCCTTCCAGAAACCACGTAACCCGCTTTATGGATGTCTAAGTCAGGAGACTCTTCAATTAATAAAAATTTGGAAGCATATGCTCCAACGTCTTAAGCGTATTTATCATCGAAGCTTTAAACAGGTGAATGAGAAGTATTTGGAACTTAAAATGTAAATAACAAGCATTTCCCGTGAAATTTAAAAACGTATCAAATCTGGAGTCAAGAACTTCTATAAAAGCAAACTGAGATCACTGCGACCAGATGTGTTTGAAACTATAGATTAACTTACAGGACGTAAGAGTTACAAATTCGATATTGAGTAAGACCTTATAAAGCAAAGGAATGAAGTTTTCGCTGCCCTATCAGCCAAGATAAATGCATGTGAGGGATACTTCAAACAACTACATCGCCACCGTGGGTCCGAACATGGGTAGCCCCTTGAAAAGATTATTCTGCGAAACTTTAACAATTTTACTATTGACTATTTGATTTGCACGCGAATAATCTACGGAGCAAGCGATAATGCTATTGCACAATAGAGTCATTCGTAATCTTCGGCGGAAGTAGTGCAAAGTGGCCTGTGCTTTAGACCTGAAAAAGGCGTTCGACTCAGTTTTGATCAACGGTCTCAAGTTCAAATTGAAAATGTCATCCAGTCCGGTCGCAATCTTCAGAATTCTATATAGCTTCCTTTCGGATAGAACATCCCAAATTAAACTGGGGAATCTTACTTCAAATCCTATCTATCAACTCGGGGGGCCCACAAGGCTCTATCCTCATCCCTCCCTTTTCAACTTTTTCCTCACGATATCCCACGCCCAAACTGCTCAACCATCGACAATGTACGAGTATGCAGACGATATCCACCTCGCTGCCACCCATAGCGTCCCAGCGATGGCCCAAATACAGCTTCAGCGCTCTGCCCACAACATCGCTCAATATCTACAGGATTGGAGGCTCGAATTATGTGGCAACAAATCGGAGCTGATCGGCATTGGAAATGCCAGCGGGAGAGGGCACCGCTTCACCGTGTCTCAAAGTAGGAATGTGCAAACACATATTGCAGGTGAAGTCATTCCCCTCAAGAAAAATGTCAAATACCTTGGAGTCCATTATAATAATAATAAATAAATACTGAAAAATTTCTGACTTGGATTTCAATTAGCGATCGGTATGATCGTGTGATTCTGGTTTAAATCGTGAAAAGTAATTGAAGTTCACATTATACTTCGGTTTATCAAGTCATTCTATTTTCATATTTCGATCCAATTAGTTTGATTTATATTGTTGCGGTAGATTGACAACGGGTAAAAAGAGGTTTCGCACGAGGAAAGGAATCCCGTGATTGCGGTTCATGTGTGGAAGAGGTAGTGAATTTTTTCTTGAGTTAAAATAGTAATCCCTTAAATTCATTTTTTAGAACATAAAGTTGTGTCCCCTTCGACTGCCGTTGCCTAATTACCGGAAGGACTTATTATCTTCTTCTTCTTCTTTGTAGCACTACAGCCCCTCTCGGGCCTTCGTTTAGAGATAGTTAGTAGACGTTTGTAACGCATCAAATTTTGATGCGCTGATACACTGATACCAGCGCCAGCAGTGGTATCAACGCACTGCGCTGATTAGCCCAGTCATATTAGGGCTTTCACTTCGGAATGAAAGATAATAAGCTGCAAATTGGTATGAACCTTTGTTTTGTCATTCTAAATGTTGTCTCAAAAGTCACAATCGTTATCGTGTTCGCGTCTCAAAATATTCAAGGTCAAAGGTCACAAAAATCGGTTTTTCGCGAATATCTGGCTTCCTATCGGTTAAATGAGATTTGCATTTATTATAAAAGTTGTAGGCTATAAAATTCCCTACAACTTTTGTTTAAACTTTTTTTTCATACGACCAACCGTTTTGAAGGTAGAGCGCGAAGAGTGCACATCGTACAGTCATATACGGCCTAATGCAAGGTCAAGCGTGAGTTATGGTTATCAGTACGTTATAAAGTCAATTATTTACTTGGAAATTATAATTATTAAACAATGCCTATTATTTTTGTACTAACTATTAATTATTTATATTTAATTAAAGTAAGTAACTTGATTATTTATATATAATTATTCATATTTAACTATTTAAGTATAAAATATTATTAATTCTGGATTATATATTTTAGTTTTATTTTAAGTTAAAATGATAGTAAGAGTATATATTTTACACATATTTTTATTTATTATTAAATACGGCATAATATACATTTATCAAAATGTGAGTTCAAATATCAAAAGTATCTTTGTTGATTTGAATTGTAATGAAATTGGAAATGGAAGCTAATTATCTTCTTCTTGTTCGTCGTCTTCTTCTTCTTGTCGCTCAAAAATGTTCGATTCATTGTCATCATCCTCATTATCTGTCATGTTCATCTCCAAACCTTCCAGAATATCGGGATCATATGTATTTTCTTCATCGGGATTACTTGGATACAGTGAAGCGTTGAGGCAAGCTTGTCCGTTGCACTGGCCGCAAGCTAAAGAACATTGTAGCCCTGATTTTCTGCATCCACAGCGGGAACCACAACCATTTTTGCAATTGCAAAATATTACGTTTAGTAGTTCGGCTGGTGCTGGAGGTAATAACGTTCGTATGGGCTCCAGGATTTCATTTTCAAGCATCCAGTTAAATATGAATAATTATATATAAATAATCAAGTTACTTACTTTAATGAAATATAAATAATTAATAGTTAGTACATAAATAATAGGCATTGTTTAATAATTATAATTTCCAAGTAAATAATTGACTTTATAACGTACTGATAACCATAACTCACGCTTGACCTTGCATTAGGCCGTATATGACTGTACGATGTGCACTCTTCGCGCTCTACCTTCAAAACGGTTGGTCGTATGAAAAAAAAGTTTAAACAAAAGTTGTAGGGAATTTTATAGCCTACAACTTTTATAATAAATGCAAATCTCATTTAACCGATAGGAAGCCAGATATTCGCGAAAAACCGATTTTTGTGACCTTTGACCTTGAATATCTTGAGACGCGAACACGATAACGATTGTGACTTTTGAGACAACATTTAGAATGACAAAACAAAGGTTCATACCAATTTGCAGCTTATTATCTTTCATTCCGAGGTTGACCCCTTTTTTTACCTAATATGACTGGGCTAATACCATTCTGCTGCGATACCATGATCGCATGCTTCTATGCTTGATACACTGGGCGCCGCGCCGCAACGTAGCGCTAAGCCAAATGGCTTGGCATCGCCAATGCCAGCGCAATATACATATACAGGGTTTTCCAATAAGAGGTGTTATTTGATATTAAACGAAAAATGCCATTTTTAGGTCTTTGTAAAAAATTTTTTTACAAAGACCTACTAGTTTCGCGACCTGTCTGTCCGTCTGTCCGTCCGTCTGTCCGTCCGTCCGTCTGTCCGTCTGTCCGTGCGTCACAGCTGATTTCCTCAGAAACTATAGAAGCTAGAATGCTCAAACTTTGTGAAAAGGTCAAAAGTGATAGTCTCTCAAAAGTTAAGGCCTTAACAAAAATTTAAAAAATGTTTAAGGGGGGTCCCCCCTAATAACGAATTGGCCCTTAAAAATTTTTTTTAATCAAAGGTAGTCGAGTGGGGTATTAAATCAAAGGTCTTGACAGGAACTTTTAGAATCTGAAATAAAAAAAATCATTTTATGAATTAGGGGTCCAGGGGAAGGCAAAATGTACCCAAAATTTGTGTCCCCCCCCTCGCGATTGGACACCTTGCAGCCGAAAAATCTGAAAATTATCACGAACGTGGACCTTTATGAGTACAAGGGCAACAAATACATTAGAAATCGAAATTCGCTCAACTTTGTTAATAATAGTGTGATTTGTAGATTTTACATTTTTGCCCATAAAATCAAAACGGTACCTTTAAACTTCTTGAAATTTCGCAATTATATAGACTAACATAAGATATATATATATTCACAAAATTTAATTGAGATCGAATCATAATCAAGTGAGTTATAGCCATTTCAATAATATAGAATTACACCAATAATAACACGTGTTTATGGTTGATATAGGGTTTTCCAATAAGAGGTGTTATTTTGATATTAAAAGAAAAATGCCATTTTTAATACAAATGATCAAATGTTTATTTCATTATAAAGAAGAAGATATGCCGTTAATAGCAATAATTAACATTGAGCAAATAACCACTACGACACGCTTACAGGACCATATCATCTTCATGAAATTTTCCATAACCAAATCGCAAAGTGGTTGTCCTCGATAGCCTCACGAATTTCATCTTTGAGATCTTGAATCGACGCTGGGCTATTGGTATAGGCCTTCTCTATCACGTGGCTCCAAAGGAAGAAGTCGCAAGGTGTTAAATCAGAAGATCTATTCAAAATAACACCTCTTATTGGAAAACCCTATATATATATATATTTAAAATTGGCCTAGGCACTTTTATTTTCTTTCAATTTTCATGAATATTTAAGGAATAGTGTTCAATCGGCCGAGCATTCGGAAAAATCATTTAAGCTAGATTAAAATGGTGGCTGCACTGTGCTTATGAAAGAAACTGTGCATCTTTTGTATAAATTTGAACGATTTCATGTCTAAGTATTGGATGAATAATTCAAGTTATCGATTCACGCCATTAGAAAACTTGTTTCTAGCCCTAGGATGTTTACAAAGACCTTCTGGTAGGAGCACTCTCCTGCTTACTCAACTTGTTTAATATAAATGATCAGTTGTTTATTCCATTATAAAGAAGAAGGTATGCCGTTAATAGCGAAAATAACATCAGGTAAATGACCACTACGACCACGCTTACAGGACCTTATCCTTTTCATTAAATTTTCCATAACCAAATCGCAAAGTGGCTGCCCTATGTCCTCAATAGCCTCACAAATTCCATCTCTGAGGTCTTGAATCGACGCTGGGCTTTTGGCGTAGACCTTATCTGAAAGGAAGAAGTCACAAGGTTTTAAATCACAAGATCTATTCAAATAACACCTCTTATTGGAAAGTCCTATAATAGCATGATATGAGCGCCGTCAAAGATATTAACGCACTGCGTTGATACCATTCTGCTGCGATACCACCCTGGGCGCCGCGCCGTAACGTAGCGCTAAATGGCTTTGCATTGCCAATGCCAGCGCAATCAACTGTGTTGATGCCAAGCGTTGAAGCTCTGGACAAAGAGGTTGATGCCGAAATGCGCTGCTGATACCGAGGATTGGTATCAACGGAGTGGTATCATTTATAGTGCTTCAACGCAATTGCGCGGCACAGCGCTACGTTACCCATGTCTAATAGTTAGAGTATCTCATTTTCATGACCGTATTGATTTCTTCGGAAGTTGGTTTGGTCAGCACCACGCTCCCGTGTGCCTTCTCAGCTATGATATGATCTGATTAAATCAGTACATATCACCACTGAGTGAACACTCGTACTTTGTCCGAAAAATCCCCTGAACTAAATCACGTTGCTCCCAACGAGATTTGAACCTGGGACCTTCGGCTTATGCGTTCATGCTCTAACCACTAGGCCACACAGACCACAGGACTTATTATACGAAAGTGCATTCAGGAAGCGAATGTTGCATCTCTGCGCCTTTTGCCAATCAATAATCCAAGGGTTAACGGTGAATGGGAGCACCAGCTGCTCATAGAGACTCCTATATCGGTCCATATCCAGCAGCAAATTGAAATCGTGTAGGTGTTAACCGCAATTATTTACCATCTCTTAAGCCAACCCGACATTGTATATACCGATGTATTAAACTTTGTCTGGGTGGCACAAAGACGAAGCGACATGATGTGAATGGAGATTGCACGAGCGTTGTGCGACGAAGAAAGAGTGATGGAGGGAATGGTGGTATTAAAAAAAAACAAATATGAGATCGTTAAATCTCACGTTTGAAAAAATTCCGAAATAACTTTGGCTGTATTTTCTATAGATCTTTAATATTATTATTAAGATGACACTATAATTCGCCATCAGAATGTATTGGTTTGCGCCCAAAATATTTTCTATCAACACATTTTCTATAGTGATTAATCATTATATTTTGCTTGTTAATTTACTCATTTGCATTTCGGTGGACCTTCCTCAGTGCGTGTACCCTTAGATCAAGTCTTACCTCAACGCAGCGGTTAAACCCTTGTTGAAGTAAAGTTTTATATAATGAATTCAAACCTTATCACAAAAAAGAATATGCCTTCTAAATAGAGAAAAGTTATAAAGTTAAACAAATTAAGCAAGTAAAAATTAAAGGGAAATTATTGTAAATTAAAGGTTTTCTAAAATCCATCGAATCTGTAATGTGACGCCTACGCCCGGGAATCGAGGTGATTCCGATCCCGAACCCTAGCACCCGGCCAGATATGTATGACTTCGAAGTGCAAGCAGACTTCAACTTTCGTGCAGAGATCATTGCGCAGAAAATATTTTTCTTCAAATATTTATATTTGTGGAGAAATATTTTCTGTCAACGTGATCCGCTGTAATTAAACACTGATACATTTCGAAGCATATATATCTGGCAATGCCTCCCACAATTGCCATCCCAAACGTCAAAAAGGTACAGAAGGTGCGCGGTTAACTGTCCGATGAGTGAGAGTGAAGATTGTTCTAGACCAAAGTGTTTCATTTGTCTAAGCTTTCACTATATACCGACAAGTGTGGTGATTTTCGACAGTTCGGTGGTAGAAAACAAAAAAATTGCGAGCGGATATTGTCCAAAATTATTGTTTCATTGATTGTTTTGCACAAATAGTCTTCTGTATGAAAACAACGGTTATTCGTAACCGTTGGACGCATCTAGGTATGGTAAAATCGGTGTGTTGCCGCACCTGCGAAGCGAGTGATAATTTACTATTCATTTTTAGAAAAAGGAAACGAAGATGCTCTTCGCATGCTTCAATCGATTGCATCATCATCGATCACCTTGACTGACCGCCTTCCACATCATATCTGTCTACAATGCAACAATGAGTTACATGTGGCATACAACTTTAAATTGTGCTATGCAACTGACATCACGAAGAATTCTACCAATATCAAAAGCAATACAGACACTGAAGGCGGAGAAAGTGTGGCGTATGGGAATGCTAATGGAGCTGAGGATGATCCAGGTGACCAAGGAAAATCACTGCCGAGCTCGGTGGTAAGTGTCCAAAAGTACGTTTAATAACTCTTACAACGTTATGATCAGGGAATCATATCAAGAAAGCCGAGTATATTTCCTTTGTTTCGCATATTGTGGTGCGTTTACATGAATTTCACAAAAGGTCACCATCATATTTCACTTTCGTTGTCAACGGTATAGTCAATCCTTTCCAAAGTAATTTTGACATGCTGTGATTATTAAAGAAAACGGAGTAAATCCTGAAAACATCATAATGAGAAATCATCGTAGAATATATCGGTTTCCCAAAAATATTCGTTAAATTTTAATTCAATTGTAACGTCCAAGTACTTAATAAGCTCTCCGTATGAATACAATAAGAAAACTACTAAATTCAAATCACCCTAAAAGCCTAACTAGACATATGTTATAGAACATCAGCATCCCAGGCCCGTCGAGCAAAGCTAGGGGTAAAAGCTAGTATAAAACAATTTTTTCTGTAGGCAACATTAGCTTTTTGGGATTAAAGGCACCCTACGGCCTTTTCTGTACTCCTGACAACGACGGTTACGCAGTTAAGGCAAGCAAGCATAACGAACAAACCAAGGGAATAGCCTTTCTCGGGTTAAAAGGTATCCTATATTATTTTCTGTACCCCTGAAAATGTGTGTACAAACTAAATCACATTCGCGTTTATAATATAAGTTGAGATTATAAAAGCTATTGACATATGTTTTTGCTGAAATCAAGTTAAAATTTTCAGTTTGATAAGATTTAAAAAAAATGCACAATTAATGAAAAGAGACTGGAATGTGAGTGTGAGGTCGAGTGGGCGGGGTTTGATGTAATCCGCGACTAAGTGATTCTGTGCTTTTGGTTAAGTTCGCGGTCACAGAGTTTGTATTTTGGCAATTTTATTTAGTGTAGGATGCTTTGGTTAAGATTAGAATAGCTGATGTCTGGCACTTCGTTGGTCAGCAGATTGCGAACGCGTAAGGTTGACGTGGTTCTCGTTGATTTATTGAAAGTCCTGAAAAGGAACGGGAACGTAGCGTAAAATTTCTAAATTTCCTCTTGAAGGAATTTCCGAACGCGTTTTAAACAGGCAGATTGAAACAGTGGCTGGAAAACAGTATTAAAGTGTAGTCTACTCACGTCAACTCTTAGGAAGTCACCATTTCAATGTTTAGTAAATTTATAAAAGAATGCAGGGTCAATGTAATATATTACTTTAATTAATTAATTGAGTTTTATTTAACAATGCAATTTATGTTTCTTTATTGGCAATGTCTTATAAAAATACTCATTGCCTAGTTATTTGCCATTTAATGCTATTTCATCATTCATTAAATATCTCATGAAGTTTAAGTCTAATTATTCTTCACTTTACACAATGCGTAGTAAAGCTTAGAAAAACATTAAAATAATAAAGGATATCTTCAACCATACCTACCGATTTTTGTTAAGAAAATATTGTATATGAAAGCTATCAAATTATTTGTATGGTTAATTTGAATTTATTTCATAATAAAAACCTAGTCGTATCAAATTATTTTGCATGCAAATAACAGTGAGACGTAAACTTCATTTTTTTTTTCAATAACATAAAGTTCAATGGTGTTATTATTTCTTACGCTTACATTATTTGCCACTAAATTCATCTTGAATAATCAACAACAAACAATATACATCGATATAAAAATTTTACTGCTAGGTTATAATATAATTATTTTAAATGATTAATGTAATTTAGATTACTATTTAAATCGTGCCAATAAGGATTTAATTTAAATCCCTGACCAGTAACATTTGTAATGATTTTCAACCTTTTAAGATTCGAAACGCGGAACCGACCTCTCATCGGTTCTAGACGTTAAGTCTGAGTAGTGCCAACGGATGGTACCAACAGGTCAACCAATCCGTGCACCGTAACCCATTCACGCGGTGGCTGCTTGTCGGCCAGCTAGTTCGGAGAGGATTTCGGTCGCGGGTCTCCGAATGGGTTACGATCAATTACAATATTTTCAGCCACCTGAACATGCCCGTTTTCAAAACGCGTTATCAAACAAAACCATACGGAGAAGAACCTACTTTACGTTACTCCGTATTTCTTCATTAACCAGTCAAAGTCCACAAATCTAATTTCCGTTTCGCGTTCCCGAATTATACCGACGCGGTACCGAAAAGCATACTACTCTAACTCAACCCGACGAAAACTACTCTAAATAAAATGACAAAACAACAAAGGTACCGCGTACCGCACGCGACGCGAAACCGACCTCAGCGGATTTGGCGAAACCCTACCCTCGCGACGACATACCTACCCTGCACTCTCTCTTCCCACTGAAAAAGAAGAAACGCTGAAAAGGAAAATCGTGGTTATCTTACCAATTCATTTAAATATTCATTAAAATGTAGGTATATATATATGCATAAACAAACTTAAAAACAATAATTTCAATAGTTTCTTTGCGATTCACTATAAATCGGATTTGTTCAAAGAAAAACAGGTCAAAGCTACGTTAGACTCTTGCAAAGTAATTAGAATAATAATACTAATAATAATAATTAAGATAATAAGATAATTGAACAAATAACAAATAATTCTAAAAAAATTTTTAATATTTTAACTTAACATCTAAAGAATGACTTCGTAGTATTTGACAATATATGTATCATATTTATACGGCCGGTAGGAAATCAGAAATGACTTGTTTAAGTTAATGTAAAGGTTGAAAGGCATTTGTAGGCGCAGTACAGTCTATAAAAAAAAATGGACGCATATGGTAAGGAATTGATTAGGAAATGAAGACAACCATCGCTCTATCTATATTGTTTAAACTCCCTGGATTTTGTACTTATGTCGAATATTCGTGCTCATTTAAGCAAGGAGAGTTATACATTTAATATATTAACCGAACCACGAGCTTCTAGCATCGCAATTTTGAAAAATTTACAACAGGCCGGTCATGTCGAGCGTATGCTGGAAGCTAGGATACCTAGGAAAGTGATGAAGGGGCGCATGAAATTCACCGGGCACAAGAACGGCCACGCAAATGATAGGAGGACGCAGTTGACGCTGATAGAAAAATATGGCTAAAAAATTAAACTGGCGGCCGTGATCAATGGATCGAGAAGACTATCCCAGATTTAGACTTTAGCGCCACCGAAGATGTAGCAGGACTCTTTACGGAAAACAAGGACTAAAAAAAGATTTCGGTTTCCAGAGAAGTACAAAGCTACTTTTTAATGCAACAGGGAACTGAAACAAGGGCTCAAAAGCTGGATCAGAAGAAACATGATCATTTGAGAGCATACATCGGTGACTTGAACGCAACTTTAATCCACTGGCTCACAAATAACAAAGTATTGGACTCCAAAGCATAAAATCGCGCAACTTGTAACGCAATGGTCAAATTGCTTCTCACCAATGAAAGCGTTGAAGACTAGAGCCCAAAGAAAAACATATAAAGAGGAACCGAGGAAATAACGGAGCCACTCAATAGAAGCTGGTAGCAGATCCTTGCTAGTCCGAAAGGTAGGTGGTGACAACTCCTTGAGTTAACAAGTGAACGTTTACTATAGATAATCATATAATAGACTCCTATACTAATCTAAATTGAATCTTTACATCGAGTTTCGTAATTTCGCTTCTAATTTATTGCCTGATTTTTCAATCAGAGCCCCTCACAGCTCATTACTCGGACAGAAAAACCAATATACACAATTTGAGCTTTGACTTGCGAACCAATGCACCAGACGAGTCCTCCACTAACTATTTGGACTGTATAAAGATGATGAAACACCTAAATCAAATGGTGGAGGCATTATTGAAACCCAATTTAAAAGTGATTGTCAAAGATGTCCAACAACAATGTTCGGAAAGGCTAGTCTGAGTACCCAAAAATATTATATCCGGTATATCTCACTGTAAACTATCCTCACAAATGGCAAGTCGTCAGATCTTCATGAATATCGAGTGGCATTTATCGTGGACAAGAAATTTTTAAAAAAATGTTCGCAAAGACTACTCTAAATGACCTAAACATATTATATCCAAGGTATCTTATTGTAAACGATCTTCCAAAGTGGAAAGTCTTCAGGTGTTTATGAATATCGAGTGGCATTTATCGTGGACAAGAAATTTAAAAAAAAATGTTCACCACCTTCCTTTTTTGCAACATTAAATTTTTGACATGTCATGTAATTTATATCAACTTTAAGTTAATACTCTATAGATAATAGACGTTAGAATTATTAATAGAAATATGAAGGTACTTTGGAAATCGTATTATTTCATAATAATTGCCGTGTAATGCTTTTTTAACTAAAGCAACTTTTTGCTTGTCCTACCTTAAATTTATTCCCGTGAAATTAATTCTACCTTCACGTCTTATCGAAAACTACCTGCTAGATTCTCGCTAGGCCGTTTCTATTACAACTAACATATTACAACTAACATAAAAAAATTTCGCCAATTTGTGCATAATGATTTCCTATTTCCTACTCGCTGATTTCTCTTCCATTCGTTGAGTGTAACTCCTTTCGATATAAAATAAATTTGGATGACTAGCTCTGCTGTTGCCAAAATTGCTATTATCAGGGAGTAGACCGATAAGATGAATGATAACCCCATTTCATATTGATCGAACACCTCGCTGCAATCGTCTGGTAGCAGGATATGCACTCCGAAAATGTGGAATAGCAACAATGGATGGCACACCGCGGTCAAGGTTAAATTGGCAGCCAACAACAGAGCAAGAATAGCAAAAATTAAGCCAAAGAGATAGTACCTGTGATTTGCTTTTGAAATACAACAATCCAATATAAAACTGTGATGATCAAAGCGTAATGCGGTCGCTTGGCATATTACACAGTTGTTACTCGGCCGATTGCCAACATAATCACTTTCGTCGGAGTCTTCGCCTTTTCCAATCAAGACTGCTGATGATTCTCCGTCATTATCTGGATCCCCCTTTCCGTTTTCTGATTGCAACAAGCAATTTTCCCGACACTTACGTTTCACTTTATAAATACAGAAGGAGGTTTAGACCACGAACAAGAACAGCACAGCATTCTCCTCCGGTAAGATTTCCAGCAATTCTCCACTGAATACAGTCATCGGCTTGGAAGTGGATACAGGGGGTAACCTTCCCGTTGAAGTAGGAAATGCAGATTGTGTAGCTCTTCAATCCTTTTTTTTTCTTTTTTTTGTTTCTCGACCTCAATCGTCGGACCTATGAAATATTCGCCAGACTGCTCCAGTAAACAACAGAACTTGTGCAACTATCGAATCCACTTTGCACGTGAGGGTTAGTCGCCACTTTGAAGGTTATATGACGACTGACACTTCCAACCAGTTTCCATTGCCAGATAGATATGCTTCGAAATGCGTCGGTGTTTAATTAATTTTAGTTTTCAAATATTTATATCCACAGATATAAATATTTGAAAAAAAATATTTTCTGCGCAATGATATCCGCACGAAAGATGAAGTAAGCGGACTTCATCTTTCGTGCGGATATCATTGCGCAGAAAATACCTCGAAGTCATACATATCTGGCCGGTTGCCAGGGTTCGGGATCGGAATCACTTCGATTCCCGGGCGTAGGCGTCACATTACACATTGATTAATATTTGATGACAACTACGGAAAGAAAGTATATTAGTTATATATTGTACAATATAATGGAATCTTATTATACAATACATTGAAGGATTTTCATATAAGTATCTTAAGAATGACAGTATAATATTTTGTAAGTCGGTGGTTTCTTCAAAAAAAATCAGAATTGACGTAATTCATTGTTCCAAATGCTTGTCAAAAGCTGCGGAAATCTCCTTGATACGGCTATAAGTATAACTTAATTAAGCAAATAAATTAATATAATTTTGTTTTGCAGAGAATATTATACAAAAACAATGTAATTAGCAGTCAATTCACTCATTGATACAATTTATAGATTTATACGAAATTAAGCTCAAAATATAATTTTAGCAACATTGATCATTTCAATTAATTTAAAACGATATGAATGTTTTCAGTTTCATTGCAGTTAGCAAATAGAATTTAAGGAAAAATATGTGCATTATTTAAAAACAAAACGAAAGGTATTTATTCAACCAAATAATATTGAATGGCCATAACACTTGAATTTTAATCGCCGTATATCTCATTAAATTTTAAAATTACCGGAAAATATTCGAATTCGAAATAAATTTTATGACTTTCTTAAGTCTATAAACTTTATTAATCATTGGTCACTAAAATTATTAACCTTTGATAATAACTACGGATAGATGTTTTATATGCCATGTATTGTGCAAGATATTATACTCTTAAATTTAAATATTGTTCTATAATTAGCTTAAGTAAAAGACATTAGTTATTGTTTGAATGTAAATCTCTGAAAAGTAAAGCAAGAAGTAAGGGTTAAAAAGTGAAAAGTTACTACCTATGTATGACACTCTAAATATTTCACTTATCGAAAAAAAAACACTTTATAAATAAAAACCAAACATATACAATTGTAACCCAAGTAAATACTATATATGTATGCGAAAATTCAAAATGATAGTACTAAAGCAAAAACAAAAACATTTTAAAATTCGGATGTATAGATGGAAAGGAGTATGAATTAAATGTAATACATACAATACACCTTTTATATATTGACATTATTAACAATACATTGAATCCGAAGTTAGAAGAAAGAGAAATTATATAAATAAGAAAAAAAAAATAAGTATAATATGGACTAAGTTTTGTATTAACAATTTTTTTTATTCTTATTATAATTGATGAATATTGTATTAATGATTGCAAGGAATAATTACAATCGTATGAATTGCTAACAAAAGATGGATTTTCCTTTCCAGTAGTTCTGCTTTTCAGCGGGAAATGAAGTGCAGGGTAGGTATGCCGTCGCGAGGGTAGGGTTTGGAAAAAATCCGCTGAGGTCGGTTTCGCGTCGTGCGCGGTACGCGGTACCTTAGTTGTTTTTGATTTTTCCTTAACGTAGTACACTTTTCGGTACCGCGTCGGGAATTCGGGAACGCGAAATAAAAAATTAGATTTTGTTCTTTTTGACTGGTTATGAGAAGAAATACGGAGTAACGTAGAATAGGTTTCCTCTCCGTATGGTTTTGTTTGTAACGCGTTTGAAAACGGGCGTGTATAGGTGGCTGAACTATGTAAATGAGCGTAACCCATTCGGAGACCCGCGACCGAAATCCTCTCCGATCTAGCTGGCCGACAAGCAGCCACCGCGTGAATAGGTTACGGTGCACGGATTGGTTGACCTGTTGGTACCATCCGTTGGCACTACTCAGACTTAACGTCTAGAACCGATGAGAGGTCGGTTCCGCGTTCGGACGTAAAATGTTTAAATCATTACAAATCCTTATCTATACTTTCATTTTCATTAACAAAAAAAATTACTCAAAATACTAATTTCAACACCACTTAATAATATGCATAATTTAGGTTTAGCAAACAAAAAATCCTTGCCGGTTAAGTAATAATGCATCTTCAAAACTTATGTACCTAAAGTTATGCGTTAAAAATATTTTATAGTTGTTACGTTTCTACAAAAGTATAAATATCCGAATTAAAAGCTTAAAAATATTTTGAAATTTTGTTCGTGTAATTTAAGGAACTCTGGGGTGAAATTATTTACTAATAATCAAGTGGATGCAAGAATAATAATTGTTTTATAATCACAGATATGTAATTATCTGAAAGTAGTAAGTAGCCTATGACTGTTTGGATGTTTGTCTTACTACTATTGCCTTTCCTAGTTATATCCACCGATGCATTTGCATGGTTAAGATATGAAAGTAAGCACTCCATGCTTTAATTTTCATTACCACTAAATATTTAATTCCTATCTCTCTGCAGCAATTTGAGTAGTTATGCCAATAGAAACATTTTTAAATAAGATATTAAGTTGCTAGGTAATTACGCTAGTCAACACTAGTCACGCCACACGACCTCTGATGGCTAATATTGTTTTTGCCACCTACACTCATTAATAAACAGCAATAGTTTTATTTTGATTGGCCTTAGATTTCTTGTGATGTGTTGATTCGTATAACCAGTACAACGGTGATAAACGCAAACAAACGGTCGAGAAAAAACAATCGTTAACTTAACTGTTTTCGTATTAATTTAAATCTAGTGATTTATAAGTAATTGCTGTGATTGTGTGAATATGCCGAGAAAGTGTAATAATGATCCTGACTCTTTTTCTTATATTTGTGGAGAATAAACTTTCAAAAAACAAAAACAAAATTTCACTAAAGTTGTCATGGAGAGCTATCGTCAGTATTTTGGTTTCGCTGTGGCTCATCTAGACAAATTTTGGGCTCCCCATATTTGTTGCATAGCTTGTGTTAAGAATTTGAGTGGTTGGAAGAAAGGGTCCCGTCCTATGCCGTTTGCTGTACCCATGATTTGGACCGAACCAAAAGATCACGTTTCGGGCTGCTATTTTTGTCTTACAGATACAAAAGGCATTAGTTCTAAAAAAAAGCACAGACTGAGTTACCGTAGTGACAATTTACCTATGCCTGTTAGATCTGCGTCCGTTACGATTAACGATTCACAGCCCTGCACTTCAAGCGAATCACGGGTCGTTGATGACGATGAATCTGAGTTTGAAGAAATCTCAAACAAACCATACTTGATAACTCAAGAAGGCCTAAACGACTTGCTACGCGGCTTGCATTTGTCAAAAAAGCAGTCAGAACTCTTAGGATTCCGTTTAAAAGAATGGAATTTGCTACATCATGAAACTAAAATAAGCCATTTTCACTTCAGGTCATACTATTTTCAAGATGGAGACTTCGTGTATTATAATGATATAAATGAGGTGATGGAGAATTTGAAAATCGAATTTAATCCCTCTGATTGGTGTTTATTCATTGACGCTTCTAAAACGGGCTTAAAGTCAATTTTACTGCATAACGGAAAGGTTTTTTCCTTGTGAACCACTGGCAAATGCTGCTAATACGAAATAAACCTATGAAAACATGAAGTAATTGTTGGAAAAAATCAAATATAGTAAATATTCTGTCAAAACCTGTGGTGATTTCAAAGTTGTTGCCCTATTACTCGGACTTCAGCTAGGTTATACCAAATTCTGCTGTTTCCTTTGTGAATGGGATAGTCAAGATAAAAGAAACCATTATCATAAAAAAGTATGGCCTACGCGAACATCTTTAAACGATGGACAGAAAAATGTAAAATATTTACCTCTTGTAGGGCCGTCTAAAGATTTTTTTCCACGATTGCACACTAAATTAGGCCTAATCAAAAATTTTGTTAAGGCGATGGATCGCAATGGGAGCAGATTTTTGTATATAAAAGAAAAAATTCCCTAAGATAAGTGACGCAAAGATAAAAGAGGGTAATTTCGTTGGACCTCAGTTAATAAAAGATCCAGTATTTGAAGAAAAATTGAACGATCTAGAAAAACGAGCATGGATATCTTTTAATAACATTCTTGCAAATTTTCTAGGTAACCATAAGAGTGGGAAGTACAAAGAATTTGTTACAGAGTTGCTGGCTTATCAGGCATTGGGTTGCAACATGTCATTCAAGACTCATTTCTTAGACTCACATCTGGATTTTTTTCCTGAGAATTTGGGAGCTATGAGCGATGAGTTCCATTAGGCCATTTCACAGATAGAAAGGAGCTATCAGGGTAAATGGAACCCAAGAATACTGGCCAGTTTCTGTTGACGTTAAAAAGGGACCATCAAGGAGCTAAATTTGCCAGAAAATCCTAAATTGTATATTCATAATAGAACTTTTTTGTTTCGGACAATCATTATTTGTTGAAATATTTAAATTACATTAATTAATAAAATTTTTGGCCAATATTTTTTTTACGTTACTTATTTTTACTAACAATCATCGATGAAAGTAAAAAATATAAGTGAAGTTCGTGTGGCACGACAAATTCAAATTTTGTAGTCGTAATAACCAAATGGATTATCAGAATGTATCCCTTCTACTTTTGAATAACTAAGTTTATCAAGTCACCATTTACCTTAGAAGAACCGATATCTGTAAATCACACTGGGAACATGTTGTAGCTATTAAATTGAAATTGAGCACTTGACGACGTGTGTGTGTTTAATAACTAAATAAATTTTGAAAACAAATAAAAATATGAATTGCTGAGCTAACACAGTCTTTTTTTCAGTAAACCTGTTCTTTTTCAGAGGGAAGCGACGGCGAAGGTGACTATGCCGCCGAGGAGGTAGGGTTTAGGTAATCTCCGAATGGTCGGTTTCATGTTGCGTGCGGTACGCGGTGCCGTAGTTTGGATTTTGCGTTTTTTAGTTAGAGTAGATTGATTCGGTTTTGAATTCGAGTAGTTTATTTCGGGCACCATGTCGGTGAATATTCGGGAACGCATGGTTTTTGTTTTGTGTTGTTCATTTTATCGGGCAGAAAGAAAAAGGAAAATGAAGTAAAGTCGAGTCGTAGGAAGTTGTTCCACGTGTTTGAAATCGGGCATTTGAATCAGTGACTGATTCTTGTATGTTGGGCATAGTCTGCTCGCTGAAGACCTGCTACCGAAATTCCTCTCTGAACTAGCTAGCCTGCCAGCAGCCACCACGGAGTAGACAAAGGATGTCCGGCCTTGTTGACCAGATGGTTACAGTTCGGTTGCACATTCTCAGACCACGTCTATAAGAGGTCGGTTTAGATTTCCTGCGGGAAATCTCGAAGCGAGACGGATAAAGAGATAAATTTATTACAGCAGTCTGCCCAAAAGTGAATGTGTTAATGTACAAAACTTTTACTGGGCCGATAAATACCCACACGATTCTTGCTTGGCTAATAATCTCACCTTCTGCTGCCAAAGAAATCCAAACCTTTAAGAGGAAGATCCTTAGGAAATGTCTGTCCAAGTACCGTTGGCCTAATTACAAGTACTACAGAAACTCTGTCCTTTGCAAAGATACGGGGATAGGACCGATTTTCTACTACATGTAAGCAACAACTAAAAAACGCCTAGAGAAGTGGCGGGAGCACCCTCTCCGATGTATTAACGCACTTTTCGAACCTACCACTGCCAAAATCCATCCCTACTATTTATGTCGTTTTAAAATTCGAGGATACCACCACGATCCCAATAATTCCGAAACCAGCAATAAACCGGCATTTTACGTTTCATGCGAACCAAGCACAAACCGGGGTTAAACATCACATATGTAAATATTGTGAGTTCATAAATTTCATAAAATAAAAATTTATACATGTAAATAAAAACTTAAAACATACTCAGGAATAAATAAGGTTGAGTGCTGTACTAAATACATTCATTATAGTTTTAGGTTAGATGTAGGAATAGATTTAATTTATGTTAGGATTAGATTTGTTTAAGTTTTAATGTTGTTATTTGTCTAACCGTTCAAGTTATAAGCCAAAAGAGCAAATGGCAAGTCTATATATCCTAAAACACTAAGATATAATATAGGGTTTTGTATTAGGGACATAACAATTTCGTATTTTTATATGATTAACGTTTTTCAATGTGCTGTCAATGTCAAAACATTAACTAAAGTCAACATTTTCATCGTGGTTAAGTAAGTTCACGAACAAGGAACGTTTGGAAATTATTAAAAATTACTGTTAATTACTATTATCGAAAAATAACCTTCAGCGATGAAGCCCATTTCTGGCTTAATGGCTTTGTTAATAAGCAAAATATGCATTATTGGTCAGGACCAAACCCACATGTGCTTCTTGTGACACCGTTGCATCCGCAACAAATTACTGTTTGGTGCGGTTTTCATGCCGGAGTTGTGATTGTGGATGAAAACGGCCGTCATTTTACCGTCAATGGAGAGCGCTATCGTGTTATGGTGGAAGATTATTTGTGGTCAGAATTGGATGAACTTGACATAGACGATATGTGATTTCAACAAGACGGTGCCACTAACCACACAGCACGCCTGACAATCGATTTATTGAAATTTATTTATTTATTGTTATGTCCTTAATGGAAAACCTATATTAGTCTAAGCATATTCTATAATGTTCTAATGTCAAGTTATAAAAAGTGTTACTTACTTACTCATATTTTGGGCAAGATGAATAGAAAAGAATGCATTCAAATTACCTCTTTCTTTCTCATAATTTTTTATGCACAGTTTTTTTTAGGTATCACAATCAATCTCAATTGTTTATTTGATTACATAATAAATTGACGATTTATACAATATTTCCGGGTATCAGTCAACCAGCAACCAAATAATGTTCCTTAATTTTCACCTCATCTGATTTTTTGCGATGAAAGTAGAACGTCATTCTCTCCAATGAATTTAAAATTAAGATCTAGCCCATCTACCAATTATGGATACCATTGACTGCATCCAAAATTATTTTTAATTTTACTCTTGTAAATTTTGTAATCTTTAGCTAGAATTTATGTAAGACTAAGTAAAGTTATGCTATGGGTGAGAAACATGGACCCTAACCCAAGCATCCGCAAATATATTGAACGCCTTTGAGTGACGGGTTCTGAGGCGAATAATCGGAGCGAAGCTAGACGGGGATCAATTCGATACAACCATGAGCTGTATGAAACGAGCCAGAGGTCTCAACGATTGTAAGGCTGCGGAAGCTGCAATCAGCTGGCCACATGAACCGCATGGACGAACAATGGATACCCCAAAAGGTATTCGTTGGGAGAACTGAAGGGCGGAGACCAGTGGGGAACCCGACGAAACGCTGGTCTGACTCGGTCGACAAAAACAATTCATCGCATCTCGTATTTCAAAATTGGAGGACGCGGTCAATGGACCGAGACAGTTGGAGGCAGTATTTGCAGGAAGCGAGGGCCCGAGAGGGGTTGCAGTGCTCCGGAGAAGAATTAAAGTTAATACTAAAATAAGAAAGTTAATAGATGTCTAGTAGATCTTCTATACCTATAATATAAAACTAAAGAATAATTTGTTCGAAATTTTAAGATTATAAGCAAATTGATGTTATAATTTTAAATTTAAGAAGTTGAATCACAAGAAAAGGACAAAAAATTTGTTGCTATTATTTAGATTTTGATAAATTTAGGGCAAATCGTATTTACATATGTGATCGTTAGATTTTTTGAAGTAAATTATTTTAATTAACGAGGAATAAATTTAAAGTGCCATATACTTCACAGCAAATAGGAACCATAAATTGCTAAACCTTAAAAACAAATCTTTCCTTTTCAGTAGATAGCTAGTTTTTCAGGAGGTGATGAAGACGGGAGGTGAATATGCCGCCGAGGAGATTTGGTTTTTACTATCCGTGACTGATCAGCTCGGTTACACGATGCTTTATTTTGTGTTCAGTGTTTTAATTAGGGTAGACTGTTTCAATTAGAGTTAGAGTAACTAACGTCTGGCACAGCGTCGGTAGTGAGTTCCGAGAACAAGCGAATCCGTTGTTGATTGATCGACTGCCTCGCAAAGGCAAATTCATAGTAATGGCGAAAAGTTTTCTTTCAGAAATTTTCGGAACGCGTTTTAATCGGGCATTTGAGTTGGTGGCTGAAAGATATTATTCGCACTTAGTGTGCTCGCGGAAGACCTGCGAACAAAATTGCTCTTCGAACTAGCCAGCCTGCCAGCAGCCACCGCGGAGTAGACTAAGGGTGCCCGGACTAGTTGACCTGTTTGGTACAGTCCGTTGGCACGTACTAAGATTTAATGTCTATAATTGATGAGAGGTCGGTTTAAATTTCCTTTGGGGAATTTCGAACGAATGGACGAGAAAGTTGAAAATCATTACATTTTACCGATATAGTTGATACTAGATTCTTTTGCCAAATTTTATGACATTCCTGACCTTTTGCTTTTAATGTTAGAACATCTATGACACTACTAAGACGCTTGAAAATTTTTCGGTAGTAGGCATCGGTCAATGGCGAAAGACATCGTAAAATATTTGACTCAATATACGCTCGAATTTTTTTTCATTTTCAAAAGACACTTCCTGACCAGATATTAAACAATTTTCTTCCGGATCAAAGCTACTGTTAGATCAATTTCTTCAATCCTTGTATTTGTACTAGAGTTTGAGATATATCTTCTCAATTTTTTTATCTTGGGGCTAGTTATGCATTGCTTGAATGGCAAATGCATGTTTATTTGATCGTTCGCGATCATATTGCACATCGCAACGTAACGTGCCTTGTGTTTACATATCTTCGGATATGTCTTGAAATGTTATTCTTTGGCCAGCGTTGATGTCCATTAGCTTAGCCGCTGAATGATATAACCATTAGGTAATTTGATACACATGTTGTGTTGATGTTATTAAACAATATGTGTGTTTGGTCGGATGCATGAACCGCTTGAGCTCAGTTATCTCACCTTCTAAATTCTTTCATGGAAATTGTTTGCCAACAGATCCTATTTTAAATAATAATCGTTTCCTTATCTAACTAAAATTGTATCAATTCGGTTTCTTGTAGTATAAGCACATTTTGTATTGCGAGGTGTAATGTTTCCTCGATGGTAGATAAGTATAGTCGTAAGAAGTTACTCACCGAGTTAAGACTAAGAAAATTCATTAACTTAGACATTCTGTATTCAACTAACTTAGACATTCTGTATTCCCAGATTTCACACGAATTCAAATATATTGTTATTACGTTTTATTAAACAAAATTGAATATTAACTTTCATTTCATTTTTGTACTGAGGCATAACAATTTTCTGGTGGTAGCGGTGGAGAATATTCGCATGCAAAGCTATTCAACTGGCAGTTCCCAAGAACAAAGAGCGATATCCAAAGGACGAAAAGCCTATCGGAAGAAGGGAAAGTTTTAAGTCTTGGAGCAGTTTGCTGATTCTAATTGGAATGAGCTTTGGCGAGAAGAGCGACGAATTTAAGCAGTTTTGCCTAGACGCACCTGGGTTGAGCAAGGCTGAGATTCCAGCATCTTTTTATCAATTCATCGTGACCTGCACTCATTTTAGAGAATTTTATTTTGGCGCTTGTATGATACACACAACACATTTTTTCATGGTGACGCACTTATTTTGGGGAATGCGATAAACGTAACAATTCATTCATCGTGACCTGCACCTTTTTAATTGCCGAAATTTTTGCACAACGATCTTTAAGTTCAACGGATCGATATTTCAATAAGATGATCATCTTCTACGTGTGGATATTGACGTAAATATTATTTTACTATATTGCAATATTTCATATATATTGTCACGTGTTATCGTTCGCGGCCAATAATTTTAATGTTCAGGGAAAGTGAAAACGCAATGTCTTTTGAATTAAATTAAAAGAGTTTATTTATTTACTAAAAATGCACAATCACTCATTTAACTACTTCTCAATTTTAATTTTCACTTTGTCTATAAATTTCTCTAACAACTGTCTTCACTTAATAATCAACGAAAATCACTTTATTATTACTCGATCGGTTTTCTATTCGTACTCCACACTATCGCAGTTTTTACTATCGCGGTTGAATGAATCCCCACATTCATTCAGCTCGCCTTTATATAGGGTCTCTAGTCATTCAATCCATTTCTCGTACATTGCCGAACTATGTGGAATATTCGGTGACTCACTTTCAGATGTTGATCATGCTTGGTGGGTTTTCGAGTACATTCGCTTGTTGATCATTATGTTCGTAATGGTTGTGAAAACAATTGCAGCAGTAGCTCGCAGAATTATTCGTGCATATAACACTGCCCCCACCTCAGTTCTCTTCGCCCCGAAAAGATGTGTCGCCAGTTGTAGTCAATTCTCCCTGGATGCAGTATGGGGCAAGACGATTTTCATTTTGGCTCTTGCCTTACGGTATTCCTGTATGCGGTAGACGACGTCGTTGATTCGTTTTGTAAATCGGTATGGTCCCTCCCAATTATGCTGCAACTTTGGAGACCTACCCTTTCGCCGTTGTGGGTTATATACCCACACCAAGTCATCTTGCTGGAAGCCAGTAGAATTTGCCTTTAGATCATACTTGGTCTTCATGCGGTCAGTAGCCGATTCGAGGTGTCTTCGCACTGTCCGATGTATCTGGTTCAACCGTTGTCTTAGCTCACTTGCGTACTCCGAGATCGTTTGGGGTTTCTCAGGGGGTGTCCCGAACTTTATATCAGCTGGCAATCCTCAATCTTTCCAAAAATGACTTTGGCTGGGGCTTGGCCCGTCGATGCATGATCGGCAGCTCTGTACGCCATCAAAAATAGTGGGATATGTCGGTCCCAGTCCCTTTGGTTCTCGTCAACCATCTTGGCGAGATGTTTATTGAGCGGCCGTTGAAACGTTCGACCATTCCATCGGATTGGGGATGCAGTAGTGTTGTCCACGTTTTCTGTATTCCCAGTAGTTCGCACATTTCGCCAAAAACTAGAAACTCAAAGTTTCGGCCTTGATCCGAATGCAGCTCGCAAGGTACGCCGTACATGCTGACCCAATTTAATACTAGCTGTTCGCCTACGGTAGTTGCTTCCTGGTTGGGGATGGGGTAGACCTCGGGCCACTTGCTGAAATAATCGGCCACAACCAGCGTGTATCGATTTCCCCATTCGGATTCAGGAAAGGGTCCTGCGATATCAACAGCAATCCTTTCAAACGGTACACCCACGTTGTAGGTTTGCATTTGTCTCCTCAGTCGTCGCTTTGGACCTTTGACGGAAGCGCAAATCGTGCATCTACGGCACCAGCCCTCTACGTCTTCTCGAGCGTGGAGCCAGTAAAACTGTTCCCGCAATTTCGCTAAGATCTTGTTAACACCAAGGTGGCCTCCCGAGGATCCTTCGTGCATCTCCTTAACCACATCGTAGATTCGGCTTTTGGGAAGTATAGTTTGCATCCTATAGGAGCTGCCAGCCGCCGTTTCCCATTTCCGCTTGAGTACGCCATCCTCCACCTGAAGCGAGTTCCATTGTGCCCAATAGCTTTTCAGGGTTGCACCATGCATTGAAACGTCTTTCCACTCAGGTCGCCCAGTTGTCTCCTTCCATACGAGCAATTGTCCGATGTCTTCATCGGCTAACTGGGCATTTCGAATCTCCTCCAGTGACCAACCTTCATCGAATTCAGCCGTTATCAATCGCAGATCAACGGTCGGCACCTTTTCGTCAATCCGTCGGCAATGCTTGCAGTTAGCTGGACATGGACGACGAGATAGGACGTCAGCATTCCCATGAACTCCGCCCTTCCGATGAACAATCTCGTTGTCGTATGACTGCAATTTTTCGATCCATCTCGCAACTTGTCTCTCGCGCTTTTTGAAGTTGAGCAGCCATGTCAGCGATGCATGGTCCGTTCGAAGAACAAATTTCTGGCCATATAGGTACTTGTGGAACTGCTTGCTGGCCACTTTTATAGCCAATAGCTCCTTCCTGGTCACGCAGTAGTTCCTCTCACTTTTTGAGAGAACTCGACTGTAATACGACAGGACTCTTTCTTCGCCATCGATCTGCTGGAGTACAGCTTCAATACCGCCGTTTCTCGCATCGGGTCGACTACAAACATTTTTCGGGGTTTCGGATATGCCGGCACGAGTGATTCACACAGCTTCTCCTTCATGGTCTCAAAGGCTACCTGGTATTGTTCATTCCAGACATACGGACGATTTTTCTCGGCTAGCTGATGGAGACACTTAGCTATTTTGGCAAAGTCTTTGACGAATCTTCGATATTAGGTTGCCTGACCCAGAAAACTTCGTAGTTGGCGCTTGTTGTTTGGTGTGGGCCAGCTTTTCACGGCTTCAATATTCTCAGGGTCTGTTTTGACTCCTTCTGCTGATACGACGTGTCCCAGGCATTTACTTCAGCTGCGAAAAAGATACACTTGTCGGGACTACGTTTCGAATTCGCCAGTCGCAATCGGGAGAAAACCTCTTCTAAGTTCCGCACATGCTCTTCGAACGCTCTCCCGATAACAATGATGTCATCTAGGTACACCAAGCATGTTTTCCAGGTTAGGCCTTCTGCGGACTTCTCCCGGTCCTTCTTGTCGATTTCTACCTGCCAGTAGCCTCTCTTGAGATCGAGTATAGAAAACAATTTTGCGTCGGCTAAAGTGTCCATGATGTCATCGATGCGTGGGAGCGGGTAACTATCTTTCTTAGTGACGTCGTTAAGCTGCCTACAGCCGACACAAAAACGAGTGCTACCATCCTTTTTCTTTACTAGAACTACTGGCGCGGCCCATGGACTGAGAGAAGGTTCGATAACGCCCTGTTTTTCCGTGTCCAAGATCAGTGCGTTCACTTCTCCTTGTTTGTCTATAGGAAGACGTCTCGGCGCTTGTCAAATTGGCTTGGCTCCCTGTGTATCTATGATGTGAGTTACCATACTCGTTCGGCCTTGATCATCTGGGCTTGTTGAGAAGATGTCACTGTACTTGGTGACCAGATCAGAGGCTCGCTTGAATAGCTGCACTGGCAATTTGACCTGCTTCAATATAGCAGTCGTGGATTCCCGGGTTTTGTCTGCGTCTAGCCTTCTTTTCCCATGATGGTCGTGAGTGGCTTCCAAGGAGGTGATGGTGAAAACAGGCTGGCAGCTGCCGATGACTTCTCCCGCTTTGATGCTCGTGGTTGAGTCTGCGGTGTTGACTCTAACCGGCACGTATCCGTTCCTTATAGATCTTACAAGGCTTCGTCCTACAATCAAACATCAAGCTTGGGCCATACAATGCTTTCGGAAGAATACGGTACATCAGTGTTGGTACATACTACTACATTCATCTTGGGAATTTGGACGCTGGAAATCCATTCCGAGAATGCAGTGATCCATAATGTTCGCGACCAGAAAATTATGTCGGAACGCAAGGTCTCCCAACTGTATGTGGAGGTTGACCTCTCCATGGACAGGCGCAGTTTCTCCCGTAGCTGTTCATAGTGAAAAAATCCTACCCTTTTGAAGTAGTTGTTGCCTCACATGGTCTGGTCGGATGAGCGATCGGGTTGCACCAGTGTCGATTGTTATGGTGCAATGTTCTCCGTCAACTCGGCCCGGAAGACATAAGTCCGCTTCTCCACGATGTAGTCTTGACACGGTGATGGTTGTGCTGGGGACGTCGATCCTCCTAGCCAACCTCTGTCCCACGAAGTTGGCTCTTACATGTTTCCCGAACCCGCAGCTTGAAGGGCTTCCATTCTGGGCTCCTGACTCGGTCTAGGTTTTCTCCTAGCTGCACACCCTGGACAATAGGTCGGCTTTCGTCGCTTCTTGCAGTCTCTTTGCAGGTGCCCCTTCTCTCCGCAATTCCAGTATCTAGGCGCACCATTGATATGCGGGTTTCGCTCAATTTCCACACGCTCACACTTGCACTCATCTGTCACTACCTCGCGAACCCGGGCAGTGGTACGAGTCACATTTTTCGCTGCCTCAAAGTTCAGACTATAAGCCAATGCGTCCTTAACTGTTTGCTTTTGAGCTGAACGCACAGCTTGTTGCAATTCTTGGTCTCTTAATGCACTGATGAATGCTTCTGTTGCTGCGTCATCTCGATGTTCTGGATCATAAGCTGAGTAAGCCAAAAGTGCCAGTCGCTCAATGTCTTGTGCTAGCTGCTGTAAGTTTTCTCCAGACTTCTGCATCCGGTGCCGTAGCTGTGACCGATAAATCTTTAGATGATCGTCTCCATAACGCATGTCGAGCGCATTCATTATAGCAGCCGGGTTTGAGTGCAACTCAACGGGGATCGTCTGCAAAGCTCGGCAGCTGGGCCTCTTAAGACAAGAATCAATGCAGTTGCTCGTTCCTGCTCATTCCAGTGATTTATCCGAGCGGCGGCTTCAAACTGGGTTTTGTAAATACTCCAGACCGTTTGCCCATCGAATATTGGTGCTTGCACGTTTCTGGATGTGCTTTGTGCTGCGGTTATAAGCGGAGCTGGTGAGGTGGTAACTGCTGCCTTCGCTGCTTCCAAATCCTTTTTCATTTTCTCCATTTCATGGTTCATTCTCTCCTCGACCTGATAAACCTTTTCCTCGACGCATTTAATTTGTTTGGTTAGACTACCGCGCTCCGCTTTTATTTCGGTTGACTGTTTTTGCAAATCCGCCCTGATTTCGATCGCTTGTTGGTCCAGCTTTGCTGATTGTTCATTTAGCTTCGCAGCTAAACTGGATGTCTGTTCATTTAGCTGCGCTGATTGTTCATTTAGCTTCGTTGATTGTTCATTTAGCTTCGCAGTTAAATTCAGCTGCTCTTGCTGCATCAGCATTTGCATCAGCGCATTTTCTGGTTCCTTTGGTTTTGGTGTTTCTGCTTCACCACCTTCTGCGCCTTTTTCTGCATCTGAGGGCTCACCCGAATCCATATACCTGCCTTCTGACTCGATCGCGCAATCAGTATGGCCTTTGTACCTTGGGTAGCCAGATTTCGCTGTTCCAACTCCTCTTTAAGCTCGGATATGGTCAATTGATCAATTTTTAGATGTAAGTTTCCTGGCATTTTTATTGTTTCAGCTATTTTCCACCAGTTTCCACGTTAAATTACACTTATGTGCACTTAAGTTTTCACTTTCGAAGTTTTTTTTCTCACTTCTCGACACCACTGTCGCGTGTTATGGTTCGCGGCCAATTATTTTAATGTTCCGGGAAAGTGAAAACGCAATGTCTTTTGAATTAAATTAAAAGAGTTTATTTATTTACTAAAAATGCACAATCACTCATTTAACTACTTCACAATTTTAATTTTCACTTCGTCTATAAATTTCTCTAACAACGGTCTTCACTTAACAATCAACGAAAATCACTTTATTATTACTCGGTCGATTTTCTATTCGTACTCCACACTATCGCAGTTTTTACTATAGCGGTTGAATGAATCCCCACATTCATTCAGCTCGCCTTTATATAGGGTCTCTAGTCATTCAATCCATTTCTCGTACATTGCCGAACTATGTGGAATATTCGGTGACTCACTTTCAGATGTTGATCATGCTTGGTGGGTTTTCGAGTACATTCGCTTGTTGATCATTATGTTCGTAATGGTTGTGAAAACAATTGCGACAGTAGCTCGCAAAATTATTCGTGCATGTAACAATATATATATATATATATATATATATATATATATATATATATATATATATATATATATATATATATATATATATATATATATATACATATTTATATTGGATAAAATCTCGGTGAATTTTAAGAGCGATAATCTTAAGTTGAATAATTGTGCGGTGTTTTTATAAAGCATGCATGGATCTTGCGATTACCGTTATTTTGAGTGGTACCGATCGTGAAATTTTCTATTTTGTGTGGCCTAGTTATTTCGAATATCGAAGTTGTGTCGATATTAATTTGAGCACACTATTGCAACTTTTATCAATTAACACATTTTTGAATTTTTATTGTGGATTATTGAATGTTAAGCTAAACCTTTTCGGAAGTCTTTTGATAGTTCTGATCAAGAATTTTGTTAGAAAGACCTATAAAGTTTCACACTTGTGGATTAGAACAAACGAGAAAAATGATATTGCTTATTTCGAGGGTAGATTCATCTCGCGATTAGATTATTTGAGAGTTTCAGAAAGTTCAGAACTTAATAATAGTGTTGTTGGTGAAAGTGCTGATTTGAAGGTTAATATAAAAACTAGTGCTTTTCCAGGAATCGCTGACACAAGCGAAGTCGATTTCTTGCTTAAGATCCGTGAGATACCAGTTTTTTCTCTTTTGAGATGGCAGAGATATCGTTTGCAATTCTTTTTGCATTTATTCCCACTTTTGAATCAAAAAGTGAGGAAGTGTTCATTTTTATTGAGGCTTCTGATCATGCAAATACCTTGGCATCTGAATCACAAAAGCCTGTTTTATTTCGTTTTATATAAACGAGAATTCGCGAATCGTGAATTGGGGTATTGGGATGACTTGAAAACCGACTTGCTTAAAGTTTTTCGGGAACCCCATAGTTCACTACAATTTCACACACCCAATGGGTGGAAACTTCACATCGTAGATTAGTAGAGTAAACATTGTAATGAATCATTCGACGCCGCTGGCGACCACTACCAATACACCTTGCTCTCATGTGGCTTTCCATTTCATGTTCGTTGTGACGGCTTCCCATCCCACGTCAGTTTTGTCGTGGGATGTCAAAGTCGAGTGACAGCCACATGGCGGGTGTGTGCGAGTAGTGAGTCGTCAGATAGGTCAAATGGCGAAGTGCCTGGGAAAGAAAAAAAGGGTGGATTACATATAGTGAACGATTTCAAAAGGCCATGTTTGGCGCAGAAGGAGCACGTGAACAGGGGAAAAGTTAGTTTGACAACAGAACTTTGCGACACGTTCGAAATATGCTTTATTTCTAAAGTGCCGCCACATCAACGTGCTGCTCCTCTTGAAGTGTCTCTACATACGGAAAAAGTGGTTGAGGTGCTTGAAAAGCCTGCCTCCTGCTTCGTGAGTCAATATAAAATAAAGCTAAGCCAGACCCTGAAGAGTAACTTGAGCAGGGAAACAAAAACGTACATTCAACACTGGGACCTTAAGACTTGGTCTCTCATCGCCTTATGTGATACTTTGTGCAAGGTTGGTAGCGTGGACCACATCGCCGGCACTGATACTGGACTCCTCAATCTCTCGTTTGTGCTCCTCTGTCGCACCATCTAATGGCTTTGTACTATCGCGTTTCTCCACATACAATTTCCAAATAACGATTTCTTCATGCCGTAGTAAGTAAACATAGATTGTAGATGCTGTTGAGTTTCCGAATTATGGCCGGGTAAACATTGTACAAAAGATAGTACAATCACTTCAAAGCGACATTTGGATAAATGCGGTGTGAAATATCGCAAGTAATGAAACCTGTTTTCTACTCTACCTAGTTCGGTTTTTTTAAATATACAAGATTGAATTGGTCGAAGTTTGTGTCGAGCGGCAACGAATTCGGAATGGGAACAAATACTTTCGATGACGCAAGGAGCGTATTGATACGATTAAAATTGCAAATAAATCGCATATGATATCTCACCAGTGCTAAGGCTGCTGGAAAGTTGCGAGTGTTTGCATGAAGGAAGTGAACTCAGCTAGGAGGCCGTTTAAATCTAATTTTTAAGTTAATTATTGAAATCTCATATCCCCAATCAGTCAAAATTTAGCATATGATTTTGGAAAGTTTTGCGTTGGGAAGTTAATAGGTTCTTAAATGTTTTTCACACGGGAAGAACACTTGTAATAGATAGGTTTGGGAGTAAAGTAAGAAAGCACTATAAATCATTTTTCTAAGTCAGTATTGAAGCCAGTGAACAAGGAAAAAATATGTTACACAAAAAATATTTGCTTTGTTTTGGGTTATTTGATTTTAAAGTATTTACACCTTTATTACGAAATATCCACTGGGATTAACCATAACACGTACATTTGCATTATTTACTTAAACTCACGAAATTTCTTGGATGGAAAGCGAAAGGACGTTAAAAATATAGTAAAAGATTAGACTATATACTAGCTATGTTTGAAATGTTCATACGTACTATGACAATTCGACAGTTTTGTTCTATGAAATTTTATGCAGTAACTATTTTTATTGTGCTGGAGACAATTACGAATGAGAATAACTTCATACTTGCTGGAAAAGTAAATTAAAAATATCTTCAGGACCCCTGAAAATGGAGTAAATTTTATATTCTTCTCTTATTCGTATTTAATGTCTGCAATTGTAGATTACATAAAATAGTCGCCAGCGAAAGCCGTAATGTTTGCCATAAATCAGCATGAAAGCTAGAAAGCATATATTAATTGAAAGAATGAAAGAGCACAAGATTCCCAAAGCTTAAGGTAGTGTTCTTGTCAGTGAGACAATCCGTAGCGATTATTTGAATTATTCGCACTCCTACTAGTACCGGGGCGTAAGTTGAATGGTTCTTCATGTCATTCGAAAGATGTTAAGTTTAGCTGTGGTTTTTTTCTTAAGTGCTTCTGGAAAAAAAACGTGCTCTTAGGCCAATTTAATCAATGTATCTTTATTGAACCATAGGCCTTTGTTCAGTTCAATGCATGCATATAAAAATCAGTTAAAATTTATGAGAAATCATTCGAAAGAACAAAAACTTAACATAAAACCAAAAATAAATGGTCTCAAGGAAGAAAATGAGAAAGAAGGAGTGCGAAAAGGAAAGAATGCCAACTCCTATTTCTGTGTTGCTTATTTTAGACCACTAAAAAAAACAGAAAATTTTTACTGGGTAATAGAAGGAATAGATATTAAAGGAAAAAAAATATTAAACATAAGTAAAAAGTTTAAAAAGGAACTTAGTTAGTTATTACTATTATTATATTATTACAAAGTTAACTGATATTAGGTACACATAAAAGCAAGCAAGAAAAAAAAATAATAGATGTAATTTTCAAGAAAAAAAAAACTATTCCGAAGTTCTTTGTAATGATTTTAAGTCTACGTCCGAACGAGGAACCGACCTCTCATCGGTTCTAGACGTTTAGTCTGAGTAGTGCCAACGGATGGTACCAACCGGTCAACCAATCCGTGCACCGTAACCCATTCACGCGGTGGTTGCTTGTCGGCCAGCTAGATCGGAGAGGATTTCGGTCGCGGGTCTCCGAATGGGTTACGCTCATTTACAATATTCAGCCACCAATACATGCCCGTTTTCAAACGCGTCACAAAACAAAACCATACGGAGAGGAAACCTACTTTACGTTACTCCGTATTTCTTCATTTAATCAGTCAAGGACAACAATCTAATTTTTACTTCGCGTTCCCGAATTTCCGACGCGGTACCGAAAAGTATACTACGTTAACTCAACCCGACGAGACAAGTGGTAGAGCTACCGTAACAGTTTTGTACGCGGTCGAAATTCCCGACGCGTGGGAGAATTCCGGGCTCCGCAACTCCAGCATACGCCACCGAACGTTGAACCGATACCACTCGTCTATCACGCATACGAAATAAGTAGAAACCTTCCGCGACATAAAGGCAAGGTAGCCTTCTATTTTCTTGAGAGTCCAGGCCGACAGGAGAAACCCTATCTGGCTGACAGTTCCATCAAGAAAATAGAAGGTCCTTACAGGGGTTAGCCTGGGACAACACATCGGAAGGATTCTGTCGCGAAAAAAAATCAAACAAAGGAGAGCGGAAGCTACAATTCACGTGAAACGACTGCTAGTGTGTATCACACAACTCCACTGCTCCTGTTTGTGAGGCTCGAGTACCAAAGTACCCTACATCCTCCGTAAAGGACCAACTCGTCAGAAGACGCGAATCTTCTATCCCCTTAGGATGTTTTGGCCCCACGTTGGGCGCCATTTGTAATGATTTTAAGTCTACGTCCGAACGAGGAACCGACCTCTCATCGATTCTAGACGTTTAGTCTGAGTAGTGCCAACGGATGGTACCAACCGGTCAACCAATCCGTGCACCGTAACCCATTCACGCGGTGGCTGCTTGTCGGCCAGCTAGATCGGAGAGGAATTCGGTCGCGGGTCTCCGAATGGATTACGCTCATTTACAATATTCAGCCACCAATACATGCCCGTTTTCAAACGCGTCACAAAACAAAACCATACGGAGAGGAAACCTACTTTACGTTACTCCGTATTTCTTCATTTAATCAGTCAAGGACAACAATCTAATTTTTACTTCGCATTCCCGAATTTCCGACGCGGTACCGAAAAGTATACTACGTTAACTCAACCCGACGAAAGCTACTCTAATAAAAAGGCAAAACAACAAAGGTACCGCGTAACGCGCGCGACGCGACACCGACCTCAGCGGATTTTCTCAAACCCTACCCTCGCGACGGCATACCTACCCTGGACTCTATCTCCCGCTGAAAGGAAGAACCACTGGAAAGGAAAGTCGTGTTGTTAATTAGCAATTCATGTTTTTTATTCTCTGATTTAACTTTTAAGTTTTTTATAATAATTCTATTCAAGTTTTAATATTTTCTCTCAGTTCATCATTTTCATAGTAATCACGGAAAAAAACCATTAAATTTAATGTGATTTAATAATAAAAATAATTGTTGAATATTATCAAGTAAATCTAAATAGTTAATTCTTGTTCTCTTTTCTTTTGTACTAATTATATTAAAAGCTTCTTATTCTTAAATTGCAGTTTTAATTAACGTGTTCTTTTTGTTGTGTTTTTGAAACAAAAGGAAGTTGATTTCTTTCACTTTATCAAAATTATCGGCTAACAATAAAGAAATATACAATTTTTGAAAAGCACGCCATTGAATTTATTACTGGTGGGGATATTCATGTTGATTTGAAGTATTAAGTTAATTCCGAAATGAAAAAAAAAATCATTGAAATGGGTGCATTCCACTATTAAATTGACTGATAGAGAGAGGAATAGAAAGATAATAGTTTCAAAATAATATATTTATACAGCAGGAATGTTAGGGATTTTTTCCTTTTTTTTATAAAATGAAAGCCTCAATCAGCTCACTGAAGTTTTGCAGTTGATTCGGTAGAAACTTTTCTATGGTATTAAAATTTTATCGAAAGAGATCTTTTCAAGATTAATTCCTCGCATTCAAACATGATATTACACTTGTGCAGGGCTAATACAGTTCTCATTCTCAGACGTGCAGTTCATAATTTTTTTTTTAACCTACTTTATGAATAGGCAATACAAAATAATATATACAAATTATCTAAGCAAATGCATGAACAGAATTATGTGAACTATTCAAGGGTGCCGATTGGAAGAATACAACGCAGGTTGTATTCTAAAACATTTACGACTATTCCAAACAGGGCATTTCTTATATTAAATCGTTTTTCATTACGTATTTACACTACAATGAATTCTCTAGAATTTCCCTTTTAAAAACTTCAACGGGCACAAAAAAAACTGTGACTAATTATAATACAATCAAACCTAAATTCTCTCGCCATTTGCAATTATATTAATAGAATATGCGATCTACATTCGGAGTTGCTTTAGTTTTTTCTTTTTCGTTTTAGCGGTGTGTAGTATTAGGGAGGCTAATTTTTCCTTTCAAAATTTACGTGAGAGTTCTGATTCACCACCAGTTTCTTTGTCCTAAGATCTCGTTATATTTATATTGAGTTCAATAGAAATTAACTATTTGCTCTTTAGTACAACTGAAACCCTATTGTCCTCAATTTTTTCTAGTTTTCATTTTTTTTGCTTTAACTGATCATTTATCTATCTATTAACCACATATTGTATTCTCAAGGAATATTGCTTCCATTTGCTTTCTAAATAATGAATAGACTATTATTTCAACTCTTGATAATTAAGTTCCAGCACCAGAACATGTAGAGAGATTAAATTATAACATGCATTTAATTAATCAGCTTTCCCCTTAGGTATATTCAAAAGTTATAAAAAAAACGTATTCCGATTTATGTATGCTGACAATGTCATAGTTGATTTCCATCAGGAATCAGCCGAAATTGGAGCGAGTTAATGAGCTAGTCAAGTTCAGTTTAAAGATAGTTGAGTTTTACGATTTAAGAATACGGACAGTTCGCAGTACCAAGTTGAACCGTAGAAATCAACAAACTGCCAAATCTATTTTAGCTCGGTTGAACGCCCCTTTTCCTCGATGGTTAGTGACTCCGTTTTGATTTCCTACTGACATTACCTTCGATAATAATCTGTAGGGTTTAGCTAGTTTAAAGGCTGTTCCAGGCAGCAGAATAACTGGAGTTGAAACATGTCCAGATTCAACGCCTATTTGGATATTCATCGTCTCCAAAATCTGCTATCTCTCGGGCTTGGTGTATCCAAGGATTCCAAATGACTGTGTCGAGGAAATTGTATTTTTGCAGCCTCCTCTTTCGTCCGGAGACAACATTCGCAATAAGTTGTTCTGGTGGTGTATGTTGATATATTCTATCGGTCCATTCGCCTATGGTAACAACTTCACGACCTTCTTGGTAGGTAGCACCATCTCTAGTCTTATCAATAAATGTACAACCGTGTAAACCTGTTATTTGGCATCGGCGCACATCGGGAACCTTCAGGTAGGTATGTAGCAGTAAATTGAATGAAAAGGTTAAGTCCTTACTAGGGTTGTAAACACCGATATGAAAGTGCAGTTCTTTTTCACGTAGTATTAATCGGTACGTTATTCGAAATGGATGATCTAGTAAATTCATAATCCATTAAAGAAAATAATGCTTCGACATCGCCATTGTGTAATCGTTCAGGAGGTCGTTCAAATGTTAATCTGGTAATCCTTACAAATCCATGTTGCGGCCTGCGCTCCTCTATAAAACATTAGCGCTAAACTGTGATACCTGTCTTGTCCGGCCGTATCCCACGTTTCAAATTTAACTGTCGTATCATCTACGCAAGCAAATCTAATTACCTTGGTAGTTCTGAGGCCAAATGGTGGGCACATTCATTGACACACTGTAGTACTGCTAAAACGGCTGGTACGGCATTGAAGGTGGGTATATTTTTGGCACACCTGCTGGTGGGTAAACTGCTGCAAACTGATCCCTAGGTATGTTGCTTATCGGAGCCGGTAGAGTAGCGGCCTAATAAACGGCACCATCCGTTGCACTCAATGAACCTATGAATAAAACCGCAAGAATACATTCACATCCATTGTAAAACTCAGTTGCGTAGTACTTATAAACCTTGCAAAAAAAAACTACTTCTTTATTTTATATTTAGATTATTTTTCTTACTTAAAGAAACATTTTTTTTTATATCAATACAATTAAGGAATTAGGAAAAATATTCAAAATTGTAAATTTCTCTTTTAATTTAATTGCCAAAATCATATTGAACACATATTAGGCAAAGTATTAAAACTTGAAGTCAAATTTTCAGCGAAGGGTCACAACATATGTTGTGTATGTAATTTGATTGATGATCGCTAATTATCCTTATTTTCGAATGAAATCACAAGAAAATTATAAAAATCTGACCAGAGAATTATTAATTAAAATGAATTGCTAAATTAACAAAGACTTTCCTTTCCAGTGGCCCTTCTTTTTTTCAGAGGCAGTGAGAGTGCAGGGTAAGTATGCCGGGGAGAGGGTAGGGTTTGGAAAAATCCGCTGAGATCGGTTTCGCCTGCGGTACCTTGGTTGGCTTTGTTTTTTTTATTAGCGTAGCTTTCGTCGGGTTCAAGTTAACGTAGTGTATTTTTCGGTACCGCGTCGGTAAAATTCGGGAACGCGAAATGGAAATTAGATTTTTGTACTTGACTGGATTAATGAAGAAATACGGAATAAAGTAATGTAGGTTTCTTTTCCGTATGTTTGTGTTTTCGACGCGTTTGAAACGGGCGTTTAATGGTGACTGAAATAAATAAATTAAGATCGCAGAAAGTCCTTACATTACGTTTTTGTGTATTTCCCCTTCGTGTGCGCCCCCTCAAGCAAAAAATGTCAGTTTAAGACCTGTTTTGGAAAGTTCTCATTAAGACCTTTCATATGATACCCATATTGACTACCCTTGATGAAATTTTGTTTTCGGGGGCCACTCTCCTATATGGGAAGACCCCTCTTAAATACCTCATCAAAACTTTTTTGTAAGTGAACTTTCAAGAGAGCGCCACTTTACACATACGTGTAAAATTTGGTGTTTCTAGCTTTGGTAGTTTGCGAGAAAAACTGCTGTGACAGACGGACAGACACGTCGCGATTTTAGTAGGGTCTTGTAAAATTATTTTACAAGACCCTAAAAACGGGACATCTTAAAAAGTCACAACATGCGCAAGTTATTTTCGCTTACATACGACTATAGAGACTGTGGTTGAATAAACCATGCCTAAACGAATTATGATACAAGATTTATAGAATTGTCAATGGAAGTTTTGGCGGCGTATTAACAAATGCCCTAATGAGATTGTTTTAGTCCATGCTGTACCTTACAATAATTACTCATCTTGGTCTAGTCGTATTTAATCGAAAACAAGATTGCATTCATTTATATTTGAAATATATACCTACTTTTATTAGAAATGTTCCAGATTTGCCTCGTATAATTTCCAAAATAGCCTTCACGATTCATATCAGAAGCATTTACATGTTTTATCCTTGTTAATAATTTTTTTCTAACTAATACGTGTAGTCTGTTGTACCAAGATCGGTTGTTATTGTTACAAAAATTTCGATCTATTCAATACAACAAAAATAACAATAGAAATACTACTTCACGAAGTGCATATTTCACCAAGCGATGCAACATATTGAAATAACGATTCAATTAGACATTCAGGCACTCAACATTCCCAATAGATGTTAATATGCAGTAAAGGTTGTACAATTTAGTGGGACCAAATTGAAACATTATTTAGAATTTATCCTTAAGATATAATAATTAGCACAAAATAAAATTAGTAAACAATTGATAAATGCTATTTAATTACATTTATGTCTTCGGGCGAGACCGAGGACGTGAATCCTCACCTTATCATGATGCAACACACGTCCCTTTTTCTTCTTTTAATTTTATTAATAATAATCGCCATGATTCATTTTCCAATTTAGTTTCAATAAGTTTGTCGTGCTCGACAATAGATGTCACTTGTACTCAACGCCTTCCTTACAACTTTTAATTCGCCGGAAGTGAACGGACAGCTTCTAAAGTTGTTCGGCACATGTCAGAATACCGTAAAAGAAAATAAAAGGAAAGAAGAATTTGTGTAGAATCTGGTGAGTTGTTTGCGGGAATCGCGCGAGACAGAGGGACCACCAGACATCCTCATATGAACCAGTTCTACTTCGATGCTCATCAATTTTTCACCAAAGAACACATCATCCAAACCAGGCATCCGCGGCACCAACATATCCATCCTTCCTTTTACCATTCTCTCCTTATTTTTCCGCTAGTTGGCTGCGCAGCCTGGATGAATCGTGAGTTTACCGACAATCCATCGGGTAAGTCAAATCAATTCTTGGTCGCCGATTATCTCGCGGTTCCATCGATTGAATTTCATCGCGGTGAATAGCGGATTGTGAAATTCCGATTGAATTTAAGCCTTCCACTATTCATTTTGGTGGAATTTATCATCCCATTACGCCTTATTGAGTCAAGTTAGCGCCTGTTCGGTTGAGCGTATGTACAGTTGGCGTAGTGTCGTTTGACCGTCTGTTTATCATCTAATCGGTTATCTTTTGCCGCGTTATTAAATTAAAATTCCCCTAATATCTCCCTTGAACATTTAACTCGGAAATTATTGTGATTTTGAATCATGGTAGCGGGTGTAGAGAAATTGAGGGTAACTTTAATTGCTCTTCAAATTAAACGTGAACAGCTGATCGCAGCTGCAACAGATATTCACGATACGATCACCACCCTTCAGACAACAGATCATCGCATAGCTGAGGCCTGCGTCCGTGAGCTGGACAAGCTCCAACCTGACTTTGCCGAAGTCGACAATCAATACGTGCACACTAATTGCCAACTGCCGGAAGATCAGCGAACCTACAATCCTTCTAAATTTTCCGCCTTTTTCTATCTGTGTCTAGGGATACGTACCAAATACAGTCAATTGACTGAAAGCAGATCACCAACCCTTACATCGCTGATTCCTTCCATTGATCTTCCTCTTCCGCGAATTCAGCTGCCATGTTCGATGGTCAAATTGAACATTGGCCTGAATTTATCGCATTGTTTCGCTAGATGAAAATACAGGTATGTATGGGGATGAGACGAAACAATTTGAGAGTTTCTTGCATTTGCTGCTGTATGAAGCTGTTGTATAAAGTGAATTCGTACACCAAAATAGTGGAGGTAAGTTTGTATATACTTCGCAAATTTATCTTAATTACTACTGGATAACGACTCAATACTTAGCGAATCATAAATTAAATAAACGGCAACGCAAGCGGAAGTATTTAAAATTTAAAACAGGAACCTATAAACAATAATAAAATGAATAAGGATAGTATGCTCGTTATCGATTAGGGTATAAAATGTGAAAAGAAAGGCAATTCAGAGTAACCAAATAAGGAAACTGATGAATTTCCTTTTGTAAAGCGTAAGCGATTTTAAAATTTTAAATTTTTTAAAGAAAAAAAACCACAAGGACTCTCACTGTCAATTTATTTTTAGTCCAATGCCTTGGAAACAGAATCTACATTTTGTACACATGTGTAAATTTTCAAAAATATTGCCGAAGTATTATTGTCGATACATTCTGGCTACGTAGCTTTTATGTAGTTATACAATTTGGTTGCTTATGAGCCAATTAGGTCTATTTTACATAATTCTTATTCGACGAGATAGAAAGAAAAAGATATCAACAGATTTTAAGGGAAAATTAATTTTTTGTATTTTTGTGGTGAATAAACTGGCAATTTTCAGAAATAAAACTAGTTAGAATTCAGCTGTGTGTAAAAATTTTTGCAAACATTTACCTTAGGGAATGATTAGAAAGGAAGCTTTTATTGAATGCACGTAGTTTTGATTGGTTGCGAATCATAATTGAAATTTATACCAGTTGGTCAAAAATAAATCATGAATTGTTAAACAACGTAATTCTTTCCTTTCCAGTAGCTAGCCATTTTCAGCGGGGAATAGAAGCGGATGGTAAGTATGCCGTTAAAAGGGTAGGGTTTCTTTAAAATCGGCTCGGTATGCAGTACCACACTTTGCGCTTGGCATTTTTAATTAGCGTAGGACGTGTCGTTTTGAATTAGCGTCGAGTATTTCGGCACCGCGTCGGTTAAGTGTGTTTTTTCTCGTTCTTTGATTGGAATTTGCAATTCTGAAACGTCGAACGATCTGATGAAGTTCGATAAAGTAAAGTAGATTTCCTACCGAAGAAGATGCTTGACGCATTTTTTTAAAGCATGCATTTGAGTGGTGGCTGGATATTGTACTAGAGCATAGTCTACTCGCGTAAGACCATCGACCGGGATTCCTCTCAGAACTAGCTGGTCAACAAGTAGCTCCCTAGGAGTAAACTGCGAACATCCAAAGTTGTAAGCCTTAAGAGGCACAGTTCGTTGGTGTGCATCTAGACTTCACGTCTCGAACTGTTGAGAGGTGGGTCTAGATTTCCTTCGGGAAATCTCGAGCGAACGTAGAAAGACAAATCATAACACAACGGGGCTCTAAACACGTATTTGTTATGAACGTTTGTGAGATATTTTTCTTTAATCGAAAGAAACATAAAAAAAAAATACTAGGAACTAGGAAGTTATTACTTTATTCCTATTATACCCTTATTAGCGAGTTATGACGCTTTTGTGCTTTACCGATATTCTTCACAAGCAAATCAACGTTATAGGCGTTTAATGTTGCAAAGCAGAACTTCGAGCCGAAATATGTTAAATAGATAAAAGAATTTGTTTTTCGATTATTGACTATCAATTAATTCGGTATGTTCTCATTTACCACAAAAGAATAAATATGGATTATTGAACATAAACACAATTCGGTGTTTTCTAAGCTTCACAGGGTATGAAATCCGCATCGTTGGCTGGCTCTCCAAGCAGTAACTCAGAAATCGGGCTGTAGTCCCTTATATCGTTGCAGGGATGGAGTTTTGTCGCACTTCGATTCGCGCCATTACGACTTTTAGTCCAGTTGGGAGGGATGCAAGGGGCACCAATTCCAACAGGATGCCCATCTATGTCGTGGCCCGCGAATTTCTTCGGCAGGCGAAAAGTAGCTTCTAATCGCCAACGGTTCTATGATGGGTGGATAGGATGTGTTTCCCGTAGGCTGCTAATTTCTCTTCACTGCCGTCCTCGTGGTTCCGTTGAGATCCAAATTCGTATGCTTGAGAAACGAGTGGTAGTTTGCCTTGTGCTGAGGGAAAAGAATCCGCATGCCACGGAAGATAGCTAGCTGCAAACATACGCGTCCAGCGAGCTTGGCTTTGAAAACCCATAAACACTACAATGGTTTGATTAATTTTGATATGTTGTAGTTTTTGCTTCTGAAATTGAAAGAATTGGGAGAAACGCCAATAGCACCCTAATTCCATGGAGAAAAAGTTACAAAATTTTCACTTCCCTGAACCGTAACATATATAAGAATGCAAGCCACACTTTAAAATTGAAAAACAGAATTCTGTAACATATTTCTTATTTCATGATATTTTCCAAATTCAAATCTGAATTACAATTTCAATCGACATATATATTAAAAACGTAAATATTACGTTCTTTGTAAAAAAATTAAACCAAATTAATTCTATTTAACAATGATCTCAAAATTTCTACAATTTCTTGGAACATTACTGAAAACTATGTAGTTGATGTAAATAGGCGAAACAATTTGACGCTACGAGCATCATCCTATTTGCCTTAATATTAATATGTAACCAACAAAATTTAAATACCTTTTGGACTTCCATGATTTTTATACGACTGTATCGAAGCAGTCACATTTCAATAATTTAAAAAAGTGAAAATAATCAGTTTGCAATTTGGAAAAATAAAACGAAGATTGCCTTTGCTTTGAGTAATATCAAGAATCTGTTCGGTGATATGAAAAAGTTCTCATCTTAAGCATATAGCCTCATTCAGGAGCTTAAAATTGATTGTACATTCGTATGTTAAATAAGAACTTTCAAGTAGATTCATTACCCTATAGAAGCAATTATTTATAATACTCATACTTTTCACTTCAGGCCTCATTGTTGATATCGCAAAATCAAAATGACCATATTATGCGAAATGATGAAAAGAAAAATGTATATATACTTGTTACTGGTTGATATTCCTCAATAACAGTAAAATACACATTCTCTTACATATTACAATGAAGCTGTAAAAAATATGTATGAGAATTATTTACAAAAGAATGAAATTTGTTTTCTACCGATGATGTGAACTCAGCTGGCGTTTGTACTTGCAATAATAATTATTCCAATAAATAACGATGAATTCAAATGCTCAATCTTGATGATCTTCGTTATTCACGTTATTGACATTGTTACATTATATACACACTTATATCCGAATACTCATAATGAAAAATCACATTCACAAAATATGATTAGCGATTTTTTCTGCATTAGCGCTCGATTTTAGAGAGAGTAAAAGTAATGACATCAGTTTTTTGAAGTAATTTTACAATACCCTATTTTGCCTATCAATTCTAACATTTATGTGTACAAGATACGATTTTTAAGTCATGATACTGTTCTTAGCACAATAAACTAAAAAAAAATATTTATTTCAAAGGAAAGAATATAATCATTTAAAATGATTTTCTATAACTTCTGTAATGTCTCCTAAACGATAGGTTTTACTGTACGCATTAACATAGATCTTATACTACGTCCCATTTTATTATTTACAGTAAAGTATATATCTTAATTTTATATTATATTACTTTAGTTGTATTTGCTTTGTATGTAACAGTATTTATATTTTGTTCTAATTCTTTTACAATCTCTTTTGACTTTATTGGGTTTGAAGGAGCAAGGCCCTTTTGAGCGAGAAATATTCATTTTAATAAATTTGCTCTGACAAAACTATTGCTGACTTATTAAGCGCTGCATTGAATTGTCTGACTATTTGCTTTTGTACTTTTCGAATTTATCCTAAATTGCAGATATCTTAGAAACACATTTATGAATACAAAATGACGTCCGATCACTATTAAACTGTTAGATTTGCGTACGTTACACATTAATTTGAATTCAAATACTCGCTCATTCAGACTCTTGTAATTTCAAAGTCTTGACATTTTTATTATTTTACGGATTTTTAATCTAATTACAATATTTGTGTATAATATAATCAACAGGATTCTATCAACATATTTTGACTGTTTTCTTGGTTTATCAAATGATGGAGAAAATATTTAAATAATATATTGATATATTAGATTTAATTTACACGATCTTAAAATAAAGACGAAAGTAAAAACGAACTTCGTTTATGTGTCACAGCACCAAATGTACAGCTGAAAATCTAGAAATAAAGAAATTTATTAGTACACGAAACGCATTTATTAAGTTAGGAAAAAAAAAACAATATATAAATTAATTGATAATAAATACTAAAGTAATGAAAACACTCATGACTCTAGAGTTTGTATAAACTCCGGATTAATGGAGAGAACTCTAAAACGTTCGGGAAAACTCAGGATACAATTTTAAGTCGTAGATTCGTTTAAAAACAAATTTTTCATTTTGAATACCACTCATTGCACATTAAAAGCAATAAGTGAATTATATTGGAATATTTTTTTTTATTGAATGCAAAATTGAAGCTTAGAAACCTCCAGCAAGAAATCTCGAAAATTATAAAAAAGTAGTGTGAGTAGACAGTAGATAATACGAGGTGTCATTTGCTAGCGAACTCAGTACCGTGTCATAGGATTCACAGGAAAAATTTGTTTCAACAATAATCGATTACATAGTATTGGTCAACACTGCAATATTTTATCAGATTTCTATATCATTTTCAAGTATTTTAAGGCCGCTAATAACGAAAATGATACAAATTTCTATCTTCCACGGAAGGAAGCTTCCGCCATCTGTATGGAAAAGGGTAAACCTTTTCAAATCCTTTAAATCATATTCAGTTCCTATTTAAAAAGGACAGAATCTACCCAAATCCTCTTCAATGCAGGTATACAGAAGTTAAGATTTGGGAAGGATACCAACCAATGGAGGCAAAATTAACCTTTATTCCGAGTTGGGTAGAAATGACACTACCAACCCCACGGCATCCAGACCAATCAGCTAACATCTATTGCAGTTAAATCGATGGGGAAAGTCGTTGACAATCATATAAAATCAACGACGCTTGCGAATAATCCGCTACACTGCTACCGCACCAGGTGCATCTCTTGATATTGAAGTGGTTTTCGAAAATGCAAGCAATATAGCGGTCAGGAGTGCACTAGTGAACAAACGGGTTAATACTACTCTAATCCATTGGCTCCCTCGCGACATATAAGGTGGGAAAAAACCATACTACATGCGTTCGAAAGGAGGTTGCCTTTATTGCGGACACTTGCGGCCAACTTAGATGTGGAAATATGCGATCGATGCCGCTATGACAAAGGAAAATATAAAATAACACTGATTGAAAGCACGCAGGGTACTTCGTGGTGTCATTTGCAAGGAAGCTAAAAATAAAACAACTTTGCACTGGGGGTTTAAAAGGAGTAGAGTTGAAATTTACGAGAGAAATACATAGTTAACTCACGTGGAACCGGCATATTGATTTGCTAATGACAAAAGCCCTGATGGTGTGCAAGAAAGAATTCCTAGCCGAACAATACTACGCTGTTAGTCTCACCATCATGGTGAGACTAATTATCACTCAGGGAGCTATTGCTTGGGCGGACAAGGTTCTGGAATGAACAACGAGGAGACAAGCACAGATTCAGGTTAACATTTGGCCTATGCCTGCATCAGGGGATCAATAAGATTGTACCCAAAAGCGACAATCCAGAATTGAATCCAATGTACACCTGATAGAATCGCATGCAATCAATAGGTACACGGAAGCATCTAAGGCTACAGAAGGAACAGAAATTTGAGTGTTTGGGCCTTACGCTTAACACTATGAACCACTGTGAATGATGCTAACTTAATCTCAGAGGTCTATACATTTGTAGTAATTACGCAACGTTGCAAAGGATACAAAGGTAGAATGATACGATTGTCTGAAAACTAAATAACAATTAAAGTTTTCGAATCATCAACGATAATATAGATGCTGTTTCAAGCAACTTGTACAAAAGTCAAGGCTGCTCCACTGGGTACCAAGGCACGTCGTAATGAATAAGCGAACCTCTTGTAAGAGAAGGCTCATGGGCGACATTCCTCGGTCTTGATCCCACAAGTATGTTCTAAAAATAATTTGTTTTGCAGGCACCCAATAAAAGCTGGGGAAAAAACAAACTCTAAACAAAAAAATACAAGGCTTAAAACATCGGGAGTTCAACATAGACGTACACCAAATTTTCATTCACTTTAAGCAAGCATACGACAGTATTGATCGTAATGTACTGTACCAAATAATGCTTTGCTTTGGTATCTCAGCCAAATTAGTCCGTCTTACCAAAATTACAACGACGTCGACGCCCTCACCGATGCCTTTGGCACAAATATCAGACTAAAGCAGGGAGATGTGCTGGCCCCATTACTATTCAATTTGGCTCTGGAATACGTCATCAGAAAGCTACATGACGATACAGGAGGCTGGCCCCATTGCTATTCACTTTGGCTCTGGAATACGTCATCAGAAAGCTACCTGACGATACACGAGGTACATTACTACAATATATAAGTCGAGCCAAGTAGTAGCCTATGCAGACGACATCAACATTTTTTCACGATTATCAACAACTGCCAAAGAACCCTTCCGGAAACTCAACAGCGAAGCAAAACTACTAGGGCTACAAATCAATGAAAATAAAACAAAGCTCATGACGCAGTCGGGAAAAAATACCTCAAATACACAAACTATATATTACGCTTGGCGAATACAGTATCGAAAATATGAGCGAATTTGTATACTTAGTCGCCAAAATAACGAGAACCGGTCATGAAAGAGACGAAATACGGGTACGCCAAAGAATACAGCTCGCAAATAAAATATTTTATGCAGTTTTATTTGTATTCAAGACCAGCTTCATACAAAGGAACAAGAAGCTCCAAGTATACAAATCTGTGATAAGACCTGTGCTTTGCTATGGGTGTGAAATATGGACCCAAACCCAAGCATCCGCAAACATAATGAATGCCTTCGAGCGACGGGCGCTGAGGTGAATAATCGAAGTGAAGTTAGGCGGAGACCAATGGCGAATTCGATACAACCATGAGCTGTATAAAATTTTTGACGAGCAGGAGGTCTGAACGATTGTGAGACTGCGGAAGCTGCAATGGGCTGGCCACATGAATCGTATGGATGAACAACGGATACCCAAAAAGGTATTTGTTGGGAGAACTGAAGGCCGGAGTCCGCTGGTCTGACTTGGTCGACTGCCGCTGCTCGGATTTCAAAATTGTCAATGGACCGAGACAGTTGGAGGCGCTTGTTGCAGGAAGCGAAGGCCCGAGAGTGGCTGTGGTGCTACGAAGAAAAAGAAGAAAACATCGAAAGCGTTTGGTAAGAGCTATGATGAGAAATGCTCACGTCACACCCTAATTCTCTCAAGTTTGACAACGAAACTTTTGCTAATTGAGAATTGATCAATATTTTAAGCCACCAGAGCAAACGATCTTTAAGCTCGTTCATAGGTGCAATAACATTCGGATTCCTGCTTTCAGTCTTCCAGAAAATATAAAGGTTAAAGGATCTGACATTTGACTTTACATGAAATACAAACTAGTCTGTTAGTTTCTGATTGATCTGGGTCAGGAAAAGTAGATTATAAGAATCGTACTGATGCTAGTGTATTCTCTAAGTGTGGCAAATGTCATGGCGCAGAAAGAAACTTTGGATATAACCACATGAAAAAAATTTCATTTATGTTCCATGATTTCTGCTTTTGTTCGAAATATTTCGGAGCCATCCGAAATATTTCACGCATAAATGGATTTTGTGATTATGGTTTTGGTGACTACGGATTTTACTTTATTGGATTATAAAAAGGGATTTTGCGTTGGTCGATTTTGTGTTTTAGTATATCGTGGATAACCCTTTTAAACTATATTAGCTCTGGTCGCTGGACGCACCGTTGAACAAGCGCAATTTAGGCTAGGCAGGCTAATGTGCCGAGTGAGAGAGTGGATGACTGCTCGCGGGTTCAGTTTAGCACTAGAGAAAACCGAAGTGGTCATCTTGACCAAAAAGAGAATCCCTAGAGTAAGGATGATCAGTATTGGAGACATACTAATCGAATCAAAACCAGCGGTGGAGTACCTGGGGCTACTGATCGACTCGAAGATGAGTTTTTCTGAGCAAACCAGGGAAACGGCTAAGAAGGCTGCTTCGGGAGTATCGGCTCTGAGCTGATTTATGGCCAATGTAGGGGGACCCAGCCCATCAAGAAGACGCCTCTTAATGAGTGCTGTAGGCTCAGTGCTACTGTACGCAGCAGAAGTATGGGGCGACGCTCTTAGTAAGGAGGTATACCGAAAACGTTTGGCACAGGTACAGAGAAGAGGAGCACTGAGGATTGCATCTTTGAATCCGATAGTCTCTGATTCCGGGTGAGAGTGATTGCAGGCGTGATACCAGTTGCCCTCCTTGCAAGAGAGTGCCGCGCTATTTACCTGCGTCGAAACGATGATGCGAGGGAGATAGTTGTCCGCGAGGAGAGACAGCGCTCACTCAACGATTGGCAGCAGTCTTGGGTGAATTGCACGAAGGGAAGGTGGACTGTGCGCGTGATTCCGGAAGTGAGACCGTGGCTAAATCCAAGGCATAGTAAGACTGACTTCTATCTGACCCAGCTTTTGAGCGGGCGTGGGTGTTTTCAGTCTTACCTGCACAAGATTAGTAAATCACGGTCCCCCGATTGTCGGTTCTGCCCAGGGAGGAAGACAATGCCTGCCACACATTTTTTGCGTGCACAAAATGAAGCAGGCTGTGAAGGAACCTCTACAGGGAGACGGGAGAGCTCACCACGGATAATACAGACGCGGTAATGCTCGAATCGGTTGACAAATGGAACCAGGGGGCACATTATGCTCGAGCAGTCCTAAAAGATAAAAGGGACTCACAGCAGCTGGGGGAACGCTTGTCTGGTAATTAATTCCCCCAGCTTGAAGGCGCCTCACGGCGAGACCTAGCCCGAAATGATATGTTTAACGGTTACAGGCTGGGTTCTCGGGTTGACATAGGAGGTTTTTAGTGGGTAGTCCAGTCGCCTTCTTGCGAGCATGGGAGTCCCACAGTCTGTGCGTAAATGACATTCACCTCGCAACCACAAAATAAAAATTTTTTTATGAAGGTCAATATAATTTTATTTCATTAATATACGCTTAGCATAGAAGGTAGGTGGATTATACTTATCCAATTTAGCTCTATTATGTCAGAGTTAGGTGAGCACATAGTCTGTCGGAAAAATCTTCCAAGTATTTGATGCAAAGCAAGAGCTTCCACCCCTACATTATACTATGTTGTTTAAGGGTTTCGTTTACGTAGAAGATATTAAAATATGTCTGGTTTTATCGGATATATTTTATCTCGTTCCTCTCTAGAACAAGATATAAATTTCTAATATAAAATCCAGAACTGGTAGGGTACCTACTTATCCAAGCGGCTAGGCCGCAGAGATTTCTGGCGTGGAATCTTTAATTCCATTAACGCCATGGTTACTAAATTTTAAACTTTAACTTGCTACAATTAGCAGCAAAGTAAATAGTTTATATTCGCTACAAACTCGCAGCGATTCGTTTAAAGAAACTCCTTCTAACGCGTATGATCAATAATTGATTTATTTTTCATAACTCCTTTGGTTTATATACAATTTCGTTTCTTACAAGCTAAACAAAAATATGAAATTTATTGGTCATACATTATTACTAAGATGACCCAAATCTTAACTTATTACTCACACTTGAGTATACAAAATATCATACATATGAAATCCATTGGTCATACAATATTACAAAAATGACCCAATTCTTAATTTATTACTCAGAACGACGACACGTTCGAGTATACAAAATATCATGCATATGAACTCACATGATTCATTATTACTTGACCATAAACTCAAGTGTCGTGTGTCAAAGGGAACACCACTTCAGTTCACACCTCAAGCAAAGTACGTGAATCATCTTTACTAGCCCATACGTTCAATCGTCGCGTGCCAAAGGGAACACGAGATTTCATTCACACGTTATCAGTGAATGTATTTCTATGGTGAATAATCGTTACATTTTAATGTTTATGTTCACTTGATATTTTTCGAAGTCAAGTGAAATTTATTGCATTAGGTCAAGTGAAATGTGGGTGATATTCATCACATTGATTTAGTATTAATGTGATGAATATCATTTTAATATATGAATGAATTGTTACCTTGTGTTGATATCATTACGTGTGTTTCTATTTAGTTCTGGGTGATACTCATTACATTGATCGGGTATCAATGTAATGAATATCACTCTAATGAATAAATGATTGTCGGATATCATTACACCCTTAACCTCAAGATGAGTGTTAATATATTGAACTTAGTTCTATATCTTAATACGAATCTAAAAAAAAAAAAAAAAAATTTTATTATTTACATATTATTCAATGTTTATATATATTCTTATATTATTTTTAATTTATTCTATATATAAATATATTCTCTTTCTTATATCTTTAATTTATTCTATATATATATTTTATTTTACATATTTTTCTTTAGTTTTATGAAAAAAAATTTGGTAATTCTTTATAATTAAATGTTCTAATTATCCTTGTAAGTCTTATAATGTTTTTATTATGATACAACGTTATATGCTTTTATTCTATCTTTATGTATTGCTTTATGGAGTCCATTAATATCAACTATTACATTACTATTTTCAATGTTTATGACTTTGAAAGGACCTTTGTAAGGAGGTTGATGTTTCTTTCTATTCTCATTTCTGATTAATACTAAATCTCCGATGTTTATGTGTATTGGGTTTGTATAAATTTGATTTTGAACTCTTTTGGATTTAACATTCTGTATTATGTTCCTAGCTTTTGTTATGGATGTTCTTAATCTAACCTTTAGCTCTTTTGAATAATCATCAAGATTGTAGACTTTATCCCTATTCTCAATTAAATCATTTGGAAGGTAAGAGAGTTTTCCAAAAATTAGCTCATATGGTGTATAATTTGTGTCTACATGTGGTGTAGCATTATATGCAAAGGTGTAGTACGGAATCCATGTGTCCCATTGCTGGTCATCAGCAAAAGAGTACATATACTCGTTAAGTACGCGATGGTTTCTTTCAACCGAACCCAATGTTTGGTGATGGTATGGAGTAGAAAAAATTTGCTTTATTTTTAGCAATTCACATATATCGCCCATTAGTTTATTTGTAAACTCGGTCCCTAAATCAGATTTGAGTATTTTAAAATGTCCATATTTTAATATGAATTCTTCTACTAGTCCTTTAGCTTTTGTTTGTGACTCCTTATTTTCTATAGGGAAAGCAACTACAAATTTCGTCAATTCGCATTTTAACGTTAATATATATCGGTAGTTATTTGAGATTCTTAATGGACCTACGGTGTCTATTTGTACCGTTTCAAAGCTTGTTGATGGAGTGTCAGTTTTGACCATCCTTTCTTTTGTATGTCTTACTTGTTTATTAGTCTGACATGCTGCACAATTTCTTACGTGAACCTTAACCATATTGTTCATATTTTTCCAACAATATCGCTGTTTTAATTTTAGCAATGTCTTGCGAACCCCAAGATGTCCTCCGTGCGGTGAGTTGTGATACTCTTCTATTAGCTTCTTTTGGTTTGTTTTATCTGTTACTTTAGTTGGTGGTTTGTATATCATGATTCGAAGTTTCTTTTGCGTACTTGTTTTATGTTGCAACATATTAAATATTCTTTTAAACATTACTTTGTCTATAGACTCAAAAATAATGTCTTCACAAGATAATGAGAGTTTATTTATACATTCTTGATTCGCGAATCTCATTAGCTTCTCCAAAATCGAAACGAGTTTCGGATATGGATTATCGCCAATTGTCTCATTATTTTTATCTCTTGTGGTAGCGTTCTTGATGGAAACGGATTTCGCATCAGTTATATCGCTACAGTGCACTTCTATAATATCTTTTGTACGTATAATGGAAACTTTATTTTCTCTGTTATTTTCTCTGCGCAGAATAAATTTTAATTTCATGATACCGGTGATGTCTGACAAACTCGTGCAATCCCAACAATAGAGTTGATGAAGTTCTATCGGTGTCTGGGTGCCCTCGTCGCCGACTATCTTCTTTTCATTTTCAGAGGCCATTTGCCTGGTAATAGCTAATATTTTCTTCTTCGCAGTTTCATCATTTTCTGGAGGTATCATTGCTTTTAAGGTATCAGAGTCTAGCTCGATCCTTGATAATGCATCAGCATTGGTATTCATACTACCTTGTTTATATACAATCGAAAAATCATAATCGGACAGGTCAACACGAATTCTAGTAAGTTTCGATGAAGGATTTTTATGTGTAAACAAAGATACCAGTGGTCTGTGATCAGTCACAACCACAAACTTCCTTCCGTAGAGGTAGGGTCTAAAGAAGTTTATGCCCCAATGTATGGCTAAGAGTTCTTTTTCGATAGTAGGTTTATTGATATCGTGTTTAGCCAAAGATTTACTTGCATAAGAAATTGGTAAATCTTGTCCAATTTCTCCTTGAGATAGGACTGCGCCCAACGCGTAGTTAGAAGCATCAGTCGTTAATATGAAAGGTTTGTCAAAATTTGGATATTGAAGGATTGGAGGTTCTATCAATTTTCTCTTCAAAGTATCGTATGCATTCTGACATTCTTCAGTCCAGCTAAATGTTGCATTCTTCTTTAGTAAAGCATTCAAACACTTCGCCGTCTCAGCAAATTTAGGAATAAAACGCCTGTAATAATTGCAGAAAGCCACAAATCTGCGGACTTCGTCTGCATTTTTCGGGACAGGGTAGTTTTTGAAAGTATCATTTTTAGCTGGATCAGTCCTGATTCCTTCATTGGTTATCAAATGACCCAGGTATACTACCTCTGATCTCAAAAATTGGCATTTTTCCGGATTTAATTTTAAATTGTGCTGACGCAGTCTTTGTAATACTTTACGAAGGTTGTCATTATGATGTTTGATGCTGCAACCGAATACTATAATGTCATCAACATACAGGAATGCTTCGTGACTTAGGCCACTAAGAGCTATAGTCAACATCCTTTGAAAGCTATTTGATGAAATTTTCAATCCGAATGGTAATCGTTTAAATTGATAGTGTCCATCACTGGTGGAGAATGCCGTCAATGGTCTAGACTCTTTCTCAAGTTCAATTTGATGAAAAGAGCTAGTCATATCCAGCGTAGAGAAGTATTTTGCTCTACCGAACTTGTCTAAGACGTCTTCAAGTCTCGTCAAAGGAAACTTGTCGCTGACAATTTTGTCGTTAAGTCGTCTAAAATCCACAACCAGTCGCCATTTAGCCTTTCCATCTGCACTCTTTTTTGGTACTACCAAAAGAGGTGAGCTGTATGGGCTTATCGATGGTTCAATGATGCCATTTGTTTCAAGGTCCTTAACTTGTTGTAGGATCTCTTCATTTTGGGATTGTGGCAATCTATAATTTTTAATATAAACCGGATTTTTATCTACGGTCTGTAACCTCTGTTTGTAAAAATTATTTGTTTCTAATTTTTCTCCATCCAAATGAAACACATCTTGAAAATTCTCTATTATCTCAAGTAAATTATGCATCGCGGGTCTGTCGAGAATGTCTTTGTTCATAACCTCTATAAGTTTCTTGAATCTGTCTTTGGTATATCCTTGTTTTTCCCACTTAAAAATGTTATAGTGTTTTAACGGTTCTACTTCAACATTAAAGTTCCTTATGACGATGTCTTCGTCATTAGTGTTCAATATTTTTACGTGTCGAACCCCTTTTGCAGGTATGATAGTATTTCCTACAAAAACACCCTTTTCTATTTCTGTGTTAAGGATAATACTATCCTCAGAAACTTCTATATTAACAGGGACAATCATCTCAGTTCTTGCTGAAATATTTAGCTGTGAATGTTCCTGTTTTCGTGTGTCCATAGGTAGTATGATATCTTCATCGTTCACGTTGAAGGTTATTGTAAACGTTTCGTAATCGATTTTACATAAATAATGGACCATTAAGTCTCTACCGATGATTCCATCCGTGCTTATTGGAAAATTGCTTTGCACAACGTGGAATGGTTCTTTTAATTTATAATTCCCAATCATTAAGTCAAGATTAGTTGTACTCAGAGATGTAGTTATCTCTTTGGTAATGCCGGTTAACTTAATTTTATTATTAGTATCTAACGTGTTCTCTAAGTTAAAATGAATATTTTCTTTACAAATTGACACATCTGCTCCGGTGTCGATTAAAAATAAGAGATATCTACCTGAATTACAATTATAGATTCTTACAAAATTTGTACAGTTTTCAGTGATTCTAAATATTTTTCTCTCTAGTTTTGAACTTACTGATCCGGGAGGTTCTGAAAATCCTCTCCGGAGCCTTGCACGTTTCCCTGATCGGTAACAACGTGTACAGTTCTTCGTTCATTATTGTAATTATTCCTATAATTGTTCCTTCTATTACGTCCACGACCTCTATAATTACTATTGTTTTGGTTACTTTGGTAACGAGTGTTCGTTTCATTACCATTACCACCATTGTTGTTGCTACTATTATAATTGCGATAGCTATTCGCATCATTATTATCTGAATTATATCTTCGACCTCTGTTTTTCTTATAGCGGTTGCCTTGCTTTTTACCTTTTCTATCTGAGCCGTTAGTAAAATGCATCACGCTATTGGTAGCTTGCGTCTTTGCATTTTCCAGTTCTTGCGCAAGAGACACGGCTTCAGCAAAGCTTTTTGGTCTTGCCGAGAAAATAGTGCTTCTTAGCTGATCACCTAGTCCGTTTTTGAAAACAGTCAATGCGTAGGTGTCATTCATTTGCGTTATTATTTTCTTCTCGTTAGCGGAAACTTGACTACCTATTTCCTGAATTTGTAGCTGATTAAGTTCATCAACCAAATTCAGAATCTTGTCTTTGTAAGCGCTCACGGAAGATTTTTTTTTTGGTAAGTGCCGCTCAAAAGTGTGTGGATTTGTGGAACTGTTTTGTTACTTTTGTAACGATTCTGTAATTCTAATTTCAAAGAGTCAAAAGTGGAAACCGAAGTGTTGGCCAAAGAAAGTCTGACGGTGGCACTCAATTTTACATTTACAACAAAGTCTATTAAGCTAGTTTTTGCATTAGCTGATAAAGTTGCGTGTAAAATTTCCAGAATTTTAAGGAAAGGATCTAATTCCTTATATTTGCCATCAAAGACAGGGATCAACTTCACAGCCGTTTCTAGATTAAAATCAGCCATCGTAAAGTTTTCCTCGAGAAATGGTAAACTCAATTCTAAATCCTCGCTAATGGATTCTTCTTTAGTGTCTGTCTCTATAGAGTATCCTTGTTTACTCAGCTGTAGCCAGATTTCTCCTTCTAAGATTGACGATTGAGCCCTGAATTTTAATTTTAGATCTAATATTCTAGAGTCTTCCTCACTACAAACTTTAAGGGTATTATTGAACCTTTCTCTCCTAGCTTTCAATTCTTCTAATTTTGCGTGAAGAGTCTCAAATGTATACAAACTTTTTGCACATTTCTTCAAGTTGCTAAGGATCCTTTCATTTTCAAGCACAATCAGTTCTAACTGCTCCATAAATCAATAATAAGATGCCAAAATTCAAAAAAAATACGGATAACTATCAATTTAATTTTATGGTCATTTCTATATGCATTTAATTACACATTTATATTCCTATTCAATCTTTTAACAACGTAATTCTTATTATGTTTGTTGTAGAAGTAAAATATAATTAATCCTATAGTGAATGCACCCGTCGTCACCAACGATTGTTGATACTGCTCCACGAACGTACTTTGCACAGAACAGCTATTCCCCATATTGCTTCCAGTACCTTCGTTCCGGCTTTAGCTCTAACAGTTTCTGCTGTAACCGCTGCTTCTGCTCCCCAACTGATATCCGGATTATTCTGTGAAGCTCTGCTCGTTCACGCTTTAATTTCGTTCTTCTACCTCCTCTCGGTCGACGCTTCTTCGGAATCGTTGCTTCAATATCCTGTTCCTTGTTGATTTTCTTCTGCTGATAACGCTCAATACTGCGAGGCTTAGGTCCTCTGTAGTCAGGTGTACCTATCTTTGTAGGTACAAAAGGTGGTGCTGGCTGCTCAATCTTCTTCACGGACATCGGTTTGTATTCCTCCGCTTGTTTCACTAATTTCTCAAACACTTCATTAATAACGCGCTTATCCTCTTCTGATAGTCCTTCATTAATCGCATCCTCTTCTTCAAAGTTCGGTAGGGCAGGATCGCCATAAAATATGTCTGGTTTTATCGGATATATTTTATCTCGTTCCTCTCTAGAACAAGATATAAATTTCTAATATAAATCCAGAACTGGTAGGGTACCTACTTATCCAAGCGGCTAGGCCGCAGAGATTTCTGGCGTGGAATCTTTAATTCCATTAACGCCATGGTTACTAAATTTTAAACTTTAACTTGCTACAATTAGCAGCAAAGTAAATAGTTTATATTCGCTACAAACTCGCAGCGATTCGTTTAAAGAAACTCCTTCTAACGCGTATGATCAATAATTGATTTATTTTTCATAACTCCTTTGGTTTATATACAATTTCGTTTCTTACAAGCTAAACAAAAATATGAAATTTATTGGTCATACATTATTACTAAGATGACCCAAATCTTAACTTATTACTCACACTTGAGTATACAAAATATCATACATATGAAATCCATTGGTCATACAATATTACAAAAATGACCCAATTCTTAATTTATTACTCAGAACGACGACACGTTCGAGTATACAAAATATCATGCATATGAACTCACATGATTCATTATTACTTGACCATAAACTCAAGTGTCGTGTGTCAAAGGGAACACCACTTCAGTTCACACCTCAAGCAAAGTACGTGAATCATCTTTACTAGCCCATACGTTCAATCGTCGCGTGCCAAAGGGAACACGAGATTTCATTCACACGTTATCAGTGAATGTATTTCTATGGTGAGATTCATGTTACATTCTTTACATTTTAATGTTTATGTTCACTTGATATTTTTCGAAGTCAAGTGAAATTTATTGCATTAGGTCAAGTGAAATGTGGGTGATATTCATCACATTGATTTAGTATTAATGTGATGAATATCATTTTAATATATGAATGAATTGTTACCTTGTGTTGATATCATTACGTGTGTTTCTATTTAGTTCTGGGTGATACTCATTACATTGATCGGGTATCAATGTAATGAATATCACTCTAATGAATGAATGATTGTCGGATATCATTACAATATTTTTGGGTTTGATCTTTGAATAAGAGTATAATATATTAAGGATTTCCATTGTTATTTAATATTAACGTATACGTAGTTCAACTCGTCACGCATATGCAGCCACGATTGTATTGGCTTGTCCCCAAAAGTTATCAAATTGTTCGGCACAAACTTTCTTTCCCTGATTTCAGTAGGATTTGATCTCATGCAATCAGGATTTTTGTTGTTTCGGACATCGTGCAAAAAGTCTATAGATTTTGAGGGAATGAAGAAAAAAATAGGACTTTGTGTGTGTGGTTCTCTCACTCACCACCAGATGTCAGCATGTTGCAGGACTCAATTCGTATGGGCAAGTGCAGAAATTTATCCTTAATTATCTCAAAAACTGAAGACTTTCCCCACAAACGTCCAAAAGAAACATGATTTCGATCGGATAGACTCTAGCGATATGAAATTCGTGACAAGGTCTCTTTTTCAAAAGCCAAAAAGGTGAATAAGTACCGGACCCTGATGCAATGAACATAAGATAGAAAAACACCCCCTTCTGACTCATCAGACGCTGAAACGAGGCACAACCCCGTAAGCTCCTCCTACTCGTCAAACTAAGCGGCCAAACGCACCAGAAGAAGGTCAACACAAAACCGTTGGGGGGAAAATACAGTGCGTAGTAATGTTTGCAAAGGAGCACTCACAGCCCTTTCCAAGTTGCGGAATATATGATGTGAGGAATTAGCTGATGAATCGGAACCTTCCCAATGACAAGAATGAACGTGGGCGAAGGATCAAAGTTACCCCGAATGTTGCTCTAGGCTCCATCTTTGCCCAATTGAAGGATTGGATTCAGCCTAGCACTAGCGCAAATGAAAGTAGGCATCCTGACAAAAAAAAATCCCAGAGTAAGGACGATCAATATCGGGCAAGTTGAGTTGAATCTAGCAATATAAGTTTCTCTGAGCCAATCAGGACAGCAGCTGACAAGGCTGCAATGAGTGTATCGACACTCATAGCCAACCTCAGAGGAACCATCTCATCATGACACTACATATAATGTGCCCCTTACAGTCTGTGCTACTTTGCTATATGGAGCGACCACCTCAGTAAGGGGCTGTTCTTAAAAACACCTGACACAGGTGCAGCGCATATTAGACAGTCTCTGAGTCGGTGGTGCTGATCATTGCAAGGGTGATATCCATCGTCTTCCTTGCTAGAGATCGCCGTAAAATCTACATTCATGGATCAAATCATCTTATATGAGCCGAATAGAAAGATAAAATCTCGGGTATATAAATAAATAGCACTAGGTGTATTTCTTGAAATCGAGCGATGCAACGAAGCAATAAGGATAGCCAGAGAGAATGAAAGATGAATCCAATCTTAACTCGCTGATCACGGGTATTGTCATGTCAAAGTAAAGTGCTGTGTCGTAGATACCCGAAAGAGGAGTACTTTTATTTTGAAACCCTTGTAATATTGTTTGAAGATGAAGATTCTACGCATATGTAGATGGTATTGCTTTTTAGCCATAGAGACATTCGAAGAAACACTATGTGACATGATGCAACCATGCATGAATATTGTAGCAAAAACCCAATATACGTTTAACTGAAATTAAGATTGGGTTCAAGATAGAATTTAAGTGTTTTGAAATATTTATTGATATCAAGCTCAGAAACGGCAGGCATGTACTGACGAAAATTAAGGGGACTATTAAAGCTCTGATGGCCTGCAGAAACGTGGGATGCAAATTGCGAAAATAAACCCACATAACCGTTCGGTGCATTTACATTATAATGTGAGACTAATCGTCATATCTGACGAATTGCCTGTAGAGACAAAGTACAAAAGTGCAAAATTGGACAGGCACTTCAACAATACGGCATTTGGCTATGTCTAATCTGCATCATAGGAGCAATAATATCGTGCCCAAAAGCGGGGATTGAATGAATATTTATCATTTTAGTACTATGACAGAGAAGGTAGCTACATCTTGATGGTTGATATATTCTATGGAGTATTAGAGAACGGCTTTTCAAGGGAGTATAAAGACTGAGTTGAACAAGCCAAGCTAAACAGCCACCCATTCATCTAATCTGTATATCATCTTAATACACAAAATCGAACGTCAAATAAGATTAACAAAATTGTAGTATGTAGGTAAATGAAAGGAAGCACAAATTTTATTTCCCTATCCTCGCAATATTTTGATGATATTCGATGGAACTTTGCATACAAAATCGTTTTTCTTCAGGTCGTTTGTGCGAAGTCCTAAGTTTATGAAATAATGAAGGATAAATATCGGCATGTGGTTTGCGCGGTGTAGTGGTTAGAACACTCACCCCGTAAGCAGAAGGTTCCTGGTTCGATTCCCTTAGTGAAAGACACCGCCAAAGCATGGTACTGACCATATCACCTTCTCGAGTGCCGGTATATACGATCAAGATGATGAGATACTCTATCTCTAAGCGAGGACTCCAAAGGGGCTGTAGTGCTAAAATAAAAAAAAAGTATCAGCATTATTTTTTGCACAAAGTGGCTCCTGTCAGACATTTTTTTGGATCATTTCTGGATTGTTCACAACATGAAAAACAGTGGGGGTTAATGCAGTTTATTCCTCAACCAGTGATCCATATGAGTGGTTTATTTCCGAAGCAAACCCACTCAATATAAAGTCCACTCATTATCCTGGTAGTTTGAAAGGTCATTAAGCAGATTAAAGTAATAAAATGATCAATGTTTGAAATTTTCCTTTTGTTAATGATTGTAAATGGAAATATATCTTCTCTTTTATTGCTTTTTAGGGGTTTGAAATAAAATACAAAACCATCATAAGTAGCAAGGTGGGATGTCAAATGAACTCTCAACGAGATTTTTTCATAATAGGTCTTAACATGACGATGAGGGCAGGAGGGAGAAATGTACGAAATTTTTGTTTGTTGAATATAATACCCTGTTAAAATGAGCATAGTTTCCTCTAACCGACTTTTTTTTACCAATGTTGCAGATGCACAGATGATGGACTCAACTGATGTTCGAAATAAGTATATGTAAAACAAAATAAATATCTCACCTTAAGGAAAAACAACATTTTTTTCGTATTATTTTTGATACGTATGGTTGCAATTGCATAATTACCAATATTTTAATGGCTCCAGCCCCCACGAGATCTTATATAATTTTCAGTGAAAAAGTTTCTCACAGGATACAAAACAATAAAATGTACGAGTATGCAGCGTTTCATTTAGTTAGGATTTTGTAACTTTTTGATTGACACAGCGTTTCTACTTGCTTATATTAATTTGATGTAAAATATTCACATATTGATTGCTAATTAAGATTGATCGATTTCTCGCGGTCTTGAATAAATTAACACGGTAGCTAGTGATTAAAGAGTGTAGGATTCTGGTTGGTATGATTACACAGGGCACGATGAGTAGGTATGCTGAGGACCCTATTTGCCAACGATGCTTAAAAGGGGATGAGACATCCACACACTATGTATGTTAATGCCGCGCGTCTGCCTATGCCAGGCTGCAGATGAAAATCTATCGAATCTACTTCATTACTTAAAATAACGAGTAGGGCCTGATAAAAATAACGAGAAGGGTCTGATAGATGGGGTTGTCGAGCGCAATAGACCAAGGTCTGAGGGCTAAAGAGTGGCTGAAACAACCATCTTGCCCCAACATAAACAAGGAAGTTAATGATGTAAAATTTATTTATTTTTTTTTCTTTAAAAGCCGTCGGGCCTTGCTTAGTTGTGTGAGCAGACGCGTTTCGACTACTTTGAGTCATCTTCAGTGTCTAAAGGATCCTTTAGACACTGAAGATGACTCAAAGTAGTCGAAACGCGTCTGCTCACACAACTAAGCAAGGCCCGACGGCTTTTAAAGAAAAAAAGAGGATTGGCCTGCGGATATCAAATAAACAAAGTTATTGACTATAAAATTTGTTTGTTGATTTTAATAATTTCTTTCCAAGTAAAAATATTGAAAACATGCTTACATGAGATTTTGTTTTTGTATTTGAAAAACATAATTAGGATTTTCTTACCTGCTACCATAGACGGTGTAAATGTAAATTTCGGGATAACACTGACCGCACATCGTGCGTAAACCTGAGTGCATCTAATAACGGTAACAGCGAGAGCAAGGCGATATCCATTGGATCTGAAAACCAACTTTTGATGGGTATCGCATTTTGTGGGTAACATCGGTACGCTCCTGGCGAGTTATCTATAATAAATATCTAGAAAAAATACGAAGAATTACTTTACAGTCAATAAGCATTTTGAATGGATGAATATATTACCCTATTTAAGTCACTGCAAATAGCGGATAAATCTTTGGTATACGAGCCAAAGTCTGGAGTGCAATGTTGTCTGTAGTATCTTCGTCGTAGAATATTTCTACCATTGTCTAATTTATCGGCAACTGCAGCTCCATAAATTTCCATACTGGCTGTAAATATCACCAAGTCATACCATTGTGACACCTGAAATTGAAAGTTTTATACAAATAATTTTTATTTGTTTGTAATGTATACTCACCACATCAAGGAAAAAATCGACGTGTGGACGTTTGTGTACAAAGAATCGCACAGGATGCCTGTCAATTGTCACCTTGACCGTGAAATCGTAGGGCGTTCCAGGTTTAACAGTATTTCTCGGCATAGCATCATGATGCGAATGGATAAGTGTTTCATCCAAGTCCAGAACAAGCGTCTTCCTTTGCACAAGAGTTAGTCGATGTCTCGAAACCGGAGATAGGGGTAGCAGCTCATATTTGACCGGTTGATACTGTATAAACTAAGAAGTTCATATCAATTGCCATATTTTTTAAGTTTACTAGAAGTCATTACGTAAATTGTTTTACAATAATGGTTCGTTGAACCAATTGGCATAATTATATGTAACGAGATATTTTAGCGGATGAAGCAAAAAATTTAGCGCTCTTTAAAACATTAAAAAAAAACAACTTTTATTGATTGGATTTTCTTAGATATCCCATATTATCATAATTTGACATCTAAGTATAAGCTCATGAAAGAGATGGGCAAAATAGCATAATTGATGATTGGGTGAAAAATTTCGAGAATAATTCCAATATTCTGCCGGCATTTTAAAAAAACTATACTTGGCTCTTTGTATAGAATTCAGTCCTGCGAAAGTCTAGAGACTAGGGCTCACGAGTAATTGATACGGCTGACGGCAATTGAGGAATTTAAAATCTTCTTTAATATCATAATGCCTTCCATATCGAATGAGACACCAGCGAATATATATTCTAGCTCGAAAATAATATAAGATCTTTAACATTATGCGAGTTAATGTATAAAACGTATGTTTTTTGAAGTATGAGACTAATGAAATGGATTTGCGAAGACAAGCGAGGCAAGAAAGACAAATGTGCTTGGCACGAGTTGCTGCTTGAGGATTTCTGTAGAAGAGATTTTTTTTTTTGGAATGTCTTGAAGACAACGATAACGATTATTGTATCAAAAGATACTATTGAAACATTTCCTAAAAAGCAATACATCCCACAGTTTTAATTGAAATTTGGTCATGTTACTGTTAATTGCAGACTAGAAGCATGATGCAAAAAGTGCGATAGGAAGCAAAAGTTAGGAGTTTCTCATCACTAAGGATGAAAAACTAAAGTCAATTTTAACGATAAACTGCAACGCAAAAGAATACTCTGGTAGCTTTAAAGGATGGCCTAAATAGAAGGAAGTTGAAGAGGTAATAATAATTCCCGGAAGAAAGGAATGAAATACAATATTATTACCGAAAAAATACGGTTGTACGCCAACTTAATACACATTGCGAAGAAGCAGCTTGCACTTGAGCCTGCATGAGAACCCAAACCCCAACTGCTACTTGGCCAAAAAACTGGCTTGTTTCTTATTTATCCTCCCAGAATTTACAAGAGGATACAAATGGTACATCCTCTTTTCTTTTCTAAGTCCGGTGTTCTCCAAGAATCCATTTTTTTGTGGTAGGGAGGTGAATGTTATTTATGCACAGAGTGTGGGACTCCCATGCCGACTGGACTACCCACTAAACACCTCCCCTGTCAACCTGAGAACCCAGCCTGGAACCGTTTGACTCATTATTTCGGGCCAGGTCTCGTTTTGTTACGCCGTGGGGCGCCTTCAAGCTGGGGAGTCCCTTTCCTAGCGGGAGGGGAGAGGGGAAGAGGAAATGCCAGAAGAGCGATCCCCCAGCCCCAGCGCCCTCGGCTGCTGTGAGTCCCTTTTATATTTTAGGACTGCCCGAGCATAATGTGCCACCTGGTTCCATTTGTCAACCGATTCGAGCATCACCGCAACTATATTATCCGGGGTGACCCATTTTGTACACGCAAAAAATGTGTGGCAGGAATCCATTTTAGCTATTCTCCTTTTTAATATTTTTATAAATTACCTACTTTTTAAAATAAAATCCTCTTGTTGTCTCAATGACGATGATCTAAACGTTTTTAGAATTATTATATAAAGCGCTCCAGGGTGGTCTGTATTCCTCTGAAACTTATCGCTGTTAAATATCTCTAAATGCCTTCAAATGTCTGTTACCTTTAAAATAATACATTTGTTTTTGATAACCAACTGAGTTCTTGCACGTTTAAAGAAGCTGAAAGACTTTGGGATAAATTTAACCAAGGACTTAAGTTTGAGCTTATGGTACCAGCTTGATTTTTAAAACTTTATGATTATCTAATTTTATACTGACTGAGACTTTGGGCTATTTCCTGAAAGTACTACTCTCAGTTTCTCTATCTAGAATCTCTCATGGTACTTCTAAAATTTTTTTAACGTAAAAGCAACGTAAGGCGCCAACTAAAGTTACAAATTTTAAATTTGCACAACAGTCCAAGCGCGAACCTTGGCGTTGAGATTTATTGTTAGGGTATCTGATTCCGTGACCCTAACAGAATTGAGGTGATATGGTCAATAACACGCTCTTAAATTCCATAAACAATATGAATATTGTCTTTCTTTCAAATCTGTTGTCTTGAAAACAGAATAAATGCCTCCTCTTCAAATTATGTAATAACCTCAATGCAGGACGTTGACATGTCTTAATATTAACCGGAAATCACGATCTTGTACAACTTGGACTTTTCTATTGCTACTTTTAAGTTGAATTGTGCATTTCAATCTCAAATTAATACTTTCTTATTTGTATGACTTTTTCCTTTCGGTTATTTAATGTATTTTAGTACCATAAATTGATTGCAACTGGTTTTTTTTGCCCTCCATAGGGTTTTCTATTAAGGACATAACAATAAATAAATAAATTTCAAAAAATCGATTGTTAGGCGTGATGTGTTGCTAGTGGTACCGTCTTGTTGAAACCACATATCGTTGATATCAAGTTCATCCAATTCTGGCCACAAATAATTTTCCAACATAACGCGATAACGCTCTCCATTGACGGTAAAATTACGGCCGTTTTCATCCACGAAAAAATACGACCCAATCAGAACTCCAGCATGAAAGCTGCACGAAACAGTAATTTTTTGCGGATGCAACGGTGTCTCAAAAAGCACATACAGTCTTCCACAAAAGTCAAGGTACAGAGAATCGGTAACTGAAAATTGTATTACTGAATCAATATTTTTATTTGAAAACCAAAAGTTATGAAATGGTAATAATACGAGTTCTGTTGAATTTAAGTTTTCATAAATTTAAAGGGACTCGGCAATAATGATCATTGAAGACAATAATTTTTTGTTGGCAATGTCTCTTTTCTACTCCACAAAAGTCTTGGTACAGTTGCAGAAAATGCCCTGTTATTTGTAAAAAGGGGAATCCCCCAAGTTCATATTATCAGAGTGAGTTAACAACCGTAGGCCGCTGTCTTTAATATCGCGTCCGTATTCGTGGTGTATCTTTTATTTAATAAAATTTTTAAAAAATGTGTCGAAAGGAGTTGAGTATTAAGGAGCGTAAAATAATTATTAATCTGCATTCAAATCAGAGCAAATCATATTCTGAAATAGCTGAACTAGTGTTGCGAAGTCGGTCAACCATTCAAAAAGTGATAAATCGATTTAAGAAGGAAAATAGAGTGGAAAATGTGCTCGAACAGGTCGTCCATCTAAACTAAGTGCAAAGGACAAGAGAAAAATTTCGCGAATGGTAAAACAAGATCCATTTCTAAGCTGTAGAAAAATCTGCGATGTTCTTGGAATTAATGATAAGAAGGAGGTTAGCGCAGAAACTGTGCGTAGAGCTGTCGTAGAAGCTGGATTTTCATCTCGTACGCCTAGAAGAAAACCTCTTGTAAGTTCCATAAACAAACAAAAAAGAATAACATTTGCAAAAGCATATATTGACAAACCAATAACGTTTTGGGATAATGTTTTATTTTCGGATGAGTCTAAATTTTGTATATTTGGTGCAAATGGGCATAAGAGGGTCTGGCGAAAAGTAGGAGGAGCATTTAATCCCAAGAACACTATTAAAACAGTAAAACATGGAGGCGGTGGTGTTATGGTTTGGGGTTGCATGGCTGCTGCTGGAGTTGGAAATCTGACATTCATCGAAAATACTATGAATCAGAACTCTTATTTAGAGATTCTACGAAACAACATGGAACAAAGTGCAGCCAAATTAGGTATGCGAGAAGATTTCTTGTTTCAACAGGACAATGACCCTAAGCACACTGCGCATAAAGTTCGAATGTGGCTATTGTACAATACTCGCATGCTTGCTACACCGCCTCAAAGCCCTGATTTGAACCCTATAGAGCATCATTGGAATGAGCTTGAGACAAAAATCCGAAAAAGAGTGATATCAAGCAAGGCGCAGCTTAAGGATGTTATATTGGAGGAGTGGGCCAGAATCAGCAGCGAATTTACTAAAAAATTGGTATATTCTATGCCTAAAAGACTGAAGTCAGTAATTCAGATGAAAGGATATCCGACAAAATATTAAGAAAAGTATAATTCAAATAACTATGCAAGACTATAATTACAATTTGTATCATTTTTCTTTAGGTGTACCATGACTTTTGTGGACTTCATTCATTGACTTTCCAACACATCATATGTAATAATATATTAATACGACAGAATTTTCGTTTTGTTTTACATGAATTTAAAGTGTAATGATTATAGTTGAAGTAATACCAAAAAAATTTTATCACTATAGGTTTTTTAAATAAAAATATCGAACAATTTTCATGATATTTATCACTGTACCTTGACTTTTGTGGAAGACTGTATGGGTTTGTTGCTGACCAATAACGCATATTTTGCTTATTAACAAAGCCATTGAGCCAGAAATGGGTCATAGTAATTAATAGTAATTTTTAATAATTTCCAAACGTTGCTAGTTCGTGAACTTTACCATGATGAAAATGTCGACTTTTTCTTTTTAGAAATGGTTCGTTTTGTTTACGCTTCAGTAAAGAGTCGCATATATTAATGCGTTTGGTGAGGATTTCCTTAAGTTCGTGAGGAACCCAAATATCCAGTTTGTTTACGTAACCGACCGGTTGTAAGTGCAAGTAAACGGTTAAATTCGATATTTCGAGCTTCTCTGCTATCTCTCGGGTTGTCATACCGGTTAGTTTCGATTAAGACCTTTATTTTGTCGTCATCAGTAGTCGGTAGACATGGTGGTGCATCTTGCACAATAAAATTTCCAGAACGAAAGCGAGCAAACCAACGCTGACAGTGGCGTTCAGTAAGGCAGCCCTCATCATAAACTCCACACAATTTCTTTCGAGCTTGCCACGCATTTTTGCCCTTTCGGAAGTAAAACAATAAAATATGCTGATCATACTCTCTTTGATTGTCCAATTTCAAGTTTATTTTTAACCAACTTATTGTTTACTAATGACACTCAGTTTTTGACTGAAGATAGTCTCAAGTCTAATCTTTAAAATAGTATATAATCATATAAGCCACGCAATCACTGCTACATGAAATATGCAGTTCATGTCATCTATGAGAAAAAACGACATGAATTATCGAACAACCCGATACTTCTTCATTACATCAGTCAGTAAAGAACTTTCACTTTAAAATTAAGCGTCCATGTTAATATTAATAAGTTGTGCAGATAGAAGTATGCTCTTGCCAGACTACTCAAATTTTTCATACATATCTCCTCTCTCTCCACACTTCGATACAATTAACGCATGTAAGTTCCCACTACGACCTTTGATTTGATACGCGACAAGACTACTTTTGGTAACGAAAAATTTAAGGGTTCTCTTCTTACACAGGGAGACCCCTTCATAAGAACTTGTGAAAACTTTTTACATGCCCAGAGGTTCAAGAATGCATGGAACATCTGAAATGAAGATTTACAAAAGAGAAGCGGATAGATACTCTTGAAAAAGTTATCCAAAAAAATTTGGCCCCATTCAGCAAGAAGAACTTTGGTGAATAAGATGCAACGACAAGTTCTATAGCCTTTTTAATAAATCCAAAACTTAGTAATAAAAAAATAATAATACAAACGATAATTTGTGTTACATAAATGTTTTTTAAATTGCATATGTTCCATTCTGAGCTATAACTTTTCTTCATTTCTCCGAAAGCCTCATAATGCCTTCTTTCCAAAACTTCTGAGATTTGTTGGCAAAAGATTGATCAAGGTACATTTTTATTTCACTTTTTCAATAAAACTTTTTACCACGAAGGGAATTTTGCAATAAAAGAAATAAAGAGCAATGAGAAGGGACAATGTCAGTAGAGTATGGAAGATGAGATAAAAAAGTCCAGTCAAATGATAATAATTTATTTCTGACGAGTAGACACATGGGGCCTGGCGTTATAGTGATGGAAAATGACATCTTGTCTGTTCGCTAGCTCTGGTCCTTTTCTGACAATTGCATCATTTACATTAACAAGTTGGCTGCAGTATTTCGTCGAGTTGATTGCTTCACCATGCTCAAGTAGCTCATAATAAACTACTTCTTTCCAATCCCACCATATGCAAAGGAAAACTTTTTTAAAGTTAAAGGCTAAGTATTCTTGTTCCAAGAGCGTTTCCGTACGATATTCTCATACAGTATCCATCTTTCATTTTCAGTGACAAATCTCTTCAAAAAAAGGATGTGTATTATGCCGGCTGGACAAAATCACATATTGAAACACGTTCAAGTTATTGCGATCAGTAAGTTCATGAGGAAACCACATATTTTAACGGTTTATGTAATTTTTCAGATGATTATAGACGGTTGTTCATGTAACTCCTAACCTACGAGTATAAGCTACTTCGCGAATAATATGCTGTAATAACTTCCGATATTTCAGAGCGACAGAGATCTGTCATGCTTTTCACAATTACTTGACAAGTGTCAGATGATAGATTTATGTCAGTGAGTCGCCACGAGACCTTGCGGCTATTTGGTCGCCATTCGGAAACTTGGTGGATAAAGACGTCGCGAAAAATACCTTTTGTAGACGGGATACTGAACAAATTTTTCTAAGAAGTAATACGAATCGTCGGTCTTTCACGAGATTTATACGGCATTTGCATTTGTTCGTGGGGCAGTGTGCAGTGCATTGGATTTTGATTTGAAGCAGGGAGTATGAAAGAACTCGTGTGTTCGTGCATTGTATTTCCCCACAACAGGCTGTGAATTTTGTAATATTTTTTTGAATTATCAGCAAATGATCGGGATAAAGTGCCGCACAAGCATTCTGCTATGCCCCCTCCTCCTTGAACACGTGAAGTGTTGCGACAGGTGTTTACTACGGTGTCCAAAAAATAAGATGACATGATTATGATTATTTTTTTTAGATTGGTAGTACTGTCAGTGGCATCTATGTCAAATTTACATGTCAAAATATTCATTAGTGTTTGAGATACGCGTCGTTTCCGAGATGGCCTTCAGTTCCGATTATTAATTCCTGAATAATGAATAGTAAAAATAATAAATAACCTTTATATTAAGTAATAAATAGCATGATAAGGACCTCAATAATAACCTATAAGAAATTATTAGAAAATAATCTACATAATAAATAAAGAAAATCATAGAAGAAATGAAAAAAATTATTCGTCCACTAACAAAGTGTAAATCTCCTTTTTCTGTTCTTCCTGTGCAAACATTAGACATCCATATAAAATCAAATTAAAGCCATAGTTTGTTCTAAATTGAAATTGAAATTTGGATCAAACTTAAAATAATTTATAATAATTTTACATTTTACTATATTTGTTATAAAAAAATCCGTTGAATACAATTTGTGTCTACTTTCTGAGCACAGATACTAAATCTTTTTTTTTTGTTATCTATGTATTAATCAAAATAGGATAAAAATATATGAATATAAATTGCTAAACGAGAATAAATCATCTTTCCTTTTCAGTAAGTTTTCGTACTTTTCCAGGAAGAAAGGAAGCCGAAGGTGAGTATGCCGCCGAGGCGGTAGGGTTTCGATAATCCGCGACTGGTCGATGCGCGGGTCCGTAGTTTGGCTTTGCGTTTTTAGAGTAAATTGATTGGGTTTTGGATTCGAGTAGTTTATTTCTGGCACCGCGTCGGGGAATATCCGGGAACGCGTGATTTTTAGTTGAGGCTGTTTCTTCTGGCTCTTTTACTTTTGGACTAGTCCAAAAGAAGCGGGAAATGAATTAGATAAAGCTAAGTAAAATCAATTTGCTGGAAGCTGGTTTGACGCGTTTTAATCGAGCATTTGAGTCGGTGGCTGATAAATTTGTATTCGCACTTAGTCTGCTCGCGGAAGACCTGTGAACGAAATACCTCTCCGAGCTAGCTGGAGTGCCAGCAACCACCTCGGGGTAGACTAAGGGTGTCCGGACTTGCGGACCTGATGGATACAGTCCGTTGAAACATTATAAGACTTCACGTCTACAACCGATTTGAGGTCCGTTTAGATTTCCTTCGGGGAATCTTGAAGCGGAATATGTTTAAATCATTACAATACTGCGGATTTTCTTCCACCATGGCTATAATGAGATCTGTTTTTGTTATGGATGGGAGACCACAACGATCTTCGCCTTTCATATTAAACTACTGTTTCTGAATTTCGTAAAGCAACTGCAAACTGTCTGAAAACTTGTCATTCTCATACACAATATAAATTTTATTGGCTTTTTCACTCACACTAAAACCTTTTTTATAACAATGAAACAAAACATGTCTAAATGTTTCCTTTGATTTTTCGTAGTTAGGTAATAACATTTAACTTCGTAAAATTAATTAAAGAAAGCGAAAAACACTCTTTCATAGTTAGAAGGCTACTAAATGCGATATTAAAACTGTACGTTCAAGGCCACAAGTTTATGTAAACATTACATACAAATATCTTTGTGCACTTCTACGAAAGAAACTTATGGGACAAACCAAAATAAACGATAATTCTTTTTATACATTTATTGAATAATATTACACACAAAACTATATCATCAACAATTGCCAATGAAAGTAAACCAATGCAGCGTAAACGTTAAGTGTTCAGACGCGTTCGCATTCAAGTGCCGATATAAAGGCATAGGGTTTCAGTTAACTTTTCAAAAAATGTGGATGCTCTAGAGGCGTGAAAGGGGGGGGGGGGGGGGGATTTCAATTCGTATGGGAGAGGTAGGCTTGTATGTAGTAAAAGACCTTCACTCACGTATGGAGTAAAATAAGCTCATTTCGCGTCCATTACTTTATATGTCTTTGATGTTACACTTCAAAGGGGAAGGTTTTCTTTCAACCGACACCGACTTGAGACAAAATCACGTTTGCTAAATAGAGCACGCCCATCCTCTAGTACAGATATCCCTTGCAAGTAAATTATATTCCTTATCCACAAAAAAGGTGATAAGCTACAGGACTAAGACTATAGAGGCATATTATATCGCTACTTTGTCCGGCGTCCGAAATATTTTCAAAGATCTTAGAAAATAAAGACAGATCATACGCCAACAGTATTATTAGCGAATATCAAGGTGGTTTTAGAGCAGGTAGATCGACGATAGACCAATTGTTTGCCATCAAACAGGTACTTGAAAATTGCTGGGACTTCAACATAGACGTACACCAAAATTTCCTTGACTTTAAGCAAGTATACGACAGTATTGATCGTAACGTACTGTACCAAATAATGCTTTGCTTTGGTATCCTTGCCAAATTAGTCTGTCTTACCAAAATGACAATGACGCCGATGGCCTCGCAACTCCGCATAATTAACGAACTCAACGACGCCTTTGACACAAATATCGGACTAAAGCAGTGAGATGTGCTGGCCCCATTGCTATTCAATTTGGCTCTGGAATATGTCATCAGTAAGCTACCTGCCGATACAAGAGGTACGTTACTATACAAGTCAAGCCAAGTGGTAGCCTATGCGGACGACATCTATAAAACCTGGAGGATTTGATGGGCGGGGTATGTTGGCAATGTGTTCACGGTAATCAAACAGGATGAGGTTCAGCAAACACCGCGGTCAACAACTTGCATAAAAATATCAGCTTCATATACGAAATCGAATCCAATGGACGGTTTCCATTCCTGGACCTAATGGTAAGCAGAGTATCAAAGAGTCTACAGTTTGGAACAAACAGTAAAACAACGGACACTATGGAGATTATACCGTATTCTTCAAAGCATGACCAGCATCAAAAATGGACAACGTTTATTGGCTCGTTAATAGGATGCTTTCATTTCCATTCAGGAAGGCCGCAAGAAAGAAATTTCGCATATTTACAAATTGGTTGAGTGGCACGGATATCTACGAAGCCAGGTAGCAGCATTGATTGGCAAGCGATTCAAGGAGCCCTCCAATAGGAGATTTTCAACAATAACTCCATAGTTCATCAGCGGAACAGATTGTTCATTACTTACCACTCGAGAACGGAGCAACTTAATGAGGAAACTTGATATTGATCTAGTGTATACAAGCAGATTAACAAAGCAACAAAATTTATTACTGTAGAATGTCAATTTTCATGTCATTCAAATGGGAATTGATAACAAGTTGAGTAGATAGAACTCCGCTCATGTCAAAAAGTCTGTGTACTTAAGCTAGAATAAGTGGATGAATATAAAGGTTTAATTCACGAAATACTTTTATGACATGCACAACAAATATATTCTTGCTTTAAAAGAGCTCCATTTTAACCAGCCAACATTTTGTTCCAATATTACTAAAATCATTGACTGATCTGAATCTTAAATTTATTTTTGTTATTCATCTTATCTGAAAATTTGGAGAAGATTCAATCAAAGGTGTACTGTCTGGTTCGATGGAAAGGCCATGTAGTAGAAAAATCGTATATGATTTTTTTAATCGGAGGAAATTCAAATGGCTATAACGTCGGTAAATTTTATTGAAATTTATAGAATAAAATGGTATTTTGAAGAACTACTTAAATGGATGATTTCATCTAATTTGCTGATACTGATACAATTTTAAAGAAAAAAAAAGTTAAATCCTACTACTGTTAGCAAAGTTCGAAAAATTTCAGCCTCCAAGTTATTTGTTATTGAATCTAGCTCCATAATTTTTATGGCTTTCTGAGGGAAATTTTGCAAAAACTTATTAGTCCTATCTGCCCATCTGTTCACCCGTCCGTCCGTCAGTCCATCTGTTCACCCGTCCGTCCGTCTGTCCATCTGTCCGTTCGTCTGCTATCTGTCCGTATATCCGTGCATCACAAGAAATTTCTTCCGAAACTATAGAAGCTACAAAGCTCAAACTTTATGAAAAGGTCAGAAGTGGGGGTCCGGCACAAGTTTGGGTATATCAAAATTTTTTAAGGGGGTCCCGCCTTATAACGAAGTGGCCCTTAACAAATTTTTTCATTAAATATACTCGACTAGGGTATCAAATGAAAGGTCTTAGTACTTTCAGAATCTGAAAAATAAGTCATTTTTTTCAAACCCTAGAATGGTTACAAAGCCCTTTTGTTAGGAGCTCTCTTCTGCTTCCTCGACTTGTTTTACTTATGTGTATTAATTTCGTTAAATTGAATCAAGTGTTTAAAGCATGTACCTTAGACGTTGAAGTTGGTGAAAAATACAATAACCCCAAATTATTCAATCTTCGCATTTGAAACAACCACTATTTTGTTTTACGATTACTGTTTGCCACTAGCTGAATCAATTCTCAAAGATATTCATGATACCTATCATTCCTGAAACTTTCATGCAAATCCCAGCAAACCTGTAGTGTCTGAGTCGGTAAAAAGCGCATATTGTCCCATAGCCATATGTTTCCATGGTAATACAGCGCATATAGTTCCATAATAATACAGGAATGTTCAAACCGCTTGACTTTGTTACCATTTGATCTTTGTGAAACTTTCAGAACGAGTCAATCTTATAAATAGCCATTTGTGTACTGAATTTCATTGAATTAAAGGTAACATTAAGATTTTATTCAAGAAAATGTAATATCGATAATTCATACTATTACTAACAAAGTTGAGTGAATTTCGACTTCTAATGTATATGTACTTAAGAAGTTCGTACATTTCCCCTTCCCCTGCCCCCAACGGTACTGATAAGGCAATTTTAAGACTTGTTTCGGAAAGATCTCATCAAGACCTTTGCAATGACACCCTACTCGACTACCAATGGTGAAACAATTTTTTTTGAAGGATCACCTCCCTATATGGGGAGGCCCCTCCGTTAAGCACATTTGAACAATTTTTCTACCCCAAAACTTTCAAGAAGTCACCACTTCTGACCTTTCCACAAAGCTTCATGGCTGTAGCTTTTATAGTTTCGGAGAAATAGTGCTGTGACATACATACGGACGGACGGACAGACGGACACAGGTCGTGATTGCAATAGGGTTTTGTATTTTAGTACATAACCCCTAAAAAGTAAATACATTACCAAGGTGGAAGCGGGGTGGTTCTATTGATCCCGGTTTAAAAGTTATGCAGGAACATACGGGTATATATATATATATATATATATATATATATATATATATAAATATATATATATATATGTATATATATATATATATATATATATATATATATATATATATATATATATATATATATATATGTATATATATATATACTCGTATATATATATATATATATATATATATATATATATATATATATATATATATATATATATATATATATATACATACATACATACTCGTATGTTCCTGCATAACTTTTAAACCGGGATCAATTATATGTATGTATATAAAAAAAAAACAAAAAAGCCTATTCGATGGTATTTGCTCTAGCCATGTTCGAAGTAAATATAAACAAGTTGGGAAAATAGAACTACGCTCCTGCCAGAAGGGTTTTGTGCTCAACCTACGATATGCAGACACCAATGATGAATAAACTCACGATCAACATCAAAGCGATTCATAACAAATACATACTCGCTTTAACGATACACCGCTATCACTTCATTTGAATCAGCATCTACATATTTTAGTTGCAATATTACAAACAACCATTGACTGAATGGAATCTTAGACATGTTTGTTATTCACTTTGTCTGAAAATTTGGAGAGTCAAAAGTGTAATTTCTTGTTTGATGGATGGCCCAAATGGTAGAAAAACCGCAGATTGTTTTTGTTACAATCGGAGAAAATTCAAATCGCTATAACTTGAAAATTATAAAGTATTATAATCATCTTTTAAAGAACCACCTAAATACCAAATGTAGTCCGAGTAGTGTAGTGTTTAGAGTAATAAGCCGAAGGTTCAAATCCCGTTCGTGAAAACGAGATTTGTTTCGAGTGATTCTTCGGACAGATTATAAGTCCATTCAGTTATGATACGTACTGGTTTGAAATCAGAACGTATCGCAGCTGAGTGGACGGACATACGGCCAAGGCGTGATACTGACCATATCGCCCTCTCGAGTACATTTGATCAAGATACTGAGATAATCTAACTATGGATCTCTACGCGAAGGCCCGAAAGGGGCTGTAGTACTAAAACAAAAAAATAAACTTCAGTGAATTTAAGGGTACACATAATAATTTACTAAGAAAAGTGTTCTGAGCTGCTCACAAGATTTGATGGCTAAAGGTAAGTTCCATATACTGGGAGATCACCTTTAATAAGCTGTTTTTAAGAGATCATAACTTGTGACCTTTCCACAAAGTTTTAAACAGTAGCTTCTGTTGCTCTCGCGAAACACTGATATGGTACACCAACGGACGGACACTAGTTGTGAATTCAATAGTTTAGTCTTGCAGTATAAAACCAAAACCTTAAAAAAAAGTATTTTGATGATCTTATGACTCCAAACGACAAATTTTATAGGATTAGTTAATAATCCCTACTTAACCCCGACCTATTTATGTATTTAAAACTTTGACAGATTAAAATCATCGCTTTATGTTTAAATCATTAGCAGCAATTATTAATTAGAGTTATATTAAATATTTTTGTTCTATTGAATTGAAGATTTATTGTATGCTACATGCAGCCATACTAAAGTGACGCGACCGGCAGTTTATATCATTTCTAAATAGTTATGAATTTATTCTGATATGTTATCAATGTTTGTTCATAGGGACGATCAGTTTCTATCAAGTTAATTACGAATATTCAGCAGACCAGTTATTCTGCTATATCAATTTACTTGCAAAAGCTACAGAAAGAATTTTCTTGTGAGGAAAGTTTACATTATTAGAACTTTTGTGGGAGGCTTACACATCCAAGTTTATGATTCTAATCTTTTTAATTACGCGAGCTGTAATACATTAGTCGATTAATCTTTGTTATAACACAGCAAA
>OZ017738.1:316152364-316532364 GCA_963969285.1 Odontomyia ornata | reverse complement strand
AAAACAATGCACCGTGGCAGTTATCCTGAAATGGAGAAGGAATTATATGAGTAGTTCGTTAAAAAACGTAATAAACAGATGCCTGTGTCAGAGAGCATTTTATGCGAGAAAGCAAAGATGATTCATGAGAAATTCTATGGATCTACTTTAAAATTAAGTGCAACGCATGGATGGTTAAGCAAGTTCAAGACTCGGTATCGCGTTCGAGGTTTAAAAATATGTGATGAGAAACTGTCTGCCCAATCTGAGTTGATCCCGGATTTTCGTCTGAAATTTCAAGCAGAAATTCAACGCAGTAATTTGTTGGATTCTCAAGTTTATAATGCGGATGAATCTTCATTGTTTTGAAAAACGCTACCAACAAGAACACTAGTGCATGCAAAGGAGAAACAAGCGCCTGGAAGAAAAATTTGGAAGGAGAGAGTAACGTTTCTGCGCTGCGCAAATTTTTCAGGTGAGCGTAAGTTGCAACTTGTAGTTGTGGGAAAGGCGAAAAATCCCCGCTCCTTCAAAAGCAGTCATTCTTCGCTTGGTTACTTCTCAACAAAGAATGCCTGAATGACATCTTTAATCTTCCGGCACTGGTTTTTTGAGCCCTACGTTGAACAGGTTGAAAAATATCAGCTAGAGAACAATTTACCGTTGCAATCCATGCTGATTGTTGACAGCGCAAGATGCCACTGTTCCAAACAATTAGCAACCGAAGATGGAAGGCATAAAATTATGTTCCTTCCCCCAAACTGCACAAGTTTAATACAGTCAATGGATCAAAACGCCATTCGTTTGACGAAGATGGAATACAAGAAGGAGCTAGTAGGAAAAATAGTGGCTAGTGGCGAAGAAAACGTAATGAACTTTTTAAAGTCAATTACACTACGAGATAGCTGTGATATGCTTATTATTGCTTGGCAGAAACTTAGTTCCGACATAATTAAAAAAATGCTGGACTAAATTACTTCCTGAATTGTGGGATGAGGATGACAACTTACCACTCGCTACATGGATAGCGAAAGAGATACAACATAGTGGAACTTATACCGACAGTAGACAATCAATTCAGGTTGCCTTAAACCAATATTTTTCCGTCGATGTGTCGCAAAGTGACATCGAAGACTGGATAGATGAAAATCTCAGTGATCCGCAGTCAGTATCCTCACAACTTTCCAGCCATGATCCAACTGAAAGTAATGTTACTGATTTCCAGAAAGTAGGTCATTTTGAAGCCTTCCAGAGCATCGAGAAAGCACAGGAAAACGAAATGTGCATCGAAAAAATTACAATTTTGAAAGATTTAAAAGATGTCGCTTTTTCAAAAGCATTCTCCAAAACAGCGAAGCAAACAAAAATTAGTAGTTTTTTTCGTCGTGAATAAGATAGACTTCTGTTTTTTTATTTTGATATTTATCATGTTATTTTATTTTTATTTATATTTTAGTTCGGAATAAATACGTTCTAATTGAAAATCAAATTTCCAGCGTTTGTATTGCCGATACGGAATAAGGTTTGTTTATCCGAAATTTACGATAATCCGACAAACCCCTACAATCAATTATTCGGATTACCGAAATATTACTGTATATACATAAATACAGATATATATATATATATATATATATATATATATATATATATATATATATATATATATATTGGGTGTACAACTTAACCGGAATTTGACGCTTGATGTTCGTACAAACAAATATCGTGAAAGCTCGAACTTTATATATATGTCATTTTGAAGGTACATTTGACAGCTATCAAAATCAGTCAACAAAACAATTTTATCTTGTGAGCATCATTTTTATTTTTCAGGATGAATAACTTCGAAAATTAGAGAAAAAGACAACATTTACGGGAGGTCCTGTTGGGTCATTTTTTGCAAAGAAAACTGCTGCGGAAAGTCATCGTTTGCTTGTAGCAGTTTATGGCGATGATGCTTTAGCGAAAACACTGTGTTTTGAATGGTTTCAACGCTTCAAAAGTGCTGATTTTGACATCAAAGACAAAGAACGCCCAGGACAGCCAAAAAGGTTTGAATACGAAGAATTGGAGACGCTACCCGATGAGGATTCGTGTCAAACGCAAGACGAACTTGCCAAATCGTTGGGAGTGAAACGTTTGAAAGCCGCCGGATACATTCAGAAGCAAGGTAATTGGGTCCCCTATGAGTTTAAGCCGAGAGACGTTGAACGCCGCTTCTGTATGTCCGAAATGCTGCTTGAGCGCCATAAAAGGAAATCATTTATACATACGTATATATACCGATATATATATATATATATATATATATATATATATATATATATATATATATATATATATATATCTATAATTATACATACGTATATATATTGTTACATGCACGAATAATTCTGCGAGCTACTGTTGCAATTGTTCTCACAACCATTAAGAACCTCATGATCAACAAAGTGAATTTACTCGAAACCACGAGAATCCACCAAGCATGACCAACATCTGTGAAAGTGGCGTCACTCCATTCATTAAGCTGCTCGAATAAACTAGGTACCTCTCGGCAGAACATTCGCCAATGTACGAGAAATGGGTTGAATGGCTAGAGACCTTATATAAAGGCGAGTTGAATGAATGGGGGGACGATTCATTACAACCGCGATAATAAAAACTGCGATAGAGTGGAGCGCGAGGTAAAGGCGATATTGATTGAGTGATTGTGAAGTGATTTTCGAAGACAATTGCAATAGAAATTTATTGACAAGTGGACGTTAGACTTTTAATAGTGAAATTAATAATTGTGCATTCTTTTAAATAAACTCTTTTAAACTTAATTGAAAGACATCGCGTTTTCACTTTCCCGGAACATTAAAATTATTGGCCACGAACCATGACACGCGACAGTGGTATCAAGAAGTGAGAAAGAAAATTTTGGAAGTGAAAACGTTTAAACATTTTTAAAGTGTACAATAGTGAAAATTAACGTGAAAACTGGTGGAAAAATAGCCGAAACAATAAAAATGCCAGGAAACTTACATCTAAAAATTGATCAATTGACCATATCGGAGCTCAAGGAGGAGTTGGAACAGCGAGATCTGGCCACACAGGGTACAAAGGCCATACTGATTGCACGCTTGCGTGACGCGCTCGAGTCGGAAGACGTGAATCTGGATGTGGGTGAGCCCTCAGATGCGGAACAAGGCGCAGAAGGTGGAGAAGTAGAAACACCAAAATCAAAGGAGCCAGAAAATGCGCTAATGCAAATGTTAATGCTGATGCAGCAAGAGCAGCGACAACAGTCCTCTAATTTAACTGCGAAGCTAAATGAACAATCAGCGAAGCTAGACCAACAAGCGCTCGAAATCAAGGCAGACATCGCACAGAAGCTGGAGAAACAGTCAACTGATTTGAAGGCAGATTTGGAAAAACAGTCTACCGAAATAAAAGCGGAGCTAGTAGTCTCAACAACCAAATTAAATGCGTCGAGGAAAAGGTATACCAGGTCGAGGAAAGAATCAACCATGAGATCAGCCAGGTCGAGGAGAGAATCAACCATGAGATGGAAAACATGAAAAAGGAATTGGAAGCAGCAAAGGCAGTAGTAACCACCTCACCAGCTCCGCTTATAACCGCAGCACAAAGCACATCCAGAAACGTGCAAGCACCAATATTCGACGGGCAAACGGTCTGGAGTATTTACAAAACCCAGTTTGAAGCCGCCGCTCGGATAAATCACTGGAATGAGCAGGAACGAGCAACTGCATTGATTCTTGTCTTAAGAGGCCCAGCTGCCGAGCTTTGCAGACGATCCCCGTTGAGTTGCACTCAAACCCGGCTGCTATAATGAATGCGCTCGACATGCGTTATGGAGACGATCATCTAAAGATTTATCGGTCACAGCTACGGCATCGGATGTAGAAGTCTGGAGAAAACTTACAGCAGTTAGCACAAGACATTGAGCGACTGGCACTTTTGGCTTACTCAGCTTATGATCCAGAACATCGAGATGACGCAGCAACAGAAGCATTCATCAGTGCATTAAGATACCAAGAATTGCAACAAGCTGTGCGTTTAGCTCAAAAGCAAACAGTTAAGGACGCATTGGCTTATAGTCTGAACTTTGAGGCAGCGAAAAATGTGACTCGTACCACTGCCCGGGTTCGCGAGGTAGTGACAGATGAATGCAGGTGTGAGCGCGTGGAAATTGAGCGAGACCCGCATGTGAATGGTGCGCCTAGATGCTGGAATTGCGGAGAGAAGGGGCACCTGCAAAGAGACTGCAAGAAGCGAAGAAAACCGAGCTATTGTCCAGGGTGTGCAGCTAGGAGGAGATCCAGACCGAGTCAGGAGCCCAGAATGGAAGCCCTTCAAGCTGCGGGGTCGGGAAACATGTAAGAGCCAACTTCGTGGGGCAGAGGTTGGCTAGGAGGATTGACGTCCCCAGCACCACCATCACCGTGTCAAGACTACATCGTGGAGAAGCAGACTCATGCCTTCCGGGTCAAGTTGACGGAGAACACTGCACCATAACAATCGACACTGGTGCAACCCGATCGATTATCCGACCAGACCTAGTTAGGCAGCAACAACTTCACAAGGGCAGAATTTTCTCACTACGGACAGCTACGGGAGAAACTGCACCTGTTCATGGAGAGGTCAACCTCCAGATACAGTTGGGAGACCTTGTGTTCCGACATAATTTTCTGGTCGCGAACGTTATGGATGACTGCATTCTCGGAATGAATTTTCTGCGACCACATGGAATCACGTTGGATTTGGGCAAACGTGTATTGAAATGGCAGAATGTCGAAGTACTGATGGAGGATCTCAGCGTCCAAATTCCCAAGATGAATGTAGTGGTATTTACTGACACTGATGTACCAAATTCTTCCGAAAGCATTGTATGGGCCAAGCTTGATGGTGATTCTGGAGACCAGCGATCTTATCTGATAGAGCCAACGAAGACGTCCACATTGCGCAGTTTGATTGTAGGACGAAGCCTTGTAAGATCTATAAGGAACGGATACGTGCCGGTTAGAGTCCTTAACACCGCAGACTCAACCACGAGCATCAAAGCGGGAGAAGTCATCGGCAGCTGCCAGCCTGTTTCCACCATCACCTCTTTGGAAGCCACTCACGACCATCATGGGAAAAGGAGGCAAGACGCAGACAAAGCCCGGGAATCCACGTCTGCAATATTGAAGCAGGTCAAATTGCCAGTGCAGCTATTCAAGCGAGCCTCTGATCTGGTCACCAAGTACAGTGACATCTTCTCAACATGCCCGGATGACCAAGGCCGAACGAGTATGGTAGCTCACGTCATAGATACATAGGGAGCCAAGCCAATTCGACAAGCGCCGAGACGTCTGAAGTATCAGCAGAAGGGGTCAAAACAGACCCTGAGAAAATTGAAGCCGTGAAAAGCTGGCCAACACCAAACAACAAGCGCCAACTACGAAGTTTTCTGGGTCAGGCAACCTACTATCGAAGATTCGTCAAAGACTTTGCCAAAATAGCTAAGTGTCTCCATCAACTAACCGAGAAAAATCGTCCATATGTCTGGAATCAACAATACCAGGTAGCCTTTGAGACCATGAAGGAGAAGCTGTGTGAATCACCCGTGCTGGCATATCCGAAATCCGGAAAAATGTTTGTAGTTGACACCGATGCGAGCAACGGCGGTATTGGAGCTGTACTCTGCCAGCAGATCGATGGTGAAGAAAGAGTCTTCTCGTATTACAGTCGAGTTCTCTCAAAAAGTGAGAGGAACTACTGCGTGACCAGGAAGGAGGTATTGGCTATAATAGAGGCTACCAAGCAGTTCCACAAGTACCTATATGGCCAGAAATTTGTTCTTCGAACGGACCATGCATCGCTGACATGGCTACTTAATTTAAAAAACCCCGAGGGACAAGTTGCGAGATGGATCGAATACGACTACGAAATTGTTCATCGGAAGGGCGGAGTTCATGGGAATGCTGACGCCCTATCTCGTCGTCCATGTCCAGCTAATTGTAAGCATTGCCGACCGATTGAGGACAAGGAGCCGCCCGTTGATCTGCGATTGATAACGGCCGAATCCGATAAAGGTTGGTCACTGGAGGAGATTCGAAATGCCCAGTTAGCCGATGAAGACATCGGACCATTGCTCGCATGGAAGGAGACAACTGGGCGACCTGAGTGGAAAGACGTTTCAATGCATGGTGCAACCCTGAAAAGCTATTGGGCACAATGGAACTCCCTTCAGGTGGAGGATGGCGTACTCAAGCGGAAATGGGAAACGGCGGATGGCAGCTCCTATAGGATGCAAACTATACTTCCCAAAACCCGAATCCACGCTGTGGTTAAGGAGATGCACGAAGGATCCTCGAGAGGCCATCTTGGTGTTAACAAGACCTTAGCGAAATTGCGGGAAAGGTTTTACTGGCTCCACGCTCGAGAAGACGTAGAGGACTGGTGCCGTAGATGCACGATTTGCGCTTCCGTCAAAGGTCCAAAGCGACGACTGAGGAGACAAATGCAAACCTACAACGTGGGTGTACCGTTTGAAAGGATTGCTGTTGATATCGCAGGACCTTTTCCTGAATCCGAATGGGGAAATCGATACACGCTGGTTGTGGCCGATTATTTCAGCAAGTGGCCCGAGGTCTACCCCATCCCCAACCAGGAAGCAACTACCGTAGGCGAACAGCTAGTATTAAATTGGGTCAGCATGTACGGCGTACCTTGCGAGCTGCATTCGGATCAAGGCCGAAACTTTGAGTCTCTAGTTTTTGGCGAAATGTGCGAACTACTGGGAATACAGAAAACGTGGACAACGCCACTGCATCCCCAATCCGATGGAATGGTCGAACGTTTCAATGGCACGCTCAATAAACACCTCGCCAAGATGGTTGACGAGAACCAAAGGGACTGGGACCGACATACCCCACTATTTTTGATGGCGTACAGAGCTGCCGATCATGCATCGACGGGCCAAGCCCCAGCCAAAGTCATTTTTGGAAAGATTGAGGATTGCCAGCTGATATAAAGTTCGGGACACCCCCTGAGAAACCCCAAACGATCTCGGAGTACGCAAGTGAGCTAAGACAACGGTTGAACCAGATACATCGGACAGTACGAAAACACCTCGAATCGGCTACTGACCGCATTAAGACCAGGTATGATCTAAAGGCAAATTCGACTGGCTTCCAGCAAGATGACTTGGTGTGGATATATAACCCACAGCGACGGAAGGGTAGGTCTCCAAAGTTGCAGCATAATTGGGAATCAACGACGTCGTATATCGCATACATGAACACCGTAAGCCAAGAGCCAAAATCAAAATCGTGCTCCTGGACCGTCTTGCCCCATATTACATCCAAGGAGAATTGACTACAACTGGTGACACATCTTTTCGGGGCGAAAAGAACTGAGGTGGGGGCAGTGTTACATGCACGAATAATTCTGCGAACTACTGTTGCAATTGTTTTCACAACCATTAAGAACCTCATGATCAACAAAGTGAATTCACTCGAAACCACGAGAACTCACCAAGCATGACCAACATCTGAAAGTGACGTCAATCCGTTCATTAAGCTGCTCGAATATATTAGGTACCTCTCGGCAGAACATTCGCCAATGTATGAGAAATGGGTTGAATGGCTAGAGATCCTATATAAAGGTGAGCTGAATGAATGGGGGGGTCATTCATTACAACCGCGATAATAAAAACTGCGATAGAGTGGAGCGCGAGGTAAAGGCGATATTGATTGAGTGATTGTGAAGTGATTTTAGAAGACAATTTCAATAGAAATTTATTGACAAGTGGACGTTAGACTTTTAATAGTGAAATTAATAATTGTGCATTCTTTTAAATAAACTCTTTTAAACTTAATTGAAAAAGACATTGCGTTTGCACTTTCTCGGAACATTAAAATTATTGGCCGCGAACCATACACGCGACAATATATATATATATATTTATATATATATATATATATATATATATATATATATATATATATATATATATATACATATATATACATAATTATATATTTATATATATTTATATGTGTATACGTAATTATACATACGTATATATATATATATATATATATATATATATATATATATATATATATATATATATATATATATATATATAATCACGAATTACGAGTGCAGTATGGGATGGTGCATTATCGTAGTGTAAAAGCCAAGAATTGTCTTTCCACAATTTCGGCCTTTTTAGGCGAATAGCGTTACGCAAACGACGCATAACGTCCAAATAATATTCCTTGTTGACTGTTTGGCCCGGCGGAAGGAGTTCATAATGCACTACACCACGATAATCGAAGAAGAGAAGAGGTTGATGGCCGCCCAGGACGCTCTCCGTCTTCGACACATTCACGGCCGGGTTGGAGCTCACTATACCACTTGTAAACATTTTAAGACATAGCCTCATCACCAAAGGCTTTCTGCACCATCCTCAACGTATCCGCAGTAGAAAATTTACTCCGCAAACAAAATTTAATGCAAATTCAACAAATTTCGACATCGCAAAAAACGAAAAACTCACTTTAGCAGCTCACAAAACGGCGCGTATCTCAAACACTAATGAATACGAGTATACTTACTTAAACTATAAATTCTTCAGCAGGCCGCGTATTGTAGCGTTGAGAATGCACGCTGCGTAAGTCGAAGGTCCCTGGTTCCAATTCCGTTGGTGACAACGTGATTTATTTCGAGTGATTCTTTGGACCAACTATAATCCCTTTCAATTAAGATATGTACAGGTTCAAAGTCAGAACGTATTGCAGCTGGATGGACGGATACACTGCCAAAGCCTGGCGCTGACCATCTCACCTCGAGTGCCAATAGATACGATCAAGATAATGAGATACTCTAACAACAAGGCCCGAAAAAGGCCGTAGTGCTAAAGCAAAACATAAATATTCAAAAACTAACTTTATCAAAATTTGGAAACATGACAATCATGAGTTCAATTCACACATATTTATTTGAATCAATTTTATTGTTTATTTGATATCCCGCAGGCCGATTCTCTTTTTTCTTGAGAAGGCGCCGAGTTTTTTTCTTTAAGTGAGCGTCTGCAAGCAAAGTCGATAGCTTTTTTAAAAAAAAAATTGTTTCACATGAATCATTCAATTTTGTTTTGCAATCCTCGATGAGCGCATTCGCCCACGTAAAGACACCGTTTGTCACTAAATTTTAATGATCAATCATGTATAGAAAGCTATCTTTAGCAGCAGCACGGCAAATTTAAATTTTGAAAATGTCTGAGTGTTTAAACTAGCTGTGAGGTTGTGTGTCATCCCATGCGCGCAACTAAGGGTTAAGATCTGTTTCAGAAATTTTCCATCAATTTCAATTTCATTCGACTACATTTGATGAAAAAAGAAGCTACTTTTAAGGATCAAATTCCCGATATGGATGACTCCCCCTAGAGCACCTTTAAAATTGTTTTATATTCATATTATCAAGAGACGTATTTTACATCCTCCTACAAATTTGGTCCAAGTCGCTTTTATGATTTTGGAGAAAAACTGCGGTGATGGACGGAGAGACAGATTGCGAGTTCAAAAGCATTTTGTAAGAAAGTACAAAATCTTAACAAGCGATCATCTAATTTTCGAAGGACAAACTGAATACCTCAATAATGAAAATAAAAAAAATTGCTGAACTAAATTTTGACTAAGCGAAAATATACCTGGGATTGAAAATTATGACTATATAGGAATTCATCAGTTGTGGGTCTTCAAATTTTAATGTTCGCAGTTTTCATTTCATTAGCAATTGAAACTGAAATGTTCAATACTTTAGGGGTTAAAACAGACCACGACATGATAGTCGCGCGACTATCATAATTTACATGTGGTTCAATAGAAGTGCGATAGTACGCGTAGTGTAGTAGTGTAGTTAGAATAATCGCTGTGTAAGCCGAAAGTTCATGGTTCGAATCCCGTTGGTGACAACGAGATTTGTTTCGAGTAATTCTTCGGGCAAACTCTCAGCTCGTTCAGATATGATACGTACCGGTCTAAAATCAGAACGTTTCAAAGCTGGCAGGTCGAACAAGCGCCCCAAGCGTGGTACCGACCATAACACCTTCCCGAGTGCTAATACATGTGATCAAGATAATGAGATACTCGATTTTTCTCTAAGCGATGGCCCGAGAAAGGCTGTTGTGCTAAAGCAAAAACAATGGAAGCGCGCACAGACTCATAGTATACTCACATAGTATTCAAACTCAATCTAACCGCCGGAAAAATCCGAACACAAGCCGAAGAGCGAACCATAAATCCTCGGCAGCAGGTAGGTGGTGATTGCTGACGCGATTGGCGCGAATATAAACATGTGCTTCGATGAGAGATTTCAGGACTACCAGATCTTAAAGAATCAATAACTTTGCAGAAAAACAAATTCGTTCCATGCAATCATTTAGTTTTTTATTAGGATCTGTCAGCACTCGCATATTCTGAAATGCGTAAAAGAACGCGTGCGTCGGAAATTTTATTTGCTTTTTGTTTTCTTTTCTGAATACGATAGGCCTCGGCTCCGCCGACCGACCCCCGAGAAAATTTAGAAAGTGTGCAACATAGGGTAAATGGAAGGTGTGGATACTATGTGCATGTACTATGAAGCATACCTTCAATTGAACATCAGTTCTGCGCATGGCTAAAGATACTTAACAAATCTTGTCCCAGTCTGCTTATATTTGCGGCTAAAAACCGCTCGATACGATAATCGTATCGCAATGTGCCTGACTCTAAAGAATATAGTCTTTGTTGAATTTTTAAAGAATAAGCAGTTTAAAAATACCACACTGGTTGAAAGCAAACTATAAGGGATGCATCAGACTGCGACTATTTAGCCGCACTTCTGTCGCAAGTTACACATGGTTAAATGGAAGCCCGCACACTGCGATTTTCGACAATTTTGTCCAGGTCGGCAGTCGCAGGAATTTGCGATTTTTCCTAAAACCAGTTTAGCAGGTAGTTTCTATGATACTTGCGCAGGCGCACATCATTTGGACATTTGACGCTGACGTGAATGGAAGTTTCTTGCATAGCGCTGAAATAAGTTAGCGCATGTGTTCCTGGCAAAGACATACCTTCAAATGAGCATTTTAGTTCTGCGCATGCCTGAAGTTGCTTCGGAGATCTTGTCGCAGTGTGTTCGTATTTGCGTCTAAAAATCGCTGGTTACGGCAGAAAAATCGCAATGTGGCCGAACCCTAAATATTATTTCGTAAGTCCGTTATCCTTCGACACGTGTTCATAATCCGTGCTTCCGTTATCAAACATACTAGTGTCCAATATATTGTATTATAATCGTACCTTGCCAAAACGCAAATATATTACCATGATAAAAAGTTATTTATCAGACCTCAAGCAACTCAAAGTTTGAAGTCAATTATGCAATTGAAGATAATTCAAAATAACGAGTACTGATATGACAATCTAAATAGTGGTGCGATAAATTGCAAATGTATTTGTCTGTCCTCATACGATGTTCTACAATATATATATTTATATATATCTTACCCAGCTGATTCAAAGCATTTTCTAAGCAACAATCCAGAATGGTTTTCTTTGGCCTTCGCTAACATGTTATGCTCACTACTTGCAACCTTGCACCGGAATCAATCTATTGCTAAGCGAGGCAGCGACAATTGTGCAATGCGACGACCGAAACTCGCATGTATCTTAAGATAATCCGCCAAAAGACGATAGTGTTCGCTGGAATGCCAAACAAACACAATTTACCGGGTCTTGAACCATGCACAGGAACTCGATGTTCGCTATATCTGCGGTACAAATACATGTTCGATGAACGTGAAAAGATTAGTAACGAGACTAACGAATAACGACACACTGGCGATGAACGACTGCTACGAAGCCCATAACAAGAAAATCTACAGCGAGATCTTTAAGAGAAATGAATGAATGAATCGAAGTTAAATTTAGTTTTGCGCTGGCTCTGTTGCAGCGTGTACTTGGCAAACCCTCGTTATAGTGGATTCATCTCAATTTTTGAAAAATTTTCTATACAATAGAGAAGGATCGTACAGCATCGCTAGGGAAGTTTTCCGAGTGACATGTGTGAGTGAATGCATAAAATCCGTATACGCTCCGTTCATTTTGTCGTTGTTTGACAAACAATTGTCAAAGTAGTTGCCAGGTGTTCTAGCGATTCCGACGCGGTGCCAAATTTTTCAAATTCGACAGGAATTAAAACTTGAAACGAGAAAATTTACAGTAACGTGCGATCGTAGTTTTTGTGAGCAACAAAATGTTTAAGATAGCCTTCAAGTAAGTTTGTAATTGTTATTTTAGTTCTTTCGAATGTGTTTTCCGCTTCAGTTTTGAACCTGAGAACAGTAATGTTTTCATTCAATTGTGTATGTGTGACAAGTGAAAAGGTAGCGGAATAAACAGCTATCAATTATTTTTAAAATATTTTGGCAAAGGAGCCAAGCGTCGGATATTATCCACTTGGAAAGTTTTCCCTAAATTGTTGGCACGCGGTTAACAATGTAACAATGTATTTCCATCGAAGCTTTTCTAAAAATAATTTTATGGAACGCGTACGCTACATCATTGGCTTCCGTTTTTGTTCCACAGAAATTTTGACATCACCCAATGCGATTAAATAATAAACACTCTCGTCTTATCAGAGAAGTTGATAGGGCGCTGTTAATTCGCAAGAGCGTCAGTTGGTATTGATTGGACTCGGCTTCTGTTGATAAAGCGCGCTTTTTGAACCGGACCTATTCACATACATAAAATAAAAAAAAATTATCAAGTCAAAGAATATTTTCTAAACTTTGATCTGGAGCTTGAATATGTTAAAATTATTAATCATTTTAAGTGCAATGCAATAGCCCAAAAGCAACTACGTCAAACAGTAATGATCCTCTATTGAATTGTTTACATTTTCCGAAAATGACTTAATTCAAGCAAACTTTGATACTTCCATGTTCTGCTGGACATACGCATCTTTTGAAGCAATGCGAGTAATTTCAAGAATAATTTATAGACTAGGATTTCGCAATGTTTAGGTGTTATCACAACATTATGTTGATAATGAACTGAATTTCGAATGAAGTAAGTTGTGTAATGACCAACTTTTTTGTTTAAGCTTAGTTTCAAAACGCGGAATAGTTTTGCGATAACATTTTTTAGAAGTATTGATCATAATAATTAGTTAAGTACCATTGCGAATATTGTTGAATGACTAATACATATCAAGAAAAGTGTTGTGTCGCCAAAGACTAATTAAGAATGATTTATTGATAAAATTAAGACTTTGGCCACATGTGGATTTGATAGCTGGACCTATTTTTCATGCACCTGTTTTTTAAAGACAGTGATAATAGTGTTGAAACAAATAATAATAATTCGTTTAAAGATTCCATGAAAAATAGAATTAATAATTTAATTAAAAATGTTCGCACTTGTTGAATCTTTTTCTTTTCGTTAAATTTTGTTCGTTAATATATTTTTTTATAATTCTAAGTTTATATTTGAATTTATGTGTGCTTTCCATACCGCGTTTCCTGGTTTAGCATTGCCAAGTAGCGTGTTCCACAAAGGTATTTCTACTTCTTCGTAGCACTACAACCCCTCTCGGGCCTTCGCTTCCTGCAACAAGTGTCTCCAATTGTCTCGGTCCATTGACCGCGTCCTCACCTTTCGAAATCCGAGCAGCGATGAACTGTTTTCGTTGACCGAGTCAGACCAGCGTTTCCTCGGTTTTCCCACTGGTCTCCGACCTTCAGTTCTTTCAACGAATACCTTTATGGGTATCCGTTTTTCGTCCATACGATTCATGTGTCCAGGCCGTTGCAATTTCCGCAGTCTTACAATCGTTGAGACCTCCGGCTCATCAAAAATTTCATACAGATCATGGTTTTATCGAATTCGCCATTGGTCCCTGTCCAGCCTCGCTCCGATTATTCGCCGCAGCGCCCTTCTTTCGAAGGCGTTAAATATGTTCGCGGATGCTTGGGTTTGGGTCCATGTTTCACACCCATAGCATAACCCAGCGCTTATCACAGATTTGTATACTTGGAGCTTTGTTTTCCTGTGTATGCAGCTGGTCTTCAAGATCGTCAAAATTGAAAAAAATATTTTATTTGCGAGCTGTATTCTTAGGCGTATTTCGACTCTTTCATTACTGGTTCACGTTATTCTGGCACCTAAATACACAAATTCGCTCACATTTTCGATACTGTATTCGCCAAGTGTGAGACTTTGTGTACTTGAGGTACTTTTCCTCGACTGCGTCATGAGCTTTGTTTTATTTTCATTGATTTGTAGCCCTACTAGTTTTGCTTCGCTGTCGAGTTTCAGGAAGAGTTCTTTGGCAGTTGTTAATGATCGTGACAAAATATTGATGTCGTCCGCATAGGCTACTACTTGGCTTGTAGCTTCCGCATGACGTACTCCAGAGCCAAATTGAATGGCAATGGGGCTTTAGTCCGATATTTGTGTCAAATGCATCGGTGAGTTGGTTATTGATGCGGACTTGGGAGGTCGTTGACGTTATTGTCATTTTGGTAAGACGGACTAATTTTTCCACAAAGGTATTTACGCATAAGGAAATGCAAGGGTTCGTACATCTCCCCTGCTTCTGCTCCCCTCGCTGTAATTAGCACAGCTTCAAGACTTCTTTTGCAAAATTCTCCTAACTACCTTTAGCTAAAAACTTAAGGATCAAGTTCCTATATGAAGAATCTTTGGAAATATCCTTGATGTCCAAACTATCAAGAGGCAATCAGATCTGATATTCTAAGCTTAGTGTTTAGAAGAATTGCTGTGACACGCAAGCGAATAGCCGATTGCGATCACAATAAGGTTTTGTAAATTACTACAAAGCCCTAAGAAGTCAAGTAAATTGCTTCCTACTCTATCATTTTCTATCGTTTAGGATTCAACTGCATAATGGTAAAAGAGGGTTGAAATTATCTTTCCGTACTTTTTTTTGTGGAAATTCAATAATTTGATAGCTGACTATCAGTAAAAATTGTTCAATTTGAGTAACTAAGAGCGATATTCCCTGGTTGGAATTCCGTTGGCGACAACGAGATTTATTTCGAGTGATTCTTCGGACGGACTATAAGCCCGTTCATTAATGATACTTACTGCTTTGAAATCAGAACTAATCGCAGCTGGTTGGAAGGACATACGACCAAAGCGTTGTACTGACCATATCACCTTCCCGAGTGCCGATGTATTTGATCAAGATAATGAGATACTCTGTTTCTAAGCAAAGGCCCGAAAGGGGTTGTAGTGCTAAAGCAAGAACAAAAAAAGCGATACTTATGAAGGAAATTTTAAGAATGCTACTCTTTTCCAAGTTATGACTTTAAAGTCATACTCACACAACAAATCAAGGCTCGACGGTTTTTAAAAACAAGTTGAAGTATTAGGAGAGTGCTCATGCCAGAAGGGTTTTGTTTATTAGTAAATCAAACACTATATTCTGCATATCAAAACTTGACTAACAGATTCCATAAATTGAGTTCGAAAAATTATTATGGTTATTATGTTTTTAAATTTACCGCCATTTTGTTCCAAGTTTTTTGACCCCGTCGCATAGTTAGTCATGATAACACATCAATATTGTGAACCATTTCTAAAATTTTTATCAATATTCGTACATATTTATAGAGTCTAGGTCAGTTGCAAACATGTTTCTCCTTAATATCACGTGTTAATGTTGTTGTAATTGTTAAATATTCAATCGGCTGTAACTTAGCTGTTTATTGTTCAATTGATATGAAATTTTCAGAACACATGCAGTTACTATTAAAAAAATTAAATTGTCAAAATTTCGTACATTTCCCCTTCCCCTGCATCCCACAAAGCAATATTTATCATTTTAAGATCTGTTTTCAAAACTTCTTATCAAGACCTTTCATTTGATACCCATATTGCCTACATGTGATGAAATTTTTTTTTCAGGGGCCACTCCCCTATATGGGGAGACCCCCCTTTAAACACCTTATAAATTTCTTTTTGTGGCCAAACTTTGAAGAGGGCGCCACTTTGCATCTACCTACAAAATCTCATGTTTCTAGCTTATTTAGTTTGCGAGAAAAAATGGTGTGACCTACGGACGGATGGACGGACAGACAGGACGCGATTGTAAAATGATTTTACAAAACCCTAAAAAAGAGAATTGGCTTGCAGATATCAAATCAACAAAATAATTGACTATAATAGTCATATCTTGAAAACAATTACAGAGAAACAAGTTTAGTAAACAGGATTATGCTCCTGTCAGAAGGATTTTGTACTGAAGCTATGAATAGCAGACAATATACTTATGCAATTAATGAATCAAGTCAAGAAATACTTCGATAAGATGAACATTAAATAATCGGTTCAAAGAAAAACAACTTTCACTTCATAATAAGCGGCCGTCTGTTGCTTCAGTACCATTGATATCATTGGAATATTATTATTTAATCTTATCTAAAGCTCTAATTGAAGTGCCTGATTCAATACGAAGTGCATATTTTAAAATATCCACGTGTTTATGTTGTATTCGACGATAGTTTGATTGGTTATATATTTTCCGATTCTATTAGATTTTTATGAGACTTGCCGGATATAGCGACCTAATATACAGCACAGAGCCTCGATTATGCCAACTAGGGCCTTAACGCGATTTCAATTAAATGTACGATAGAATTACTTCTTAACCGACTTCTATAGGAAAAAAGGTAATCAGTTATATATACATATATATATATATATATATATATATATATATATATATATATATATATATATATATACTCGTATACGAGTATATACATTTTTTTGCTTTTTTTTTGCATGTTCACGCATAACTTTTGAACGCGGATAGGTAAAAGGATTCTTTGTTCGCCAAACTATTGAGCTTACTTATTATTGGGTCCCATCTTAAGGACATTTGAATCGAGTAACGGTGAAGGACGAAATCCGTTAGGTAAAATTCAATTTTTCGACTTCGGTAACGATTAATCTTCACCAGGAATCAACCTGTGGGTAGATTCGAGTTATTGAGGGTCGCATATGAAAGGCAACATATTGTAGTATAATTTTTTCATTTTTACTGTTAATTCATTCAACGCCTTTGCAGATATTACCACTAACACATGGCAATAAAGCAAGAAAGTAGCATTTTCTGGAATTTCACTTGAAACTACTCGATATTTTGAACGAGGATAGAGAATTGAATTTTATTTTTGCCAAATTGTTGAATTTACTTTGGCTGAAGTTTCTTGCAAAGGACATGTAAATCAAACAATGGGAAAGGATGTTTACCGCTAGAAAAATGTACATTTTTAAAATTTTAGCGTTAATTTCACCCTATCACTGTTTAATGTGTGGGTGGATTTGAATTATTAAGGATGAATTTATAGGTAAGGTTTTGACTATGTGAAAATTTGCTGGGGATTCCAACGGGGGTTATGTGAAAATTTGATGGGTCTCCAATGAGGGATATTAACGATATTAGCAGTACCATCTAAAAAGTTAGATACAAAGATTTTATTAAACTATGCTTTTATAGGAAACATATTAAATCCTTTCGTCTCTTTCAAGAAATTTGTCTAAAAATCTGATGTTATGAATGTTTCCAACCTTTCAAACTAACAGAACATTTACAATTATTGTCTCTTTTCAAAAATTGAGTGATTGTTGTTTCTAATCTTCATCAAATTGACCATTTTAACATTGGTTTAACGAAAAGATAAAGATCTATAAAATGTACTATACTTCATTAATTATTACACTATCATCGCATATATTTATATTTTGCCGAACAATTTATAGATTATAAATGTTCCTTAATAAGACCTTTTTTTATTTTTCTTCTTTTTTAGGGCACTAATTGTCTCCTTTATTAATGGCGATATTCTAGATTAGATTAAAATATCGCCACTGATGAAGGAGACAATTTTTCCCGAAATATCGGTATCTGGCAGAAAAGAAAAATAGTGTTTGCTAGGGAACATTTTTAATCTTTCATTTATTTTAGGCGCTATTAATCCCAAAAATGGGTACTGTAAAATTGTTTTGTTAATTTGAAAACTATATTGCAGTTGTTCAATGCTTTTGAATATTGTTGCCATTACCTGGAAAATTACGGCGATAATTTAGAAGGAAATCATTATATATTTCAGTATGAACCCTGGTTATTATTTAGTTGAGGCTTAAAAACTAAAAAAAAAAAAATACCGAAAAATGGGAAGCAGTTACTTATTAATCAGTCGTAATTAAAACGGGGAGAAATTGATTTGGCTCCGACTCCATAAATTTTATTTCACCCTTTTTAGTGCGTTTTGAAGTCAGTTTTCTTTTTTTCTAAACGTTTTTTGTGTTACTAAAGCCACAGTCAAACATAAAATGGTGATACAATTATATTAGTAAAGTTAAATAAATAATTTAATTAATTTTTCAATGAACGTCTGTAAGGATTCAGTTAGCTCAATGAAATAATATTTATTTGTTATACCGTTCATTTGGTAGCCATCGTAATCACCATTAGTAAATAAAATTGTCAAGAATGCCCTACTTTTATAGAGAGACCTCTTTAAAAACCTTTGAAATCGTTTTTGATACTCAACTTTCAAAAGACCATAACTTTACATCAACCGACAAGTTTAATGATTACAGCTATTCTAAATTCAAAGAAAATCTGCAGTGACAGATGGACGGACAGGTATTGAAAGTTAATGAAATATATTCTTAGATGCTTCTCAAATCTGTTGACAAAGATATTTGTGGGAAAAATCGACATTTTTATCTAAGAAATATAAATTGTTTGACTAAAAATTATGGAGCTAACCAATTATTTAAAAGCGTCTATTCTATCTGCAAACTTGCAATTTTAAGAAACTTTCGCATATGAAGCTAACAATTTTTTCACCGAAGATAGTCGAATAGATTATCCGATGAAAAGTTTTGATGAGATTTTTTAACATCAGTTGTTAAAATTGCAGTCTCGGACATAGGCCAGGGGAACGCAAGAATAAGAAAAAATATAAATAAATAAAATAAAATATATTTGCACACAGTGAAAACTTGTTTTCTTCACAAAGAATTGTGTTGAAATGTGAAGATGTACTTGTATATAGACATCTTCTCTGAAGTTTTGATAAAATGCCAATAAAACTCTTGTCTCGGAAGCACGGTATTTCGACAACTCGGGATTTGATGATTTAATCTAAGAAATTTCATGTTGTTGTAAATTGTTTGGGTCCTGTCCGACTATTTTGAAACCTTCAGCTCTTAATTTCATTTTTAAGATGAAATTTCAAAAAAATGAAGAGTATGCATATGATTCTTTGGAAAAGTGTTATTAACCAAATTGAGTAACTAAACTAGAAAAGTTAATAGAGGTCTGTTGACTAAAAGGGATTCACTATTTTAAAAAGTCGACGTTGGAATAAGATTTCCATAAAAAATAGTTTGGTTATGCTTCATAATTTTAATCATAAATCGATCTAACCAGTTGCATTACTTATTATTTATATTATGTCATAAAAACAGATAAAATTGCACATCATCGCGCTGCGCAAAACACGTGAAATGACTTGCGTTCTTAGTTACAAATGAAACAACAAATTTTAAGTACGGTTTAGAATATAAATCATTCCATCAGATTTCATTTTAAACCCACATGATATATACTACTACCAGAATGAAATTTAATACTTATGGTTTGTAGGAACAAACAACAGAAACAATAACGATCTTCATATTACGGAAGATTACATGTTATATTTCCTATTATAAATTCAAATCCAGTATGGTAACTACGAGTATCACAGATTCACTTGCTCATGCTAATTTTTTACAGTCCACGATCAAACCTTCAATCTGCATAACTTGACATGCATGATTATATAGTATTTATTAATTTACGGCTCTGAACACCAAAGGGACAAAGTGCAAGGTTGATTATTTGTACGAATATTTTGTGGCATCTTGGAGGTCGATAGGGTAAAGTTTGAAAACAACTATGATTCACATGTTTTTTTATGAACTGATATATTATGCAAGCGTTTATGTTTGAACAGGTTAGTATTTAAAAAGTTTACAAGGAACGTTCCGTCACAAGAGGGCATTTTGGATTGTCCTCTTAAAAATATGGAAGCATATCTCATATGAAGTTTTACAAATCCCTTCAAACAAAATTTTTTTCACCTGCCGCTAAAGGACCTGTAAAGAATAAATATACGATAATTTTTCAACAAAATTGATCTCTATTTTGTTTTGGCTTAGATAAGCATTTCCCTTGAGCGAAAAGTTTTTAAGTAATTGAAATTAGTCAAATCTACTTCTTCGAAGTATCGCCTATGAATATTTTTCGGTTTTTATTAAACTTCAAGTACAAATTCACGCATTAAATATTTTCTGGAATTTATCGAGCATATAAAATAAAGTTTTGAGAAATTTTTAATTTTCCTGTAAATGATTTGATACATTGCAGAGCGATCTAAATGTCTTCTATTTAGGGTTTTGTAATATAATTTCACAAAACCATACTAAAATCGCGTCCTATCTGTCCGTCCATCCGTCTGTGTCACAGTAATTTATCTCGCAAACTACTTAAGCTAGAACAATGAAATTTCGTATGTAGGTGTAAAGTGGTGCTCTCTTCAAAGTTCAACTGCAAAAAAATTTTATAAGATATTTAAGGGGGGTCTCCCCATAGATTGGAGGTAGATGTTTGTGAGCGCAACAACAACAAATAAATTAGAAGTCAAAATTCACTCAACTTTGTTAATAATAGTATGATCTTCAAATTTCACATTTTCCACTATAAAATCGTAACTCAAAAAAATTTGATATTAATGTAATCTTATAAAAGGTCCTTATATTCTGGTTAGTTTGATGAAAATTGAATGATATACACGGAAGTTATAGGCATTTGAAATTTCCCCAATTACAACAACAATAACACATGATTTTGGTATTTTATGGACTTTAAATCGAATCAGACACTGCAGTTTTGATTTGATCTTCTTAAAATTGTCAAATAAGATCAATGACATAAATGTTACTGAGAATTCATGATTTGAATTGAATTTTCTTTTAAACGTGCACACCTCGTTGACATGTTTCTTGACTTCATTCGTTGCTGGTGACTGCATTTCAGAAACGTTGGGTACACAACTCTTCTGACATGAGCGGAGGTCTGTTTACCTAACTCGTTTTAAATTATTAACGCTACCTCTAAAGCCCGAAAATGAAAAACAGAAAAAAATTCAGTCCTTGAAGATTTAACCATCCGTGTACAACTTGGAGTTATTTTAATCCCTCAGTTTTAAAATGCAATGGTAAATATTGGGTTTTATAATAAGTTTGTTAATACAAAAAAGAAAAAAAAATATTTCAACACGTTTAACCCCACCTTGTATGGGCGACGAATTATTTTCACGTTGTACACCGAAGATTAAACAGTCTCAATTTAGTGGAGCTAAGCAGCTAGCACATTCAGCCCCTCGTGGAGCCTTTGATTAAAAGTTGTCGGGATGTTATTCTGGCAAATTTTTGAGTCGTGATGCAGTGTTAGTCATTACGAAAGCAAAGTTTTTAATTGAAGCACAAAAAAAAATCAATAACAATAATTTGCACATGACAAAAAAAATGTCTTGAATTTTGTATTAGTTATGTTAAAATAACTAAAATTACACGGGTATGAATCGTTTTAAATATTCTTTGACTCGTTAATTTCACAGGAGCGATTCCTGTAAGGTCTTTTTTCCGGAGTATCGATGTAACGTGAACATTTATGAGAAATCGGGGAAAATATTGATGGAAACGATAGAATATTTTATGAATGTGAGTGACATTGAGACAGAATTGAGTTGGGAATGGACATCCACACCAAAAAATCGCGGTGAGCTGTACCCCCCTGTTTAGGTTTTTCTAATGGTCGTTCTTTTTTGCGATTTAAAAATTGTTTATTTGAGCCGCTGCATAGACCTAACCCAACCCTTTTTGAATAGATCCAATAAAATAGAAATACAATAACATAGTACAAGACTAGAAAGTAACGAAATTAAGAAAACAAGTTGGGTAGATACTTGTAGAACTACGCTCATATCAGAGGGCTTTGTACTTAACCTACAAAATGCAGATATATCGAATGATTTAATTCAAGAAAATCTTTAATGACATACACAACAAATATACTCTTGCTTTAGAAGAAAAACCAGTACCACTCCATTTTTTTAACCAGTCTAAATTTTGTTGCGATATTGCTAAAATCATTGACTAAGCTGGATCTTTAATGTGTTGTTGTTATTCATATTTTTCGTAAATTCGGAGAAAATGCAAAGTGTAGCGTCTGGTTCGATGGAAAGCCCATGTAGTAGAACAACCATGTATGGTTGTAATCGGAGAAAATTCAAACGGCTATAATTTGTGTTAATTTTATTGAAACTTATAGAATATATGCATTTTTTATAAGACGACTTAAATGTCAGATTTCATTCAATTTAATACTAATTCAGTTTTACTGGCGAAAATATTAAATTTACTATTATCAGCAAAGTTCAACGAATTTCAACCTCTAAGTTATTTGCTATTGGGTCTACCTCCATGACTTTTACACCTATAGATCTTAGGTGCTCATCTTCAGCTATACTTAGTAAAATTCAATCAAGTTTTAGCAGCATGTACCTCAATACTGAAATTCGGGGAAAATACAATTTTATTCAATATTCTCATTTAAAACGACTGTCATTTTGTTTCATGATTACTGGTGTCACCCGTTGAAAAAATTTTCAAATGTTTTCATGATACATATCATTCCTGGAACTTTCATGTAAATCCTAACAAAAACGTAGTGTCTGAGTCAATTGGAAGGGCACATTGTCCCATAGCCATGTACTGTTATTATTATAATATGAGAAAGTACAAACCACAATTCCTTCGTTAAATACGATTCGAGCTTTCTGAAATTTTCGGGGATTATAGTTTTATTAATAGCCATTTGTTATTACTACCAAAATTGACTGAATTTCGACTTCAGATTTTTCGGATGAAAAGTGTCACATCGCGAGGGAGGAACACGAACATTTTGTGCATTTCCTCTTCTGCCCGCCTCGACACTGATAAGGTAATCGTTCTGTAAAGATATCATTGAGATCTTTTATATGACATCCCATTTTACTACCTTCAATTAAACATTTTTTTTAAAGTATCACTCTCCTTAAAACTATTTGAAAATTTTTTTCATCAAAAATCTTTCAAGAAGTGATCACTTTCCACAAAGTTTCAGGGCTGCAGCTTCTACTACAGGTTCGGAGAAAAAGTACTTTGATATACAGACGGACACAGGTTGTGATTTCAATAGGGTTTTGTATTTTAGTATAAAACCCTAATAGTATATGGGAGTCCCGGACAATGATAAGTAAAAATAAAGCGAGCAGCTGGAACGTCTTAAATTTTTGAGCTTCTGGTGGGAGGGACAGCCTATCGAACAGGAACTTGGCTTAGCAACTACCATGGTGAAGTCTGTTTGTCTGTCTAAAAAATTGTATAAAGAGTAGACAAATGAATATCATAGTAACACTAAGGAGTTTGCAACTTGAATATGACAATTCTAGTTGGTTGATGCTGGACAGATTCTTTAGATGAATGGAAATATAAGAAATCCAGTGAACAGAATGGAGAACAGCTTTCCACGAAAGAACGAACGAAACTTATATATCGGATAGGCGAATGCAAAATGCAATAATAATTAATTCAAATATCCGTGAAGTATTTTATAAACAAACCTCGTATCGAAAGTACTAAATAAACTATTTAAAATTATTTTATGCTCAACATCCTTGAACTTTCATGAATTTTCAAGTTCAATCACTTTAGTTAGGATTATTAGAAATAGAAACTGATACAGATAAGATTGCTAGAAATCAGAAAAGTCGTCCTGAAATAAGGCTTGTCTACGAATCTCGAAGATTTCACTGATCTAAAAGGTGTAGGATACTGATATATACAACAAACAGGCCAAATCACCCTCGAAGATTACCCTCAGGTCAGATCACGAACTAAGATTATTTTGAAGCCATAATTCAATCTAGTCTGGCGCGATGAATATTATTATTACATATATCAAACATAATTTAACGTTATACTTGTGAGCCTGTTTTGCAAAAAATCATGACATTGCAACTAGAGAGCTACCCACTTCACATACGCTCCACTACCAGGAGTTTCTAATAGGCAGACATAACATCCAATGAGGACAAATATTCCGCCTCACGCAATTTACCCAGGGTAGGCGACACATAAAGAATAGGATAGGCCTCGTGGTCACTTTGTTTAATTTCCTGTAGTCGGCACAAAAACGAAAAGTGTCGTCTTTCCTTTTTACCAGGAAAATTGACGACTCCTATGGACTAGAGGATGGTTCAACTATCGTCTTGTCCAGCATCGAGTTAAGATCAGCATCCATGTACTTCTGTACTGCTGAAGAAACAGGGTAGTATCTCTGTTTGATTGGGGTGACTGTGGTCTCCCATCAAATCAAACTGCTCTTTTGATAAGGCGTCTAATGCCTTCTCCTCCCTACTCGTCAGTTGCTCAAAGAATTTCAATAGTTTTCTAAAAGTTCCTTCACTAGACCATATACTGCCGACTGAAATCCAACCCGCAAATGAGGTCCCGTGGTAGCGATGGTACTACGAGAACCTGCACTGAATTCAACTTGGTCTCAAACTTTATCGGAATGCAAGTCCATGCGGATGTTGTGTTGGTCAGTCTAAACGAGCTCAATTTCCATTTCTTTCAAGATTCTCTAGCCTCCTCCACCTAGTATCGTATGCGAGGCACCCCGAGTCCAATAGCTCCAAAAATGTATGACCAACCATATCAACCTCTAGATGAGGTCAATTATCCCTATATTTCACTTTAAGCAGGAACGCCACCTCAGGATCCGCGGTTTTTTACACTCTCCTTCCAGTGTGCCGCCTATGGAGCACCTGGAACGTTTTTCGAGGTCCTAGTGGTGAACTTATTGGTATTTGACTCCAATTTCTCCCTCGTTCTATCATTTCCTCATCGTTTTTCCGGTTCCCTAGGCGCGTTCTTACAGCTTGGGCAATTAGCCTTTCTCAATCCAAGTCATCCACTACTAAAGCACTTCAGAGAATCCGAACACTCTCTTGAGAAATTACTCCTCGCGCTAGTCGTAGTTCCTCTACTCCTTCACGATACTCTAAAGATGATCCCGCTTGACCGTGTGATTATTACCCAATGCTAAAGAATTTTAGACTTGCATGGACGAAGAAAATTACGCTAGTAAATATATTTTTAAGAACTATCCTTTTAATGCATCTTGATTGCATTCGCAACAAATCAGTCTCAATTTTTGGCTGTGTTTCACAGCTCTTCCACATGTATCGAAATCATTCCATAGCATTATTTTTCTATACCGAAAAATCCAGGAGAAATCTATCAAGGAAATAATTAAAATTCACCTAAATTTCTTAGTAAAAGCCGAATTTAAAGTATAAAATTTATTAAAAAAAATTAAATCCAATAGTCTTGTTATTGGAATCCTTGCCTTTCCGATAGGGCAACTACTAAATGGCATAAACAGGTTGGTTAAATGTTCAAAGATGTCAATATCATATTCATAAGACACTCCCGTAAAATCGAACCAGAGCAATGAAATCCGACTTCATAAGCATGCAATTGAAAATGTATGCGATTTTATTTAACCAGGAATGCAACTTGACAGATTAGACATCTAAAAGGACAAAATCTATGGAAGATGAATAACATTTCGCTAAAAAAAAATAGTTTTGCATTTAGAAAATGAATGAAAAAAAACTTGTCTCCATGACTATAAATTATTTGACTAAACTCGCGCGAATGCTCTGGTTATGCTAAATGCTATCCTTTCGTATTTTCACTTGAAAAAAATAAAAATGCTGTTCTTGAAATCAGTTCGACTGTGTTCCAATCTTTTTCCCGGTAGATTTGACATCATTTATAACTTATAGAAAATAGCTAGCTTGATTTTCAATTTAGCGGAGTTTCAAAAGTTCAAAAGTACATAGAAAGTCACCGAAGGGTTAGATTGGCCTCTTCTTAGTCCCTGGACGAATTAAGAAAACGACCAATACTTTTTCATGCTAACGGCTCTCTGGATACTTTCAGGAATTTCTAGTTAAGATTTGTGAATTAGATTTTTCTAACGAAATCAGAAATAATTGCAATTTATAAGAAGAAGACATCAGAACGGTGATATGAAAAAATAATATAAAAAAAATAGCACTGACTTTCAACCATGAAAAAGTCAGTTAAGGCTACAAACTTAATTAAATTTTCTATGTCAAGCATTTTTCCGCAATTATTCTATGTTAAAAAAATTATATATTATACATAGTCAATTTTACATCTAAAATTTCCGATTACATTAGCACACGAATAGTTTATTAGATAGCCTTTGATTACATTAATAATTAACTGTATGTTATTTGGCAATGAGAAAAACAATTACTTGATTACAAAGATAACATTAAACATCACTTATCTCGCATGTCGTCCTTGTAATTTGTTTAACATCGCAAGTAATTAATTATACTAATAATTCCAGTATTTGAAATTATGCAGGACCAAATCTAAGTATAAATTAGCAATTATTAATGCTTCCATCCCGCATTAGGTTTTTATTTACACGAAACTAAAAAAATGTAGTAGCTGACAATTTCTCGCCAGGAGCTACTGCAGTAATCATTAAATTGTAATCAGAACAATACTCGTAAACTGGCAGCATAATTTTAACTGCCATTAATTCATTTTCAAGTTCAAATACAGTCTCCGTCACTGAAACACTGTTTTTCTCGTCCCCTTGTAGGGCCTTATTCAACGTTCTCCTAAGAAAGTGAAGCTAAGTGTCAATGTTTCCCGTATGACCTACTTAACTGATACATTATGCAAATAAATATCGCGCCTCCACACGTGTCGCGTTTATAGATTTTGTTGGTACTTTTCTGGAATGGGACAAATTCACTGACACCGCGCAAATGAATGCAAATTATCAGCCCGGTTATTTAGATTATTTGCGGAAATAAATTACAAAAGACAATTCCTAGTTCATTCTGCACGTCTAACGAATCACTAAACCATTTCATCACGCTTCAACTGTAATGTGAACAAGAAAGCAAATCTTTAGTCACAGCCTTCGCATCGAATTAGTTCGCTAGGTTTACATATTACACATTACTAAATCATTTTATTGATGGGTAAATATTGAAAATACCACCAATTCGATGAAGGCGAATTATCCATCGATTTAGAGATATACTACATCATATATACATTAAGTAGAAGCGAAAGTGAAAGTTCAAGGTCGTTATGGAGTCGCTTAGCAGTCGTCAGCTGCAAGCTGTCTTGATAACTTTAACAATACAACTATAACAGTTCAATGGCCAAATCATAAATGTCAATGTCCCGCGACTATGTTAATGATTCAGATACTATACTTAATTGCTTGAATGCAATGTTTTTATTTAATTAGAAGAAGTTATATTTAGATTTATGTATATTAGGGGTATACTGCAGAAGGAATGAGAAATAACTCATACACTAGTTGATATGTCTGCTGGGTTACCTATGAATAATTTCAAGAAATAACGGTTTTGAGTAATGTTGACAATATCTATCGCCTGGGTTGGCGTTTGTTGTAGTTAACTATGGTTTTATTGATTACATTTATCAATCAATCAGCAATAGTATAAGTTATTTTGAAAAAACTACTCAGTCTATCATACTCTGAAATCAGTATTGTTAATCGAAAAATAAAGAATGCTTTTGAAATAAAATATATGAAAATGCCACATTACCACATGTAAGAATAATAATTACAAGTAAATGGCTCACTCCTCAAAGGCTGCATTTAATAGACACTATCAGCAATATACACCATTGCAACTTTAATTTGGTGCCCATTGATAAGTAATCTGACATACATGTCAAGCTCATATAGGTAGATCAATCCTTTGATCATAACTGAGAATGATGGGTGCTAATTCCTACTCTGTACACAAGTAAAAATTATATCGCAACTGTTCCGTCAATTATTAGGTTTTAAATAATACCCTGTTTACATCGAAATCTGCCATGTATCCATTTAGATATACTAAAAATAATAGAAGCAAGAATCAATTAAAATCGTAAATCTGTCAAAAAATTTTGATTTCTTGAAAGTTCTAATACCAAGGAAATTCAAAATTTTGAGGAGATGAATTTGAACTCTTAAAACTTTCTCTTTTCCGGAGTAGGATTATTTTCTATCATACCTTTACACTACACTATTGTACTTAATGGAGAGCATTGGGAAATCTTGAAAACCAGAACAGTAAATGGTTGCATATTAAATTATATAATCAATAAGATTCAAGCTCGGTATGAGGTCAGATGTTAATGTTTCATTGAAATGAAGAATTGATTGGCCGTTCAGGCTTGATTTGAAGTCGGAAACTTTGCTTCAACGACCTCTGAAAATATTTCATTCCCTCTCTCAAGGTTTGGTAGATGAACCAATTCAAAATGTGTTCCAATCAGGGCAAGTTTCTGCAATCCCTTACATATAATCCTGTTTCCATTTCTATCCGGAGTCGTACTATCCATTTCGATACCAGCTTTATCATCACTAGTGACTTCAAGATTCGATACCTTCACTCGAGACTTCTTGCGGAATATGCTATTCACTTTCACGAAAACGCCATCTGGGTGCTGTGGGCTAATACCCCTCAATTTTCCCGCCCATTGATTGCTGACCTCACTCCTGAAGTATGACCGGATTAAGTTCCGGACATTCTTCAGGTGTAATTTCAACAAAGCCAACGAGGGATGGTTGTAGTCCAAAAATCGTCGATAAATATTGTTGACTCGTGTGAGAAAAAGGCTTTTCAATCTTTTCAAGCTTGCGATGGTTGGTGTTTCATATCCTTCCATATTGTTTCGATGTTTAATCTTGGGAACGACTTTCCAACGTCAGCTTCTATAACTTCGACAAATAGAATTCTATTTCATCGTTATTTAGATTCCTGTCATTAGGAACCATTGAGCAAGAGTTGCCACCATCAGAAGGGGGACATTGCTTCTGGTACTCCCGATTAAACTTCTTTTGAAAGTTTTTTTTGGAAGTTTAGCTTCCTTTACTTTTGAACATTTTTCAAATATGCTTAGGAATTTGACCCCCGGCAAAATAAATTTGTCATATGATGTTCTGATAAATAAAATGCTATAGGATTATTAAACAAAATCACGCCAACTTGGTACGAATACTTTCATAAGATTTGAAAATTACGGTCACCAAATTAGATAATTTAGGCTGGTGTGAACGTAGAGTACTACGAAAAGTTTAGTAAGTACTTTTGCTAATTTCTTAAATAGTACTAAATCTAGTGATTTTAGTTCGCATAAAAACAGCAGTGAAACACTCTGGGAGTCTCCAGTGGGAAGCTTAGCTTCGTTTTGCAAATTATTATGTAAAGGATAAAAGTTGTATATAGATAAAATCAGGAAAAACTTGTAAAAAAATTCATTTCATCGTAGACAATATGTTGGACTTGATATTATTCTTATCGGGGAATTACGCTAGTTACCACCGGTGAGATCAACGCCAATCTTTAAACAAATTAAATCTAAATTAACTGGTACAACTCTTTGGCGGTCTGTAAAATTTTATGAACTCACGCAGGTAATGCGGGAAAATGACGTCCTATTTTCTAATACTCTAACTAAAATTGGTAATGGGGAAGTATTAGAACCAAATCAATTGCACCTCATAGAAAACAGATTTTTCATTAAAGAAGACGCTAAAAGATTATGTCCAGAAGGCACCACTTATTTATGACAATAACAAACCACGTGGACAATAGGTTGAAAAGAAAGAGCTAAAAATAATTAGACATCGTAATTATGACAAAAACTTATTATACTGAGTATTTTGTCATATTATATTCATCCTAGTTTTTGAATTTGTCACATTAATTCCCGAACTTTTCCTGCATTCATCTACGAGAGTTATACAACTTTTTAACCTTTACATAATCATTTGCCGCACGAAGCTTAATTTCAAACCGAACACTCCCACTGTTGTTTTTTATGTTTTTAGAATAATTTATTTTAACAACAAACAATCAATGATATATTGATTATTTTGTTGGATGACCCTTTGCCATCTGTCGGTAAGTTGAAAAATTCCACCTTTAAAGAAGCCTGTTTTTAGAAGCTCATTCTTAACAGCCAGATCGGAATCGAAAGTTTCATCATTCAAATGGGTTTGATGGGAGCGAAACAAATGATAGTTTGATGGTGCTAAGTCAGGGCTATAGGGTGAATGTGGCATCAGTTCCCAATTGAGCTCCATTGATTTTTGACGGGTTGTCAAACAGGTTATCATGATGGAGTATCACACCTTTGCGATTGGCCAGTTCAGGTTGTTTTTTTATTTCTTCGTTCAATTTCGATAGTTGACGACAGTAGACATTCGAATCAATAGTTTGGTTTCTTGGAAGCAGCTCCAAGTAGACCATACCCTTGTAATCCCACCACACAGAAACCATAATCTTTTGATTGTATGGGCTCATCTTGCTTGGTCCATGATCGTTTTCGGACTACGTTATCGTAAATAATCCATTGTTCATCATCCGTTATGATTCTTTTTAGAAATGGGTTGTTTTCGTTAAGATTCAGTAAAAAGTCGCATATGTTAATGTGTTTAGTGAGGCGGATTTTCTTTAATTCGTGAGGAACTCAAATATCCAGTTTATTTACGTAACCAAGCTGTTGTAAGTATAAGTAAACGGTTGAATTTGATGTCCCGAGCTTCTCTGCTATCTCTCGAGTTTTCATACGCCGGTTAGTTACGATTAACGCTTTTATTTTGTCGTCATCAGTAGTGGTTGGACGACGATTTCCAGAACGAAAGCGAGCAAAACAACGCTGACACTGGCGTTCAGTAAGGCAGTCCTGGCCATAAACTTCACACAATTTCTTTCGAGCTTACACCGCATTTTTGCCCTTTCGGAAGTACAATAAAACAATAAAATATGCCGATCATGCTCTTTTTGATTGTCCATTTTCAAGTTTATTTTTAACCAAGTTATTGTTTAATAATAACGCTCAGTTTTTGACTGAAGATAGTCTAAGTCTAATCTATAAAATAGTATATAATAAGATTAGACATCAGACGAAGGTCGACGCGGGCGTCCAAGAACAAGTGTTAAAATTGCGGTAGCAAAGCTCATTAACGAGGGGGGAGTCAAAATATGAGAAAAACTTGTGTCGTGATTGAACATATGAGTTGAACAAGCTGAAAAAATCATGGAGATAGGTCTTTATGAGCATAAATCAACAATTACCTCAGATGTTCGACCAACTCTGTTGATAATAGTATGATTTGTAGATTTAATATTTTTGCTAGTAAAAACAAACGACGACCTTTAAATTGGTGAAAATTAAAAAATTATATGTCAGCACTCGATGTACGTAGCACGAAAATTTCATAATAATAGAGTCAAAGCTATATCCAATTGAATATTTCACAATTACAATACAACATGATATTGGATATTTACTCGTTTCCAAACGACCTATACCCGACCGATAGGCCTGTTCCTAACACCAGTATACCGGATTTGTACCTATTTTTACACTGTGCTACATATATCAATGAGTACTTTGATATTTGTGATTTTATTTTCCGACAGTTTTCGGAAAAATTTTCCGTCGTTCCCCGTCAAATTTTCTTGTGCGTTTTGGTGATTCTCCATCCTCTGTATCTAAATCGGTTCTGATTAGCAATGTACGAGTTTTTTTGGTTGTCCTTTTCTCAAGCAGGTACCAGGGATCCACTTTTCAATTGCTGTTATTATCTATTTCGACAGTTAGGAAAAAATCGGTGATCCCTTTTTTTTTTGTTTTTATGGTTTGGTCCTGTGTGCTTTTGTCTATGGTGTGGTTTATAGGGTTATGTAAAATAATTTTACAAAACCCTACTAAAATCGCGCCCGTCTGTTCATCTGCCAGTCCATCTGTCAATCCGTCCGTGTGTCACAGCCTTTTTTCTCGCAAACCGTATAAGCGACAAATATAAAATTATGTATATAGGTGCGAAGTGATGCCCTCTTCAATGTTTCACTTAAGGGGGGGTCTCCCCATATAGGGGAGTGGCCCTGAAAAACAAAATTTCATCAAAGATAGCCGATATGGGTACCAAATTAAAGGCCTTAATGAGAACTTTTCAAAGCAGGGCTTAAACTGGTATTTTTCTCTTCAGGGGGCGCACAGGAAGGAGAAATACACGAAATATTTGTGTCCCCCTCCCTCGCGATTGGACACCTGTGATCCGAAAAATCTGAAAAAAATTATGGAGATATGTGTTTGTAAGTACAACAACAACAAATATCTTAGAAGTCAAAATTCACTCAACTTTGTTAATAATAGTATGAACATTGAATTTCACATTTTCCCCAATAAAATCGTATGGATACCCTTAAATTTAATGAAAACCGATTTTTGAGTAGTTTGTATAAGGTCCTAATACTCTCCAAGTATGATGCAAATACAATCATATTCACGGAAGTTATAGCCATTTGAAACTTCTTCAACTACATCAACCATAACACACGATTTTGGTATTTTACGGACTTTCCATTGAATCAGACACTGCAGTTTTGATTTGATCTTCTTAAAATTTTCAAATAAGATCAATAATATAAAATTTTGCCTTTATTCGTTGCTGATGATTGCATTTCGCACGTTGGGTACAAAGCCCTTCTGACATGATCGTAGGTCTGTTATCCAACTTGTTTCTTTGTTCTTTAAAGAGCATTTTGAAGGGGGATATGTTATGTTTCCAACCATGTGAAAGCGAACGGCGATAAATTAAGTGCTTTTTCGAATCTTCACTAAACTGAACATTTCATATTAAAATCTTCTATAATATGTACTATGCTTCAATAATTATTAAACTATCATCATATATTGTTTTATATTTTGGCGAAAATATGTACAGATCATGTTTGGAATCGGGATCAAATACATTTCTAGACTTTATACCCAAAAATTATTTTTCTTCAGTAATATTATGCTTCAATAATTTTTATGTGTAATTGATACGAGTATGTGAATGAGTTTTTTGAAAAATCCAAGCGTTGGAGGAGTATGAAGTAAATGTGAGTTTTCGAGATAAGTTTTGACTTAAGTAATAATATCTGGAAAAACGAAATGATTGCGGGAAGAGCAGAATGAATTGGTGACTATGAGCTTCATAAAAAATTATTCTTCTCAACAAAACGTTCATGAGAATTTCGAACGTGTTAAAAGATACTTAAAAGAATTATGAATCAAAATTTACGGTGTTTTTTATTTTAATTCTAAAGCAAAAATTTATTGTTCATTTGAAAACAATCTTGCAGGAGGTCGAAATTTTGCCCAATTATTCCCGTAAAGTGGAAAATTACGTCGAAAATTTAAAAGGAAATTGTGATATATTCGGCATAAACTTAGGTCATTACTTGAGAGTTCATGTTATCACTAAAAATTATGAAATAAAAAAAACCTTTAGAAAGCCGCTACGATTCCATCAATTTTATTTCCCCCTTTCTAGCGCGTTTTGAAGCCAGCTTTTTTTTAAATTTTTTTATTAATGTATTTCACAATTCACCTCGCAAGTCACGTTTCTTAACAATCTGATTAGAACCTTCGTGAAAATTTTGGGCATGATCTTTATGCAATATCTTTACGCAATTAATAAACTCAGGGACGCTAAAGCACCATGACCTCTTCTTTAATTGAAACACAATAGAACGCCTCTCTCTGGACATGACATTATATCTTTTTCGAAATCATTTATGAATAGGTAAGAGGTGGCACATTATGTTCGGACAGTCCTAAAAGATAAAAGGGACTCATAACAGCCGGGGCTTTGGGGTTGGGGGATCGCTTGTCTGGCACTTCCTCTCCCCTCTCCCTTCCCGCTAGAAGACGGATCCCCCAGTTTAAAGGCGCCTCACGGCCCAAAGTAATGTGTCAAACGGTTCCAGGCTAGGTTCTCAGGTTGACAGGGGAGGTGTTTAGTGGGTAGTCCAGTCGCCTTCCCACACGTCCCACACTCCTTGCGTAAATGGGCATTCACCTCTTACACAAAAAAGAGGTAAATTATTGATTCCCCGATTACAAAAAAAATCTTTTGGATACTCGCAGACCTAAACCTGTTTGACTTACATGTAGCATTAACTTCGTTTTTACGAATTAGGTACGAAAGTTCATGCAAATATCTCAGATGAAGTACTCACATAGACACTCGGCACCCATTGCAAAACAATATGGAGCGTCGAGGCTATTTGGAGACGACCCCGGCTTTTCGAAGAGCAATTCTTTGGTGTCAGTCTTAAGTTTATATTTCGATAGATCCTGATTGGAACTTCACATTTATTTATCTGAGTTTAAGATCTTGTAAAATTGTGCGGGAAAATGGACGCGCATGCTTACTCCCGCAAAGTGGAGAAATCACTTAGAATCTAACAAGATCGGCGTGTGGAAATAAGAGGGGATTTGGACCGATAGAGTCCGGCATAACGAAAGCGGAAGCCTTTCGACGAAATTAAAAAGGTTGAAACTGGCGCATCGGGGTGCATTTCTACCCTACAAACCCAAATCTTGTAAAACTGTAGGTACTAATACCAAAACGGTTCACGAAATCCTGTTTGAAAATATTCTATGCATAGCAAGAGTTTGTGTGTACCTCGTCAAAGTAAATATGGTATTGACGTTTTAGTGCAATTACGTCGTCATGCCAAATGTGGTATTAAATGTAACCCTTGAATTATTTTTGAATTGAAAAGAACCGACAATTCAGTAAATTCAATCAACCAGTTTGCATATGACCTTTTTTAGGGTTTTGTAAAATAATTTTACAAAACCCTACTAGTTTCGCGACCAGTCTGTCCGTCTGTCCGTCCGTCCGTCTGTGTGTCACAGCAGTTTTTCTCGGAAACTACTTAAGCTAGAAACATAAAACTTTGTGTGTAGGTGTAAAGTGGTGATCTCTTCCAAGTTCAACTACAAAAAAATTTTATGAGGTATTTAAGGGGGGCCTCCCCATAGGAGGTAGCCGATATGGGTATCAAATGAAAGGTCTTGATGAGAACTTTTCAAAACAGGTCTTAGTTTGGCAAAATTTGCTTCGAGGGGCGCACAGGGAGGGGAAATACACGAAAAATTTGTGTCCCCCCCCCCTCGCGATTGGACACCTGTGATCCGAAAAATCTGAAAAATATCAGGAATGTAGGCATTGGTAAGTACAACAACAACAAATACGTGAGAAGTCGCAATTCACTCAACTTTGTTAGTAATAGTATGATTTATCGATTTTATGTTTTCTTGAATAAAATCTTAACGGTACCCTTACGTAGATGTATATTTATAAGATTAATTTATCCTGAAAGTTTCATAAAGATTGAATCATATTTAGCGAAGTTATAGTCGTTTGAATTTTCCTGTATTACTATGGAACAATATGCGCTGCATTTATTACTATGGCAACATATGGCTATGGAACAACATGCGCTTTTTACCGACTCAGACACTACAGTCTTGCTAGGATTTGCGTGAAAATTTCAGGAATGATAGGTGTCATGTATATCTTTGAGAATCGGTTCAGCTAGTGGTATCAGTAATCGTAAAACAAAATAGTGGCTGTTTTAAATGCGAAGATTGAATAATTTTGAGTTATTTTTTCCCAACTTCAACGTTTAAGGTGCATGCTTTGAACACTTGATTCAATTTAATGAATGACTGAAGATGAGTACCTAAAATTAATGCTCATAAGTGAAACAAGTCAAGGAGGTGGGAGAGAGCTCCTAGCAAAAGGGTTTTGTAACCATTCTAGGATTCGAAAAAATTGGCCATTAATCGATGATAACAGTACAGGAGAGTGGCCCCTGAAAAAAAAAATTCATTAAACGTAGCCGAAATGAGTATGAAATAAACGTTTTCAAGGGAGCTCTTCAATACAGTTGTTAAACTGTCAGTTTTTGCTACAGTGGGGGCACAGGGGGAAATACATGAAAGATGTGTTTCCTCCGTCGCGGATGGACATTTGAAATAATTATCAAGGGAGATATTTATGACCAAAAACCTCAGAAGTCGAAATTCGTTCAATTTTGTTAATAATAGTATGATCTTCGTATTTCATATTTTCTTCAATAAAATCGTCTTTGATATGTTTCTTGATTTGATTCGATCTGGTGACTGCATTTTGTAAACTGAATACAAAACCCTTCTGACATGAGCGTAGGTCTGTTTACCCAACTTGTTTTTAATGTTTTTTATGATACGGCACGGTCAGAAAAACAAATCAGGCAAATTTGTCCTTCTTATTAAGTTCCACAGGCCTAATAGAACCTTTTTGTGAGGCGAAGAAACCTCAAGAAGTGCGTTGTGCCACTCTAGCGCCTTTTCAGAGGAGGTAATGTCAACACCATGCACTCTCATTGTTGCCCATGAAAAGCAAGACGTCCACATAAGAAATGTTCCGTGCCTTTATAATTTTCAGGACAAACGGTACCGGTAGCGTATGCGATGATGCTTATGCTTCAAAATTTCGGACCAGAAGGTTCACAATCCGTGAGGGCTCTATCATAGTTCAACATTCTTTCCTATTTAGTGCAATGATTTTGCACGAAAAAGCATTTCCTGCTTTAAGCTCAACGCTATAGTATGATAATTTATGGCCTTTGATATACCTACAACAGCAAAGCAGCAAAAGCAGTGCACACTAAGCAGCACTCACGATAATACAGTTGCTCAACACATAGGTAAGCTACAAGCTACGAGAAAAGTACCAATCTAACAGCATTCAACTTCTAAATGGGCGGAAAAATCGGAGTCTATACATAGAGCAGATTTTTTCGGTTTCAGACTCGGTCTTGACCTTTGTTTTACTTGAATACCTACTTTAAATCTCATAACGGGAATATTCGACAAATTCTTCGATTTGTGTTCAGAATATGTTAATTGTCCACAGAAAACATGCGTTGTTATCGTTTGTGCATATAAAGCAAGTATTAAAAAAAAAATTAGGATTTTGAAATTGCGTTAGCTAAAATGTAAGGCACTCGAGAAGAGCCGATTCCAATTGAAGAAAGTGGGAGGTATGCTTATACAAACCAACCAACTTAGTTCAAACCTTCAAATTTACACAAACTAGCTTGTGGAAACTCATAACATAATGCATTAACCGTTGACTGTGAACACATTAAGACAATTCTGATTCTCACAATCTTTGTTTTTGCTTAGATACCGGTGAAAACAATGGAAAGAGATTTAGATCCCTTAGAAATGGCTTGGGTACCCAATATCTAAGCAAGCGGTAAACGAATTTTTCAAAAACCGGCATCATCCTAGATTTCCTCTTTTTCGCGCACGTTTAACCGCAAAGACTGAAATCTGTCAGGAAAGGGAACGCTCAGCTAAAATGGGCAGAATGTCAGCCACTAGATCTTGAATAAAATTTTATCCTATCGCAACTAAGACCGAAGATTTATTTTTTGAAGAAAAAAGATAATTTTTTTCAAACATATCCGAATTGATTTTTGTCTCGTATTTTTATATCCGACGAAATGTGTACAATGTACTTGCGATCAACATAAATTTTGGCAAAATGAATGGAATTAACCATAAAATAGAATGTATAAAAATAAATGCAATATCGCACAGATGATCACATGAAATCAAGGTCAAAATTCCCTAAAGCAAATGTCAATCAGGCCCAGATGAAACGTAAATAGTTCACCAAACGGCAACACCTAACAACGCTAAAGGAAACTGTCAAATCACGAAAACATTTGCCGTCTCATTTCAACCAGCGGGTATTTCGCAACATGTGCGGCACATGTGACATAAACAGATGAATGAGCATAAAACGTTTGAAATGTCATGCAGCCGTTGGGCAGGGCTGAAATCCTGGAAAATTACCATCTTAGAAAAATACTTACAGCCCTTATCTGCCGGTTGAACATGTAACAGATGCAGGTCCATACTTTTGAGGCGAGAACCAGAAATGCACGAAAGTTCATTTGAAATTGTGACAACATTGGCATCGTACAACGCACACATGCACCCGTAGTTCCGCTCACGTCGCTACTTCACGACTACTCCGTCCCTGTCACACACTCGTTTAGCACGACTAACGATTTTGCTTTCTAATCGAGTAAGCGCCGCATGCGTACGGGTTAGCAATAAGCTCACAGTACTGTCATCAAAATCGTCCGGTCGAAATCCGTGAAGCTGTTTATATAAACTTCAAACGGCAACGAGCGTAAATCAAACGAAACGTCACAATCACAAGATGCCGGCACACGTTCACGGGCCTCCCGCTGACTGAGAATCGCGGATTCGAGTGGATAGCAAACTGCACGATGTCGTGACGCGAAAGCTCTGCCTTGGAAAAAACTTAATCGTACCGACGTGTGTCACTATCGCATTATTTTTAGGTAGCACCTTCCAATTTAACCCGCTCCTCACCAGCTAAAAAATAAAAATAAACACGGCAGGAACAACCGACGGAACACTGGTTTTCTCTCGCCCCAACTGCCGCCGCACGGCACACACAACCAAGTGGAGGCAGCGCGTTCTGATCGGACCACGTGTCTGTATAGGGACGGGGAGTCCGCGCGCACACTCACACTAGGAAAGACCGTGCAATTTTTGTTCGATTCCAGTGCTCGAAACCGCTTTCAAATTTTGGGGACTGATGAAGGCGCACTGTGTGTAGTGTGGACAATCGAATTTGCTACACTCAACAGACACACTACTTTTCTCGTTTAACTTGCGCGATAATTCGTTCCGACGGCGTTAGTGCAATTGAGAAAATCTGCAAATTTGCAATAGCGACGCGATACCGAACCGACCGTGAACGAGAAAAGTCAAGATAACACACACATATGCTGTGCAACACATCGCCAACAGTGAAGGTTGACATTTTGAGATGAAGTGTTCGGCAGAGAGAATTTGTATTTCAAAACTGACAACGTTTGTCGTTGCTGTCGGTAAAGATAAACTGAGCGTTTTTAAATCAAATTATTTTTAAATGCTAGTGATTGGTGTGTTTTTTTACTTAGCTAAGCTTTTAAACGATTTCTTCAATTAAAGCACAGATGCTATGAAAAATAAAAGCTGAAAGAAGAGCAAGCATAGCATGAATAAGGAACTTCCGAGCAATGTTATCTGGTCAGCTAAAAGTTAAGTAATTGAATACATTTAAATAACACGGTAAAAGCATCGCAAATTTGAAATAATTTCCTGCAGTCAAAGGTAATCATTCGAATGTAAAATGATGCAAGAGTATAAGAGTGTGAATCGAACGCTAATTCCAAATTATTTCATTCAAATATGTTACTCGTTGTCGCTGCTTAATTTGGTACTAGAAGTTAATTGTATCGAATATTAGAACGATTTTTTTGAGATGAATTTGATCAAATTATCATCGCAACTTTTGAGGCACGTTGTGGAGCAAATTCCTCGATGAACACTTTAAGAGGCTGTGCGTTTAACCCAATAGTAACTGCTTTATCTAGTCTCGTAAAAAAGACACTGGCAATACCCAGACAGAGCATATATACTAACTTAGTAGATATGCCCTGACCCAGACACACTGTGAATGAATCAAAAGATGCTTTATTTAAACCATCTTTAGCATTTTATAAACATAAAACGAACTTAAATCATATAAAAATATTATGAAACTTAGTGGTCGCTTTAAATTTATACATATCTATTAATAAATTTAAATTTTGGGTTCTTGTTAGTGAAAGCTACGTAAAAATGAATATTTCAAATAAAATTCGTATAAAAATGTAAGAAAAACACCAACCAACCATTATACAAAAATTGCATGTGATGTAAAGAAAGGAATTCCATTTTCACTTACAAATAAATTGCTCCACTTTAACTCTAAATATTTATATAAAATGATTCTACTTATATTAGTTATATCCCTTAGCTATCATAATATTTGAGCAATATTCTTTATCTAAGATTAACATCTTATAATCTAATCTATTTGTATTTAAATATACAAATTGAAAAATTACATTCATCTTCAACTAATTTAAACCTAATATATAGTTCAAACTATACTTCTAATAACTAACAATAAACTAATTAGTAAAGACGACAAAACTCAACCCAACAATGATGAGCTTAAGCGAACAAAGTGAAAGCAAAATTAAATTTTGGTCGTTTTTGTATACAACCATTCAGCCACTTATATCGAGATAGTGTCCTCCAATTTTGAAATCCTGTCTTCGTCGACTGAGTCAGACCAGCGTTTCTTCAGTTCTCTCAACGAATACCTTTTTGGGTATCCGATATTCCCAGCCAATTCTACGTCTAGCACTCGTTGCGTGTAGACGTGTTTTTAATTCGCTCCTGTCAAGAATTTTTAAATTAAAATAATTTTTAAAAAACGTCAATTACAAAGTAATTTTATAAAGAAACTTATTACATCGTCGAACTATTCGAACAATTTATCGAGTATCTTGACTTTACCTACGAGAAAGTTTCAAGAAAGGAAAAAAAGTTTTTTTTCACCGGGGGATGGAGGAGCCCGACGGCTTCCCACCGCTGGGGGACCCAGAGCCAGGCATTTTGAAAATTACAAATGACAAAATGAACAAGCGGAAAAATGAACAAGACAATTGTGAGCATGGAAAGCGAATTACGATTTCAAGCGAAGATTATGAAAAAGTAACCATGGAGAATACAAGGATTACGAAACAAAATGACGAATTAAAACTCCGGATACAGAGTTTAGAAGATATGGTCCGGACGTTGTCAAATGGGAACAAACAAAAAGCCAAGCCGCAGAATACGTCCGGCCAAGAAGAGCCGATACTCACTAAGAAGAATGAAAAACTGGAAACAACAAGCAAGACCAACGGGAAAGGAGTACCAATAAATAAAATGAAATCGCAAGATATGAGCAAGACAATCCATGATGCGGAAAATATCCTGAGCGCAGGAGGAGCGAACGACAGCGCCAATTATTATGCGGTGCTGTCTGCAATGCACGAGGAAATGGACGTCAAGATGGAGAGCAACGATAAGACAGGTAATATTGATAGCGATAATAATTTCATTAAATATTTAAAATTAAAAAATAAGCAAAAGGAGAAGAAGCCAACCGGTGTGTCTGCTGGTCCTCCTAATAAAATTAATGTGGTAAATGAAAAAGTTCCTCCAATAAACGTTTTTGGGCAGCGTGGAGGAGATATGGTTCGGTTATTGGCAGCCGAACATAAAATCAAAAACTTTGAAATTAAGAGAGTGACCGGTGATAAGCTCTCGATCAAGACAAAGACACTGGCTGACTTCAAACAGGCGAAAGATGCTCTTAATAGTGTCCAAGCTCCCCACTTTACATATACGCCAAAGGCGGAAAAAAATCAGACCTTCCTGTTGAAGGGCCTGGACTGTGGGGAGAATACAGTTGATCTCCTTGAGATGTTGCAGGAAGCAGCACCAGCTGTTAAGTTCATGTGTGTGAAAAATTTTGCTACAAGGAGATCAACTGTAGAAGGTAAAATATTACCATTTTATTTGGTACAAATTTCCAACGACAGCAGTCCGAGTGCCCTCCAACAGGTAAGGTACTTAAACTTTAGAGTTGTGAGGTGGGAACGCCTCCAAAAAACTGAGGTCAACCAGTGTTACAGGTGTCAACGATTCGGTCATTCGGCTGCCAATTGTGCAATGCACTATCGCTGTGTTAAGTGCAAAGATATCCACGCCCCCGGTGAATGCAAATTGGCTCAAGTGGAGCCAAAAGAAAAATTGTATTGTGTTAATTGCGATACATTTGGTCATCCAGCATCATACCGAGGATGCCCTCGGTATCAAGATGCAAGAGCTAAATTTTCCCCAAAGCAAACCAAAGTAAATCAGAATCTGTTACCTCCCAACTTCATCAAACCCGGGGTATCATTTGCAATTGCTGCCAGAGGACCAGCAGACAACAATATAAATAAAATAAATAATGTAAGTGGCAATAATGAGCTGCTTCTTAAAATCTACCAGCAACTTGAATCGCTTTCAGATAGAATTAATAAGCAAGACCAAAAAATCAATTTCGTTTTTCAAAGTTTAGGTCAACATGCTCCAAAATAGTTTGTCATCCAGTCACATTCCCATGGATAGGATTCGTCTCATCTCGATCAACGTCAACTCCATTGTTACTTTACATCGGCATGATTATCTCCTTGAATTCATTGGTAAGCAAAAGCCTGACATCATGCTTCTCACCGAAACCCACCTCAATTCATGGCACTCCATGGCATTCAAGGATTTTGAATTCGTAAGAAACGATAGGGTAATAGGTGATGGGGGAGGTGGCACCGGGATATTGGTTCGAAGACCCTATCGTTTCCAAAATATTGAAAAAGTCGAATTCAAAAGCTTTGAATCTCTTGAAGTGTCCGTTATCAAAATTTCACTGCCAGGTGGGGATAACCTCTTCGTTATCTCTGCCTATGCAACTGGTGGAACTGTTCTCAGGCTCAAGGAGGAACTCAATTCCTTGTTTGAAATACTCGAATTGAACAGGCTTCATAATTATTATATTCTTGCTGGTGACCTGAACGCCAAGCATACATCATGGCTGAACGCCACCAATAATCCAAGAGGTGTATTCCTGAAATCGTGGATAACAGAGAACCAGATTGAATACAGGTGCAATCTATATGGGTCGGAGTTCCCAACATACCCTAGGACAAATTCATATTTGGACCTCTGCATTGCTGACGCAAGACTCGAATTCAACTTTAATAGTCAGCTGTTGTGAATGCTGCTGTTGATGCTATTGTTGATGACGACTAGCATTTGATCTAAATTTTGATTGAAATTATTGTTGATGTGTAAGAACGATATTATTGCATCAGTTTCTGTTAATTTTCTTTCTAAATAGTCATTCTATATCAATCACTCATTTTTATGCCAATTAATGAGCTATATATCGTTGAAAGCATTAAATTATTGATTATTTAAATTAATGAAGCTATTCATATTATTTGGAAATGCTTGGTGATGCATGGTCGATGCTACATTGAAATTAGCAAACATTTGATTTTGCGGTGACGACATTTTTTGCGAATTTAACACTTTTATCGAACAATACCGAATGGACTGAAATTGCAGCAACCAATTTGGAGATTTCGGCGCCTCGTGCTCCTTTTCGTGAATGTCTCTCCAGCAGTTTGCTTAAGCCTACTGCACAGCTAGTACAACACCACACAATTTCTTCATTTAATTTTTCCGCATGCATCACAAATAGGACTCCATTCGTTGCGCTAATTTGAATCTTCATGGGCGGCACTGAGCCACACAAAGCCATTGAATACATTTGCAATACTGCGCGCGTAAGCAGACACACTGAAGTTTGCCTTTACCGACGTTACCCCTCAATCTCCTTTAACCAAACACCAATATCTTTTTGTTTTTCTATGCTTTTAATTTACACGCGAAGAAAAGATGCAACTCGAGCCATTTTCTTCTGCCTTTTGTATCCTATTTAACTCTTTTCAGAATTCAATAGGTGACTGTTTTCGCCTAATGTCCTTAGAGTTGCTACAGCTCAAGGAGAAATTTTTGTTTAGAACAAGTATTCATACGAACACACCACGTAAGAGAATTCAATTTGAATCGCTTTGGCACAAAAGCCGAAAAACCGGTTGATAGATGAATTGCTCGTATTTCTTTGAATGAAAGATAGATCGTTAGATAGAAGGATAATTTGTACGCCACCCAACCGATAAAGAAAATTTCTGACGCAATTATGCCCTGAAACGATTCTTATAAGAGTCGATTGATGGATACTCTCCGGTGGCAGTTCAGCTTTCACTCCTGGTGAGATGTAGTTCGAAGAGGTATCACATGCATTTTTTTCATGAATCGTGAATCGCAATATATGAGCCGCTTAACTTAAGGCCGCTGCAAGCCACGAGGTCTGACAGTCCATCATCTCGTGGCTAAGCTTGGACTCTCATTGCTATGGATTTTCGTATTCCGGTCATTGCGGCATTTTGGGTTGTTGCATTGCCTTTTTACTCAGGCCCGAAAACGGAAACACTACCTCACGTCGCGAAATAACTTCTTTGAGTAGCCTTATCAGCGCCATCTAGTGCCGTTGAAATCAAACAAATTTTCTATAGCTTTTTGACAGTACATATGACTGTAGTTTGAACTTTTATCAGTAATATGTCAACGATTTATTTTAGATAAGATATGCGGCGTAGTAGACATAAGCGCGCAAAAATATGTATTTCCTTCTCATTTGTATCATTTCAGCTAAATTTCATCTGAGAAATGTAAGATTTGACAATCTCAAAAGCCTACTTTCGGCCTACTGAGATGCTGCTTATAAGTTTTCTGGACAGCTGTTTTCGGAAATTTAGGGTTACTGAGCAGTTCTGTCTGGTACGCGAATTGATTTCCTTATGGGCCTGAGTAAGAAGGCAACGGTTTTTGTCGTAGTCGTTATCGCTGTTGCGGTGGTTACTGCTGAAGTTGAATGATAGTGGGTGTTGGTCTTATGCTGGGCATTAATATATAAATTACATAATATGGAGCATAAAAAATGCCTAATTATTACAGGGCAGGATTTCTGTTTTCGCCAAAGTTTTGGTTAGAGTGCACAGAAGAGGCGTACTGCTTTTTCTGCCAAGACGATGACCCGAGATCACATGATTTGAAAGGCGTGACAGGTACAGGCAAATGCCGGGTTTTCCAGGAAGGCCTAACCGAAGGCAAAGCGCTTCTACAATGCCCCGTATTCTGCAGATTAATCTACATCGAGGCACACTCGCTAAAAAACCACCAAAGCAATTCGCGAGAGACATTCAAGTTGATTTCCTACTGCTCAGCGAGCAACAACACAGCTAAAGCTTCGCAACATGGTATCCTGACGAATCTTATACTGCCGCCATCTGGTTTCGAAACAGCGTCTACTTCCAAGTGCAGGGTCTGGGAAGAGCAGATGGTTTCGTTTGGGTATGATGCTAGGGAACTACGCCTTTAAGTGTATACCCAACACCAAACGAATCGTTTCCTTCGTTTCAATCTAACCTCAATGCTTTGAAGGACACTGTTTCGAGCACAGAGAGTCACGTGCTCATCGGAGATGACTTCAATAGAAGGGCATTTGCATGAAGCATGTTCCAATCAGATCAAAGGAGCAAACGGATCCTGGACATGGTAGCTAGAGCTGGGCTTGTTGTACTGAGATCAAGTCACATCCCTACTTTTCTTTAACTGGACTGCGTTCGATGGACGGGACATTCGCTTCGGAGTCCCTAGTACCAAAGGTTAAAAATTGGAGAACTCTAGAAGACTGCTCCGCTAATGAGTACATCGGTTTTGAGATCGATGGCAATACTCTTCAATGCCTATAGGGTCAGCTTTCGAGGCTCCGGCGGAACACTGTGAAGGTGGCCGTGGAAAGTTTGCACTGCTTGTTTGAACTGCTAACGACACGATCGTCACTACTGGAAGTTTCGTCGGGGAGCGAGGGGCTGGCAGCTAAAATGTAGTAAACTGAACAATGAGAATCATTACATCTGCCAGCAAATCTTCCATGCCTCGCCAAAAACCCCGGCAGGTCAAGCCTCTAGTGTACTGGTGGTCATCTGAAATCGCCGAAATCTGAAGATAATAGCACAAGCTCCGACGAGAGGCTCAGCAATCACGGTCCGAGGAAGATGCAGACACCAAATTAACAGCTGATAAGTCGGCTAGAAAATGCCTCCGCAATCTCCTCAAACAAAGGCCACCCGCTGGCAAAAACTAGTAAACCCATGGGGCTTAGGATGTAAACTAGTCATGCGGAAGCTCGGTACCCAAAGATTACCCTGCTCATACAATGCGGAAAATATGGACAAGATTGTGTGGGCCCTGCTCCCAGCCTTTATTAAAGCTGTACACGACAAAACACCTGTAGGATGCCCACTTTTCATAAAGACGGAAGTGGAAGAAGTAGTGTTGTCTTTGAAGAAAAGAAAGGATCCAGGACCAGACGGAATTTCAGCTGAGGTGCTGCAGATGGTTTACTAACTCTGTCCTGACTTGCTGCTCGGTATATTCAATGCTTGCTTGCGTGGAGGGATACTTCCAGAGTGCTGAAAGGTGGCGAGGCTCGTGCTAATCAACAAAGGTAAAGGGAATCTTGAATCACCTTCTGCATACCGACCGTTGTGTATGTTAGACACAGCCGGGAAAGTACTCGAAAAACTTATAAAGGGAAGACTCACTGACGCGATCTGCGCCGTTTGGGACCTATTTCCACGGCACTATGGCTTCAGAGCAGGTCGCTCTATTATTGACGCAATCAGAGAAGTCATAAGCGCGGTCGAGCTTGCCGAGACGCATAGCAATTCCGCTCAAAGGGTCGTCCTGCTAGTTACATCTGATGTCAGAAACGCTTTCCATTTCGCCAGATGGGTGGATATCGTGGAAGCCCGAAAGTAACTTCTAAGTGCCACAAGGCTTTTCGCACATCTTGAAGGAGTACTTGAGGAGCCGCAGTTTGCTCTACGATACGAGAGAAGGGAGTCGAAGTATGGCATCGGGTGTCGCTCAGGGCTCTATCCTTGGTCCCGATTTGTAGAACGAATGACGCTTGGTTGGCTATGCAGACGATGTAGTGGCGTTAGTCGCGCGATGCACTGTCGAACATGCACAATTCAGACTAGTTACGCTGATGTGGTGTGTGAGGGCCTGGGCGACTGCTCACGGCCTCAGTCTATTACTAGAGGAGACCGAAGTGCTCATACTGACTAAGAAAAGAATCTCCAGAGTAAGGACTATCAGTATCGCGGGAACACTGTTTGAGTTAAAACCAGCAGTGAAATACCTTGGAGAACTGATAGGCTCGAAGATGAGTTTCTCCGCACAAATTGGAGCAAGAGCCGAAAAGGCAGCTCTAAACGTAGCGGCACTTACACGACTGATGGCCAACATAGGGGGCAGGGTTCATTAAGGAGACGACACCTAATGAGCGCTGTTAAATTTGTCCTGCTCTACGGGTCAGAACTATGGGGCGACGCTTTAAACAAGGAGTTGCACAGAAAGCGTTGGCATAGGTGAAGAGGCAATAAGTGCTGAGAATCGCACGCGTATATCCAACAGTCTCCGAATCGGCGGTACTGGTGATTGCAGGTGTAATGCCCATCGCAGTCTCTTTTAGCGAGCGAAGCATCGTCTATCTGCGCAGAACCGAGGGTGACAGAGATGCAGCTGAGATTGTTAGCAGTTCTGGGAGAGTGAAACCTGACCTGAGGCCGCGGCTTAGTCGAGTACACGGTGAGACTGATTTCTACTTAACCCAGCCGGTATTCATGTTTTCAGTCTTATTTGTACAAGATCAATAAGTCACGGTTTCCGAACTGCTTGTTCTGCAGATAGATGATGCTCTTCACCACAAAAAATTTTTTTTGGGTTTGCTTTCCAGTAGGTCCCATTTGAAGGACATGGTAATCGAACAAGGGCATTTCCTGGTAAAAAAATTCAACTTTTGTGCAAATTTTGCGATATAACTGAAATTAAAAAACAATCTTTTAGAAAAAAAAAGGTGCAATAAATTTCGTGGAACCAATGCCATATCAGTATTTCATTAGTGTTTGCATATTGGCAATTTTTATGTTGAAGCGGGGGAATTGATTTGGCATCGCTTTCATGAAATTTATTTCACCCTTTTTAAGGCACTCTAAAGTCGGTTTTCTTTTTTTCTATATTTATATCACTGTAGGTGCCATTATTTACGAAATGAAAATCGTAGTTTTCTCCTGCTATTTCCAGCCAGCTTTTTTCTTTTATTTTCTGTATTTATGGTATCTATCTTGTAAATTGAATTTTTATGTAAAACGTGTCTTTTAATAAAATATAAAACTGCATCATGCCTGCTGTCAGACTTTAGTCAGGCGCAGAAAATATCTTCAAACATATGAGTAATTAGATTTAGATTCAGCACATTTTAGTAGCAATTTTAGTAGCCACTGTGGGGCGCAATCACTGCATTTGAAGCGAGTGATTTAATCTGCTGTAACATTTCAAATTAAATTTTATTGGGCACCCAGTTGTAAAAATATAAAGTGCATTACACTTGTCCCATTGAAATAAATAACACTAAATATAGAAAGAATTTTGTTGTTACAAAATATTTTATTTATTTATACATTACACCTAAAAGCAATTTGTTAAAATAAAATGAAAACACTTCAAAAATTCATATAACAAAATATGTTGAGGCACGTCCATCCCCACAAAGCTCACCCGTTCGGATTGGACGATATTTTAGGCTTCTACCGCAATTTTCTTTGGTGTTATTTTTTCCTTGGCAACCACAACTTTCTCTGGCAACTCGTCAGTAGGAACATCCGGTAACTGTTCAGAAATATCCATAGCTTCCACAGGCTCCTTTTCGCTACTTTCTTCTTCGTCTTGTCTCACTAATTCATCCAGTTCAGCCAACACATCTTCTTCATCTTGCTGAGTCAATACTCCTGTTAGCATGTCGTCGATTTCACGTTGCTTGTCGACACCTTCACGTGTTTCATCTAGAACTCGCTCAACTTCATCAATAGTGAGAACTTCGTGAACTTTCTTGAGGGCTGCGTTTCCTGTTTTCAATCCATCTAGCACTTGTTGTTCAACTTGTGCAAATTCAATGTCAGCTGCCAGTTTTTCTAAGTTTTCCAGTTGTGTGTCCGTGTCAGATAGCAGCTTCTCTTGATATTTTTTCTTGCGAAGAAGAAGTTTAGCTCTCCTAAATAAGTCGGTAAATCAAAAATAAAGTTAACATGAAAATCATATTTTTACTTACTCTTTTCGACCTGTTTGTAAACATTTCTTCGCGAGTAGCCGATCGCTCTCTAAGGATTGCTCGATACGTTTTTGGTACTGCTTTAATTTATCTCGCTGCTGTTTTAATTGCTGGAATGCAGATAAAATTTTATGCATCGAGCATTATTTAGATAATATCGTCCTCAGAAAACAAAATTAAAGATCCGGAAAGAAAAACATTTTATGTGCAGCAGCTATAACATGCGATTTAAATTTGCAGCAGCTATAACATGCGATTTAAATTTTAGTATCGACATAAATTGAGCATAATCAGTTAAGTAATGTTAACCGATACATTTGAGAACACAAGTTCTTTGCACATTAGTAAATTTTAGTCTGATTAATATTCTTCTGTTTGAAAATTCAGGTAAAGCATACGTCTTTAAGAAGATGCGAACTTTCAAAGATTAGCATCTCAAAATACTAGCATTGTGGTTATCTCTAGAGAACCTTCTTATTCGTCACTTTACAAACTAAATAACATATTGATAAATTAACAGCACCAAGGCAGTTAAACTGATGGCAAAAGGAGAACATCTCTTCGTTTTCCAGACGTCCACGAGATTACATCCTTTTATAGACCACTGTGACCATATTTTAAGGTGTTTTTCGCCATTTTGTGATATACTAAGTGAGCTCTAAATTGAATGCAATAAATTCGAAAGTATCGCGCGCATCGAATAAGTGCGCGTGTTTCTCACGAACGAATTTTACGCATTAAGACAGGTGAGTATCCTCGCGTATTATTACTGGTTAGTATGAAAAGATAATGATCAAATAGTATTCTGTGAGTAGCCACATGCCCCAAGATGGAGCAGCAAAAGGAGATGGATCGTCCACCTGACCCAGAAATTCTAAGGAAAAATATACCTAGTTTTCAGGGAAATGAAGTTCAACGGTAAACCCGTAACGTTAACACGGTTAAAATTTTTAATGACAAGCAAAGAAGCGAAATGCTGTGTAGCGGATGTCAAACAGAATGGTTTAAGACTTAACTCCCAAGGGGGAAAAAAATGAAATTCTTAAGAAACATGATTTAAATGCATTTATTTCAGGAAGTTTCATCTATAGATATGGAATAATTCAAGATATCGAATTAGATTTCGCGTTGAACGAGCTTATCACCATAGCACGATAAGATGGGAATGGACCTCATCGATAGTAAGATTATAAACGCTACAAGACTCAGCAAAAGAGAAATCGGTATAGATAACTGTCCCGGGAATAACCTACAGGACAGCCTACTTTATTGCGAAAGTGGGTTAATTTAGATTACGCTCCAGACGATGTAGGAATGGTGGCAGGTTAGGTGACTTTACTACTATTTGCAAAGACAAAGTCCAGAGATATCTGAAATGCAGTTAGACCGAGTGCAACGGAACTTGCAGCATGTGGCCACAGATCAAAACTGACTCAAGTGGATTAAAGTCTCTGGGTTCTTAGACATGTTAGCAAGTATAATAGCATTTCTTCCTCTGTGCGCCTATTCATTTATCTTTTTCATCCTCTTATAATACTGCTTTGTTGTGTGTGGTTCTTCGATATTCCTATATAGTGCTTTCGCTAGAGTCTGTTCAGCGTAAATTTTCTTGCTCTTTAAGTTTAATACACCCTATCAGTTTTATGAACCCGTTTAACCTTTCTTGGTCTTCCTGCTGTAGAGTCTCGTCTTATCTTTATAGATCAATGTTGCTTGTATCAGCTTTGTCACCATCATGTTGGTTTCAATTTTTAGGATGATTTATGCTTCCAGATCGTAGAATCTGCACGAACGGTGCGCCTGTTCGTCCAGAATACACGATCTGTTCCTTAAGTTAGAGCATAAGTCTATTTTTATTCTCTTCTTTTGCGTATTACGAGGAGACGCAATGATATCGAGCGTGGTCTCCCCTTTTCATATCTTGCTTTTACGACTCGATTAAGGAACTTGTTTCTAAAGTAATTGTAATTGTATCTTTTACCTTTTTCTAATTTCAATTTGTTATTGGATTATCGATCTGTTAAACGTAATTGATCCAAATAAGTAAATTCCTAGATACTAGAACGAAGTTGAAGTTAATTTCATACTGAATGTCGCAAATCGAGAAGCACGTTCGATCCTCAATAAAAACAGATATGAAGAACTAGACTTAAAAGACATAGCTCAAATGGATTTCTCTCAACTGAAGTGGGACAAGTTCGAAAGAAACTCAATTGGATATGTCAGCAAAGTCATCATTAAATATATTTATGTGCAAATGGTAGCCTCGGGAGACAAAACCAACAAGAAAAGCAATCAACTGTAAGAGCATATCATTCTAACCGTGAAGAACACACAGTTTCCTAATAAGCCCATAACCACCCATGTGGAATTAATTATACACGAACTACAAAGAAACCTCTCGTCTCTACGATCAGCGCAGAAAGTCCGAAATCTTAACCTGTCAAAGTATCATATTCAAGTTCATAAAAAAAGTAAAAAAACAGGCTGCGAGAAGCCCACAGCCTAGCAAATGAACTGAAATGAGCTATGTCGTTAAAGCTTTTTGTTTAAGTAATATTTAACACTTATCAAATCTCATGTTACACCAGTCACCAATATAGGAGGGTACTCCTTTGACATTTAGAATTTATGCCACAAATTTTTCGTACATTACCCCCATCCTGCCCCTTTCTGTGCAAATGCTTCTAGTTTAGGACCTGTTTTGAAAAGTTTTCATCAAGAACCCTTTCATTTGATATCCTTATTGGCTACCTTTGGAAAGCAAAAAATGTCAAGGGTCACCCCCTATATGGAGAGACCCCCTTTAAAACCTAAAATATATTTTTGTATCGTACTTTTGAGAGGGCACCTTTTTTACCTACATACAAAATTTCATCACTCTAGCTATTGTGGTTTGCTGACGGACAGACAGGCCGGGATTTTAGTAGGGTATTGTAAAAAAATTTTACAATATCCTAGTAAAATCTCGACCTGTGTGCGTCACACACATATTGTAACAAAATTTTATAATACTCTAAAAAAAGACGAAATAAGGGAAATCCAAAGGTTTCTACGAGCATGTATCATGAAGTTTATCTTTTGCTTAAAAATCGCAAACCTGAGCTTTGCAGTTGGTGAAAATGTTAGGAACAAGTTATGCTCATTTCACAATAATATGGTTCAATTTTTTAATTTAGCACTGGCTTGGTTGATTCTATACTCTATCTTGTGACATATTTAATACAAGGAAAGTACAACTCACTATCAGTCTTCTACTATAGAACGTAAATTACCAGAATTGCTTTGTCTTGCTCCGTCACACGACTTTGTGGCTTTTTGCTCTTGCCAAATAGAGCACCCATTACTTAAAAATATTTTGCACAGCCTTTTAAAATATTAAAAACTACAATATTGACTAATTTTCCGGAAATTTTCAACTTAGAACACAAACAACCAAGACAACATCATAAGTTATCAAATCACTTTATGCCACTGTCAAAGAGACTGACATTGACGTTTTGTCTGGTGTTGCGTGGAATTTACTTGCACTTAAGCCATCTATACGTCACATTATAAGCTGAAATGGCGGTTTATAGTTATCAGAGAGATATCTTCATTTAATTTTTTCCGCTTGATTATGATATAACGCTGAATCATTCGCACATGCCTATCAGGTTCTATTGTTTGTTGATTATAATAATAAATTAATTGCTATAAGCCCCGTGATTTAATTTTATAGTAATTTTAGTGTAAGGAAATATTTTTCAGAAAATAAGGCCAAAAAATTTATTGATCTTGAAATTTAAATCATTGCTCCCTCGCTTTAGAAACAAAATAACAGATGAAGCAAATTCCAACAACGAAGCTTGTTTTGGTAAGAAAAATTTGCCGAATTTCATCAATGCGAATAATTCATCGTTAAGACTGCTCTTCTAAAATTCACTAAGTTCCTTTTGCTTTGATTTAAATTTATCGAAAAAGATGACAATTGATGCAAGTTACCCTCATCGGTTTGACAATTTTTAATTGATTCTAATAGTTTTCATATATTGACCTTGAAATAAATCCGTCACTAATTTTAAATGTTTGTTAATCCTAATGTGAAATGTTCAGTTCGTATGGAGGCTTGAATCTAGCTTGAGATGAATGTCAAGCATAAATAATCTTAGATGTTTTACTCTGTGTATTTTCCAATGTTTAGCGCTTCCAGACCATCCTGTGTTTTAATCTTTTCCATTTAAACGCTATTATTTTGTTTTTTCCGACAAATATATATTTCGGGAGTAAGTTGCTCCCTTCTTCAGTGTCAATTATTTTCTGAGATTACAAGGCCTTTTCGAGGATATTTATAGTAACCAAATTCTAATTACCTAAGATCTAATTGCAGGTCTAATTGCTATTGAGTTTTATTACCTTTATATCTCAATATTATTCTTAGCTTGATTATTTAGTCTTTTTTTTATTATTTTATTATTGCTTGAGGCTTATTATTATTATTTATTATATGAGTGATTTTAATCATTATTAGTACAGTAGAGAACAATCTAACGCTATTTCACCATATCCAGGAGCCTAGAGTATCCATTTCCTAGGTCATCGTTGAGTCTCGTTACGGCTGCCTCATGATCCACAATGATTCGTACACGTCCAGTTTTCGCATGTTTCTTACTTCCTTCACTACCGTTAGGTCGTCCCATTCTATTGGATGTCCTTCGCAATTGTGTTTCGCTACTGAAGATTTAACGTTGCTCGTGGTTCCTCGCTTCATCGCCGATTGTGCCTCCTTAGTGTGCTCCTCGAATCTTATTTTAACCGTTCGTTTTGTTTTTCCAATGTATGCTTTATCACAATGTTTGCATTTAATTTTGTATACACCGTACTTCTCATCTTTCTTCTTGCTATCATTTGCATTTGTGAACCTACTTTTAAGTTGAAACTGGACGCTGCCTGAAATTAGCTGGATGTTAACTTGCTTGAGTAATCTGCTTAAGTCTCCGGTTAGTTGTGAGTTTACCACCGCTGCTCTTTGTTGTTCTCTTTGTTGTTGCCTTCTATTTTGCGTGTAGAGCGTAGTTTTCGGATATTCACTGTAGCAAAAAATATTCTGAATTAATAACAGTATTTGAATGTATGTACATATATTGATTGATTTTAAGCGAAGACTACTTTAATCAAGCGAATCGTAAACAAGAAATAACTCTTGAAATAACAAAAGTAAATTGCACAATATTTACTAATCCGTATTTAAATAAAAATTCAAAACATAAGCTATGTAGACAATGAAAGTTTGGATATATATACCATGAAAGAAATTAAAAGAGAAGTGAATAAAATGAGCACAATGTCAGCTATAACTTCTACTCTCGTTGCTATGCCATTTAGTAACGTTTTTTTTGTAATCTTTTTGCCTTCTCAGATGGACAAAATACTATAATCTCCGATAGAAGCTCTAAATCCAATTTAAACGTGACAGAGCCAAATGCAATCAATTGTTACGCTGACGGGTCTAAGACTGCAGACTGGTAGGGCCTGGAATAAAATACTATAAACCACTGAGAACAAGCCCAAACACCCTCCTTGCAGTGGAGCAAAAAAGAAAAATGAAAGAGATCTTGTCTGATAGACACAGAGGAATTAAAGTCCTAGAATATTCCACTATAGCATTGATGATGGATCAAGGACTTTGTTAAAACTCAGTTTGAGTTAAAAATATGCTTTATTTAAACCATTCTCAACATTTTACAAACGCATGAATTGTTAAAACTTAATAGCGCCAAGGAAACTCTAAATTTGTGCATATCTATTCAATAAATATTGTATAAAATTTACATTATAATTAGTGAAAATTATGTTATTAATATTCTTAATAAACATTAGTGGGAAGAACCAGCTAACCATATTACAAAATTACATATATTACAAAAAAATGAAAGTTTATTTTTACTTATAACTAAATTGTCCGAATTTAAATTTATAAATTAAAATAAAATAATTCACCTTATTATTTCATAAATAAATTAACGATATCTCTAAGCTTATATCATATGACAATATTCTTAATCTAACATTAACATGTTATAATCTAATCTATTTGCATTTAAATCTATTAATTCATTGATTTTGAACTAATTTACAAACCTAACAATATGCCTAATATATGGTTCAAGCTTTATCACGCGCATAGTCTCAAAGTTTCCAATGTGGTTTCGAATAAACCTCAATTTGAATGTATCGATTCTCGGTACCTTGGTGGCTTGATAAGCTCTTTGGTTGGATGCATGTATAATAATAATCATCGCGCACAAGTCCAATTCGAACCTTGGCGTTGAAATTTGTTAGGGCATCTCACTTCTTGAACGTAACGGTATTAGACGTATTACGGTCAGTATCACGCTCAACGAAGTGATTATTATTTGATTTTTCATTCAGTATCCACTACCGGTAGGTGGCTGATAGTTTGAAAGAAGGACTTACTTACTGCCACCAACGAGTTTTGAGCTTGGAGACTGCTGCGCAAGTAGTAAGCGCCCTAACCACTACACCAGATGGACTACAGGATATATAGTGTTTTCAACCTATTTTAGGCTTTCTATTCAAACCGGTACAAATGCAAAGGCCATTCCTTTTAAAATCTCTTAGTATTTTCATTGTATTAGCACCTGTATTACACCCGATCTGATACCAGTGTGTCAAGATTGATCCAACCAAAGTCTTGTAACAAATAACTTTGACGTTTTGGTCAATCTAGAATGAAAGGGTCGTCTAAGGGACATTAACTTTTTACGTTTTTTACCAAGCTTAATTTTAATATGTAAGTTACAGTATGGATAATGATCAAAATAAGCACAGCATTAATGAAGCACCCGTTCTGAATTGCCTTCGCCAGCCATAAGGAGGAAATCCGTTACAAGGCTTGACTGGCCAATTGTAGCTTCATGCGAAACAAAATTGTTTCATATTCTGCGCATTACTCTCATTTACCAATTGTTTGTGTGGAAATGAATGTCATTGAACATTTTTTGAAGATTCTTTTAAGCTACTGATGCTTTTCTGTATACCGTATAAATAATCAACTCATACGTTGAAATCAAAGCCGTTCAAAAGACTGCCAATAAAGGCTGAGAAATGTAGAGCCGCAGTTACTGTTCTTTGTGTAAACCATTTAAGACCTTGAAATTGCGTGCTGTCATCAGATTTTCATTTGTGTCAAAAAATGATTTTCCATATAACATATTGCACATCATGGCGACAAGGTGTTGTTGAAGTTGTCGTGACGAAGTTTGAAAATAAGTCCATTAACTATACCGTATCGAAGACTTTCTCCATATCAATAAGGCAAGTTCCAACACATTTTATTTTGCTTAGTTTCCAGCAAATGCCTGAGGTTACTTTTATTATCGCATGATTCGTTGCATAATCTAAACTTGCAACCAACTCGGGCCAAAGAAGAACAATACTAAACCCTCCGACGACAAACTAAAAAATGTATCGTTGGAAGAAATGACTGATCATCAACACTAAGATCGAACAGATAAACGAAAACATGCTCCTACATGAAGTCAAATCAACGTATGCCTTCATTAAACAACTAAGAGACGGCTTGAATCCACAAACAAGTCTTTGCAAAAGTGCATAAGAACCAATCATAGGTAACTTAGTCGAAACTAAAAACAGATGGCTGCAATATTTCCAAAAGCTATTCACAGCATCCCCAACAACAACTAATGAGGTTGCGAACATTCCAGGGCAAGTACAGGTAGCAGTACGGTACCTCAGAAAAATAAGGCTCCTGCAATGGATGGAATGTCAGCACAACTCCTCCAGAGTGGAGTTCCCCATTTTAGTAATCTACTGCATTGACTAATATGCAGAATATGTTCAGAGGAGTAGCTACCAGAGTACTGGAGAAAAAGTATAACATGTCCTGTATACAAAAAGAGACACAAGTTAAAAGTATAGAGGGATCACTCTACCGTGTACGTTATATAAAGTGCTCTCCAAAATCATAGAAAGAAAATTAAAGCCGTACTATGAAAGTATCAAAGGAGGATATCACGGAGGCTTTCGAAGTAGATGGCCTATAATAGACTCAGTAAAGCAGGTGCCCGAAAAGTGCTGGGAATATTACATCGTTATGCATCAAATCTTTGTAGACTTCAAGTAAGCATAAGACAGTGTCGACAGGCAGCTGAACAAAATAATGTTTAACTTTGGCGTCCCAACAAAACTAGTCTAAATGGTTAAGGTCACATGCTAAACACAGAGTGCCAGGTCAAGGTAAACGATGAACTAACGGGCAGCTTTATAATGGAATCAGCCTTAAAACATGGAAATAGACTTATCCCAATGCTCTTTAATATTATGCTGGAACACATCATCAGGGAGACATATTGATGAAACCTCGGTTGCACTTGTTTTAATGTTGCTCGTTTTGTGTGTTTGGCACTGTTTTGTTCATGGACTTTAAGTTTTATAAAACACACCGAGTTATAATAATTCGAATAGTTTATTCACTAACAAGTATTCAATTCATTTAATACAATTTAATACAAGATATTTAACACTTGATATTGGCGCGCGATATCACATGTTGCGGCTCGAAAGGTTACGAAAGAAGTGCCCGAAATATTGGGATGCAAATGTGTATAATGATATATGACTGTATTAGTAAAAAGAGCAAACATATTTCATTTGTATACATATATAACATCCTCTTTTTTTTCTTTTAATAATTCGCTTCATGTCTATTTACGGGCTTTATAATTTTAGATGATTTTCTGATCGGTCGCTGTTGATTAAAAACGTTGAAGCCATCTCTCGCTAAAGGATCTCGGTCTGTTGCAAATTTTTCTTCTACTGGAACGCTGGAATTATCCGAGTGCTCGACACGTTGATTTGGTAACCTTCGAATATGGATCGAATTACGCACATATTCATTTCGTCCCACACGAACGATGTATGACCTCGCGTTGATAGACTTCACGATGACGCCTGGTTCCCACTGTTTGGTTTTGACGTTAAATTTGGTGAAAACATTTTCTCCTTCGTTTAAACGACGAAGATTTTTTGTTCCACGATCGTAATATTTCTTCGAATACTCCCGGTTTTTGATTATGGACTCCTGAACATTATTCGTTACTCGTTGTTCGTAATCAGCTGAAGGAATATTACATCGCAACCATCGACAAAAAATTCGCTTTGCAGGACTAGATCCGATTTTGTTGGGAGTGTTTCGCCATACTAACAAAGCTTTGTAGAAGTCCTCGTTGGAATCTAAACATTTTGTGATCATCGTTTTCGCTGTTTTCACAGATGCTTCCGCTTTTCCATTACCTTGCTGGTGATGTCGTGTGTTGGAAGTTCCATTCTTTAGAAAACTGTTTAAATTCGTATCCATTGTTGACCATTGTCCGATATCACCTTCTTTGGTACGCCATGCCTTGCAAAATTTCGTTTGCATATTAGAACTACAGATTTTGCAGTCATGTCTGCAAGCTCATCAATTTCAAAATAGTCAGAGTGATGGTCTACGGTGATTAAGAAACGATGAACGCAATTCGTAATTGTAACTTCAAAAATATCCATTGATACAATTTCAAACGGATGTGCTGGGATCTCGTACGTTACCATTGGCTCTCGTTGTTGCTGTTTCGAATATTTTATGCAAGTATTGCAGTTTTTGATTATTGATTTTACATGACCATTTATTCCTGGCCAAAATACGGTTTCTCAGGCTAATTTGAGAGTATTTTCGATTCCGGAATGGCTTGTATGCAATCTGGCTAAGATCGTATAGAATCTGGTATGAGAATACGATTTCCTTTTAAGATCAAACCGTCTTGTATTGTTAGGAGTTCTTTATAAAGAAAGTATTGAATGAGTGTTTCGTTTAATTTGTTCTTAGAATTTGGCCAACCGTTTTGTATTTTCTCGTATAATTCTATCATTGCCGGATCATTTTTTGTTTCTTCTATTATTCTTTTCGTCGTGTTATCACTTATTGGCAATTCGTCAATGCAATTTATATTTTCTATTGTTTCGAATATATTTTTGATTCTGTAGATATCATATAGCTTTTCTTCGTTCGATATGTTTTCGGGAGCTCTTGAAAGGGTATCCGCGATATACATTTCTTTACCTTTCTTATATTTGATATTAAGTTTGTACCGCTGTAACATGAGTATCATATTTTGTAGTCGCTTTGGGGCTTCTAGCAGTGGTTTCGCGAAGATTTTCACTAATGGGCTATGACCCGTTCCAATAGTAACATCAGATTTGCCACAGATATATTGGTCGAAACGTTTACAAGCAAAGAGTATTGCAAGCATCCCTTTCTCTATTTGTGCGTAGTTTTTCTGAGTGCTAGATAGTGTTTTCGAAGCATAAGCTATGGGCCGATTGTCTTGCAAAAGAATGCTTCCGATACCAAATGAAGATGCATCGGTTTGTATGGTTACCGGCTTTGTAGCATCGAAATATTTAAGCGTTGGGATTGTTGTTAGAATATTTTTTAATTCTGTGAATTCGTGTTCATGTACCTCAGTCCAGTTAAAATTTGATGATTTGTGAGTTAATTCTCTTAAGTTATGCGAATTCGAAGCTAAATTCGGGATGTACGTTCCAAGGTACGTTATCATACCGAGAAATCTTGCTAGTTCCTCTTTGTTGCTCGGACGTGGTAGGTTGCGTATCGCTGACGTTTTTGTTTCATCTGCCTTTATTCCATTCTTAGTTAGTATATGGCCATAGAATTTTACCTCTTTCATGCACAGGTTTATTTTCTCCTTGTTGAGTTTAACGCGTTCCGCCTCAAGTCATTCAAGAAGCTTGCGTAGATTCCTGTTGTGATCGGTTAGCGCTTCTTCATCGGTTTGGCCACAGCCAAATATTTAAATGTCATCTGCAATGTTAATTACACCATTTAATCCACTTAAAATTTCTGTGAGTGCAATTTGTAAAAATTCCATTGCTGGTTTTATACCAAAAGGCATCCTAAAAAACTTGTAGTTGCCAAACGGTGTGCTGAATGAGGTTAGAACACTGCTGCTTTTGTCCAGTTTCAGTTACCAAAATCCTTTTTTTTGCATCAACTGTTGAAAATATTTTAGCGTTTGCTAGACTCGGTAAAGCTTCTTGTAGCGTCTTCGATGTGAATCGAACGTCTTTCAGATGTTTGTTGAGTTCGCGTGGATCTAGGCACAATCGAAATTTTTCGTTTCTCTTGACCAACTATGTTGTTCAGCCAAGGCGTTGGTTCAATTTGCTTTTCAATGACTCCATCGCTTTCCATTTCATTTAAAATTGAACGGAGGTTATTATGTAACGCGATTGGAACTCGTCGCTGCGTTTGCTTTCTAGGCACAACATTTTCTTGTAGTTCAAGTTACACCTCACTTTTGAATCCTCCGAGTCCTTCGAAAACAGATGCGTACTCCTGGCAAATTCGTTCTGCTCCTGAAGAAATTTTGGTTACGTTGAAGCAAAGTTTGATTAAATTCATCTTCTGGCAGGTGCTTGCTGAGAGTAGTGGTGCATGATCTCCGGTCACTATTTCAAAAGTTTCATTGTAAATATTATCTTTATGTTTTAACTGCAACAGTACTTTACCCAATGGCACTATTATGTTATTCCCGAATGCTTGCAATTTCGTTGTTGTTGGCGTTGCTACTATTTATCGTTGTTGTGTGACACGCTTCAACTTGTTTAGTCCGATTATATTGCAAGTAGCTCCCGTATCTAGAATACATTTGACATTTCTGAATATGTCGCTCTGTTGTCTGATGTCTAAATCAATTGTTACCAGATTAGTGTTGTCGCTTAGTGTTAGTATTAGTTGTTGCTCATTTTGTAGACTTTTAACGTGTTTAATGTTGGGTGTTCGATTGTTGCTTGTACTCGTATTAGTTGACATACATACAGATGCGTAATGTCCATGTTCGCTACACTTTCTACACACCGCAGATCTCGCTGGGCATTCCCTCAGATTTTTATGGTACTGGTATCCGCAGTATTTGCATAACTGTTTATTATTTCGGCCCATTTTTGGCTTATATGCTTTATTGGTTGCAATTTTGTGCACTTTGCCGACAATGTCGGTAGTATTGCCTGCGTGAACGTTATTCGTACTGGGATTGTAATTCCCCTAATTGTTTTGTGGCATTTTCTTTTGATTTGCAAATATCGATTGCTTTTGACAAAGTAATGTCTATATCTAGCCAAAGTTTTTCCTTGAGTCCTATATCTTTTATGGAGCATATTATCTTGTCGAGTAGTGTATCATCCGACAAATCTCCATATTGCGTATTTTTATTCAACTCTCGTAGACGTGCAAAGTATTCGTCATATGTTTCATTTTGGTTTTGAGTCGCTAGGTTGAAAATCGCTCGCTCATACCTTTTATTAACTCGTGGTGTTAGATTCTTCTTGATAGCTTTCAGTATGTTTTCAGCTGTGGATTTTTCTTGCTCGGTTAGAGGTAGATTGCCGTATATTTGAAAAACGTCATTTCCTATCTTTCCTCGAGCTTGTTGTCGAGTCCACTGGTGATGACATAGTTGTTCCATCTTTCTTCGAAATGCTTGAAATTCTGAGAAATATCGCCTACCTTGATGTACAATGGCTCTGGTAGAGAGATATTCACGTATGCTGTTGCTTGTTGCGAATTCAGAGTTTGCTCCAAAGCCTGAATTCTGCTGGCTGATGCTTGTTGCGTGTTTAGATTTTGTTCCAATGCCAGTAGTCTGCTGGTTAGCACGCCGAGTGCTCGTTTATTTTTCTCTTCGGCCATTTTTCTCGTTTTCATGGGCACTTTTCAAAATTTTCACAAACCTGACACCATGTTTTAATGTTGCTCGTTTCGTGTGTTTGGCACTGTTTTGTTCATGGGCTTTAAGCTTTATAAAACACACCGAGTTATAATAATTCAAATAGTTTATTCACTAACAGGTATTCAATTCATTTAATACAATTTTATACAAGATACTTAACACTTGATATTGGCGCGCGATATCACATGTTGCGGCTCGAAAGGTTACGAAAGAAGTGCCCGAAATATTGGGATGCAAATGTGTATAATGATATATGACTGTATTAGTAAAAAGAGCAAATATATAGTATACATATATAACAGCACTAATGTTCTAGTCTACACAATTGGTAGTCAATATTATGGCACGTTCAATCTCAGATCCCAAAGGAACATTATTCAGCCTAGAATCTGAAGCAAGCCAAATTGGCCTACAAGTTAATGAAACGAAAACTTATTAAATACGGCATTCTGACAAAATCAGACCGTAGGAGATTATAACCTTTTTATCTTGGAGCCAACCTAAACAAAAGAGGTGTCAAAAAGGACGAAATTGGACTCCGAATAAACGGCTCAAATAAAGCTTTTTACTTCCCATTAGGGATGGCGGTTTTTAATTAAAAAGTCGGTTCTTCGGGTTTCGGGTTTTTTCACCTTCTATTTAACTGGACATTTTTTTTACAGCGAAAAAATCGATTTTTCGGTTTTTTTCTTAGAAAGTCAATTAAATCAAAAAATTTTAATCAAAACTAAATGTATATTTTTTATGCCAATTAATTACCTTTACCTGTATTCCGATTTTTTTTATTTACAAAATTATTTAAATCAAAATGAAGTGAGTGACATTCCATCTATGTCTTGAAAACAAAAGACTAAAATTTTGAAATCCAAGCCAAGAGCTTACTGTTTAGCTAAGTCATTCATTTACAGTATAAACATCGAATTCTTCAGTTCAGTACCGAAGCAGTTTGCATTTACCATGACTATTTGCTAGCTTCATTTCGCACTCGACGAGCAGTTATCCACGTCTAAATGAGAAATAAACAACCAATTTCAAGAGTCAATCAAATATCAAAATTTGCTTTGCTCTGGTTTCGGTGGTTATTTATGCTGCCTAGGATTTTGGTTAGAAAGAAAACGATCTGTTTAACAGTTTTTAAGTCTTCAGTATTGGTCTACTTTTTTTTTGTGGCTAGTTTTCATCCGATTCTTGAATTTGAAAGAAAAAACCCGGGTTAAACCGGGAGAAAAACTTCCGTAAATGACCGGTTGCTCGGTGCGGGTTTTTCCATCCCTACTTCCCATTCTAAAGTCCAGAGTTATGCACAGGCAAACTAAGCTCCATGTTTACAAATCACTAGTCAAACCTGTGCTGTTATATGGAAATGAAACATGGACCCGAATGAGTGAATGCGAAAAGACAGTGGAACTATTTGAATCCAAAGTGCTACAGAAAATCTAGGCCCAGTGAAACAAGGAACAGAGTGAAGACTACGTTACAGCGATGAACTGTATGAATTATTTGACAAACCACCTGTGTCTACTTGCGTAAAACTACGCAAATTGCAATGGGTGGGCCATGTAGAAAGAATGGAAGAGAACCGGCTTCTCAAAAGTACATTAAAGGGTAGAGCACAAAGTAGACGTCCAGCGGTTATGCCAAGGACTCCAAGGGAAGGCTTAGGTTGTTGATAATGTTGCAAGATTCGAAGATGTTTCAATGGCAGTAGACATTCTCCTTGGGACCCGGATGGTGTAAGCCATAATGAATTGACTTTCCATCCCTATCAAGAGCCCCTGCAGCTCAAAACAGAAGTGCTAAAGTAGAAAGAATCAACCATCGTGGAGGGTCTCATACCTGGTGAGTGCGAAAAGAGAAAATCTTAAAAGTTTGTGTTCACTCCTTCATTTTATTCACAAAGCTTTGTTATTTTTTTCTTTATTTAAGCATTAACAATTAAATTCAGTTTTTTCCATATTGAAAAGTGAGACAATAACTTGAAAAAAAGGCAGAAATATAGCTCTTGCAACGCATGCATATGGCCTTATGTCGTTATGTCTGCCAATTGAAACGGGTGTGCCCAAACACATATAAATAAATGGATGAGCAACGAAAATCTGTGTACTCGTCCATGTGGGAAGCACAAATACCTTACGCTCTCGAAACTATATGATACCCTCTGCTTCTACTTCCCCTTTATTTACCGAGAGGTTTTTCTTTCATCTCTTCCAAAGAATCACTTCCCTCATTGACACCCGCGCACACCTACAAATTTGTCTCACGTACACACAATCGCGCCTTCGTTATCATTCGTTGAATAGTTTGAGTACAACACAACAAATGATCTCTCACAACACAGCAAACGTAGAGGTTAGAAAACTCGTACGTCATAGCTGATGAAAATTTATAACTTCTGAATAAAAAACGTGAACTGAAGTGTCGATTTCGTTCACGCGATTTTCAAAATAAAAAAAACATACACGTAAACGTGTTTCGGAGTGAAGCTCAGTGCAAAAACAAAAACATATCACTTCAAACCTGAACTTCACACAACTTAACAACTTAAGCGAAGGTTGCTAATTGCTTCGTTTCTCGCGACCGGTTGCGGATCCAGTACTCTCTATATCTATGGGCGGAAATTCTATTTGCTTTTTATTTCGTTTTTGAATACGATAGGCCTTGGATCAGCTGACCTGTGGATACTATGGTGTACTGTATTCTCATTAAAAATATTTTAGAAAAAAGTTATCTAACCTCTAACGAAATAATTGGAAATGTTCATGCATTTTATTGGAGTGATTGAGGAAGATGTATGCTAATAGTAAAAATTGTTGAATTAACTGACTTTTTATTGCAGTGCTTGCTTAAGAATAACTTGATGTATTTTGTTTTATAGGTACATTGGTTTCCGATACCGCCAACACCGAAGAAAAACTAGTGAAAAGCTAGTTGTTGAAACTTCCTACGGACCAGTAAGAGGAGTTAAAAGGATTTCATGCTGGGATGATGCGTATTATAGTTTTGAAAGGATTCCTTTTGCCAAACCACCGATCGGAGAATTACGTTTCGCAGTGAGTACATCCTTTTAAGTAACTGGTAAAAAGCATGTACAACATTTGACCTGTTCATAATGGGTGTCTAACAAACTTTGGTCGCAACATTTGGCATGAATTTGTATCTTTTGTTACTAATCTTTTGACTGGCTTTTGGGTTTGGCTTTGTATGTAGAATGTAATTTACGTCACTTTTATACTAAATTCACACCAGCCAAAATTATCTAATTTGGTGAACGTAATTTTCAAATCATATGAAATGTTATATTGATTTAACACGATTTGCAAGTGATTTGATTCAAATTACAGGATTTGAGATAATTTGCGAATCTTCAATTTGTATGGGAAATTATGTAATTTTGAGGTTGATTTGTATGCAAATTACCAAACTTCCTCAAAATGACATAATTTACTCTGGTGTGATCGTAGTATTTCTCATGGTATCTATTTTGGGTTTGCTACCATAGGTGAGGTAATATTATTATATATAAATTTAAGCTAAATATGGATTCATATAAGTTTGAAAAGTGGGTATTAACATTTTCATAAGGTAAAGCTAATAATTGAATAGCTGGGCTTACGATTTTCCAACATTCTCAATTGAAAATCTTGCTTGAAAATGGTTTTACAATACATTTTGTCCCATGATATTTTATCATTTATTGCTGTTAATATTTAAGTATTTAATTTGATTTGCCTTGTCAAGAGATAAAATCTTGATACTAGCAAAAAAGTCAATGTCGAAGTCAAACTCGCGTAATTTTGTTGCTTTATTTTACGATTACTATTTTTACAATGCGTAGATCCTACCAATTGATGCAATTCAAATAACGGTTTCCCAAAATAACTTATATACTATGATTCAAAAAACAAGTGGCATGTTTCCTGACATCATGTCACCACTAACAATAAAACAAATTGATGATTCACATATCACGTTTGATTTTTAATATCTTCAATTTGTTTATAAAAAGAATGTTGATTGTTATGAAATATTGATTGTTGTGAAATATAATAATAAGAAAAAAAGAAGCCACCCGTAAAATTGACAAAACGAAAAAAATCTTGCAATAAGTTGTAATCCACATCAATCAATCGAATTTTCTCTAACAATTTTTGTAATTTTTACTAAAAAGCATTCAGAGTCAAGACATTAGACAAAATATAAAGGATGATCAAGTAAGATTTGAATATTTATTTATTTGCACTAAAAGGTAAAGGATAGGCAGAATTAGCAAGATTTATGAAATATTGAGGAAAGAAAGAATTAAAAAAAATAATAGCCCCGCACTGGTCCGATTTGAATTTCGGCGTTGAGATTTGTTAGGGAATCTCATTTCATGACTGTAACAGTATTCGGGTTGATAAGGCCAGTATCGCTTTAATTGAAGAAATAAACTCATGATGTTTTTGTTTGAAAATGATTTTATAGGAATGGTTGTCTCTGAATTTTCTCTAAAATTCGGTTTTTATTTTACCAGTGACACAAATGATGTTAGTTTTAAGGTCACTGAGTGTTTGTTACTTTTAATAAATTTATGTATTTAGGCGTCAAAATAGTGAGAACTGGCAATGAAAGAGACGAAATATAGCAAAGAATACAGCTCGCAAACAAAACAATTAATTCAGTTTTGAAGATCCTGAAGACCAGCTGCATACACAGGAATACAAAGCTACAAGTAGCAAATCTGTGAAACATCGGCCTTAACCCAATCATCCGCAAATATATTGAACGCCTTCGAGCGTCGAGTCCTGAGGCGAATAATCGGAGTGAAGCTAGACGGGGACTAATGGCAAATTTAATATAGCCATGAGCTTTGTGACATTTTTGACGAGCCGGAGGTCTCAACGATTGTAAGATTACGGAACGTATGGACGAACAACGGATATACAAAAAGGTACTCGTTGGGAGAACTGAAGCCGAAGACCAGTGGCGAAACCGAGGAAATGCTGGTCTGACTTGGTCGACGAAGACAGTTCATCGGTGCTTGGATTGGAACGGACCGAGACAGTTGGATGCACTATTTGCAGAAAGCAAAGGCCCAAGAGGGGCTGTAATGCTACAAAGAAGAAGAAGATTAACAAATCATTTGACATAAACCTAGAAAAAATAGTGACATTGTGTAGTGATATCACATCTTAGGGACCAGTTTACTTTGGCGTTCAATGATCAATTGAAGCTTTTCCTCAGTAAATCGATTAGGCACGAGATATATGACTCGTTACACCATCTCGTTGCATTCAAATGGTACCCATATTAAAGTCATCCAAATCATGCCAGAACAAATATATTAGCAGTAATAGCGTTCCACCAAATTGTGGCCCATTTGTAACTCCACTTTATAAACCACACTAAACTGCTAATTTTTATGGACATAAAGATATCTAATGAGCGGCGTTCCTTTGCTCCAGAATACTGCCAATAGTGGTAGCATGTAATTAATTCATTTTGAATTTCATTTTTTTGTTAATTTCAAGCACTCGTAATAAGACTTGAGGAGTTGAAAACCCAATTTCTGAGGAATGAAAATTAAAAATGTGACCATTATAATTCCACCCCTTGTACCGGGGTATTGATTTGCACCCATCTTTGGGAATTGAAAGTATAATTGTGTGAAAGGAACTAATTGCAACAAAGATTCAATTCCTTTTCATATATTTCATGCATGTTATTTTGGATAGAGTTTGAACTTAGGCTGCATGATTGTATTATGGCTTTCCTTGGTGAAGAATGTTCTACATCTAAGAAACTTAAATTACAATTGAATAGCCCGAAAAACATACGATTCCAAATATAATACGTCCAAGAAAGGAATTGAATACTTTTCAACACTCAATTCCTTTCAAGCAATTGATTTTTCAGCCCTTATAGTCATGTACGCAGATCCATTCCTTAGTGCAAGTACTTTTTTTGTGGTTGGGTGGTAAATGTCATTTACACACTGAGTTTGGGGCTCCCATGCTCGCAAGCGGCTAGACTACCCACTAAATACCTTACCTATCAACCCGAGAATCCAGCCTAAAACCGTTTGACACAATACTTCGGGCTAGGTCTCGTTTTGTTACGCTGTGAAGTGCCTTCAAGCTATAGGATCCTTCTTCTTACGGGAAGGGAGAGGGGAAGAAGAATTGCCCGATAATCGATATCCTAACCGCGAACTTCCCGGCTGCTCTGAGTCCCTTTTATCTTATAGGACTGCCCGAACATAATGTGCCACCTGTTTCCATTTGTCAACCAAATCAAGCATCACTGCGACTATACTATCCAGGGTGAGCTCTCCTGTCTCCCTGTAGTGATTTCATTCCAGCCTGTCCCATTTTGTGTACGCGAAAAATTTATGGCAGGTATTGTCTTCCTCTTCTGGGCAACACTCACAATCGGGGGAACGTGACTTACCAATCTTGTGCAACTAAGACTGATAACACCCATGCCCACTCAAAAGCTGGGTCAGATGGAAGCCAGTCTCACCATGCCTTCAATTTAGCCACGGTCTTACGTCCGGGATGAGGCGCGCAGTCCATCTCCCCTTCATGCAATCTACCCAAGTCAGCCGCTAATCGTTGAAAACCATCTCTCTAGCGTCCTCGTTTCGACGCAGATGAATAGCACGGCACTCTCTAGCAAGGAGGGCAATGGGTATCACGCCTGCAATAACTCTCACCACTGAATCAAAGGCTGTTCGATATGAAGATGCAATCCTTAGTGCTCCTCTTCTCTGTGCCTGTGCCAAGCGTTTTCAGTATACCTCCTTACTGAAAACGTCGCCCCATATTCTGCTCCGTACAGTAGCACTGAACCTACAGCACTCATGAAGAGGCGCCTTCTTGGGTCCCACTACGTTTGCCGTAAGTTGACTCAAAGCCAATACTCCCGAAGCAGCCTTTTCAGTCGTTGCCCTGATTCGCACAGAGAAACTCATCTTCACGTCAACCAGTAGGCCCAGGTACTTCACCTCTGGCTTCGATTTGATTAGTATGTCTCCAATAGTGATCATCCTTTCTTTAGGGACTCCCTTCTTTGTCAAGGTGACCACTTCGGTTATTTTCAACTGAACCTGTCAGCAGCCGACCAGTCTCTCGCTCCTCGCATGAACATACCTAGCCTAAGTTGCGCTTGTTCAACGGTGCATCCTGGGACCAGAGCTGCAACAACACCCGCATAGCCGATCTAGCGTGACTCATCTGGTATCTTTAGTCTCAGTAGCCCGTTGTAAGATACGTTTGACACGTTTGGACCAAGGATAGATCCCTGGGCAACACTTGATGTAACTTCCATCTCTCGTTGGCCTCGCGTCGTGTCGTAAAGTAGGCTTTGGTCCTTCGGGTAGTCCCTCAGAAGCCGCATTAGGTATTCTGGACCTTGCGTCTTTGAGGGACTTAACGCAAGTATTGGAATTTGAATGGGCGCATTGAAAATTCCCATTCTTCGGAAATTAATTTTTCTATTCCTCAAGAACATTTGCTTTTACTTAGGATATAGAAGCAATCGTACTTAATTTGTCCATCCTTGGTTGCTAATTTATAAATTCTATATAGTTTTTATGAACAAGAAGAAGAATAAACTGCGGTCTTGTCGAGGTTGAGGAAGACTCTTCAGAAGCTGTCTCAATCCATCGCCCATCACACCCAACATTTAAGTTATATTCTATGTTAGCTAAATTTCCACGAAAACTCTGGCTGTCTACATAAAGTGTTTAAAAAATGGTGGCAGAACAACTTGTTTTTCGCCCAGGCCATCATGGCCATATTGGCTCACTGGAGACTGGGGAATACTTTCCAGGGGCTGCCAATCCGCCCAATAAAGATTTTGGTAGCCAAGTTCGCCAGGGTGAGGAATAAGTTCTTCTTTCACTTAAGGGAACAATGGTTCCATAGTTCTGAAAACTCTACGGGGACAAACACAGTCTTTGTGGAATAACTATATCTCGGATATAATTTGCATTTTGGGCGTATCCAGACATGTATATAAAGTATCTACTCTCTACCTTGCGACCGTACGATCGAGCTGCCCCGAGGGTGATGCACTGTAGCAGCTTCTGAAGATTGTCCATCAACCTAGATAAAACCGCAGTTTAAAGCAGGCACAAGCCCGTTCGCTGGAAACCCTGGTCTCCATTGGGCCAAAAAAGGTGCTATCATGTTGATAGCCAAGATGGCCCGGGTGATGAACAAGTTGTTCTTTCATTTTGGGGACAGGCACCATTCTTCTAAATACCAAGAATAACCAATAGAATATATTGTGCATTTAATACTCTGATTAAAAGACACTGTTTCTCAATTTAAATTAGCCGCCATATTGCTGCTGTATTACCAATACCATAGACAGGATAGAATTTTGAAGATATTTTCATGTTATTCACCTCATTTGAAAATTTCGAAAAAATCAATCAAAATTAAACTGCCTTGTTCGATGAAGAGTCCATTTAATACCAACACCTTGTGTTGTTGTAATTAGAAAACAATCAAACGGCTATAACTCATATAGCAAACCCATCTGATTTCATCAGGGAAATGTAACATTTACAAATCATACTTTCATTAGCAAAGTTGAGCGTATTTCATTTTCTAAGGTATTTGTTGTACTCATAAAGACCCATCTCTATGATTTTTTTCAAATTTTTTGGATCATTGGTACCGGGTCTCAAGGGGAAGATTGCATACATTTTCCGTATATTCTTCCCCTCCTGCACCCCTGAATGCAAATAGCGCAGGCTTAAGACCTGTTTTGAAAATTATCATTATGACCGTTCATTTGATACCCGACATGATCACCTTGAATAAATAAATTTTTTTAAGGGTTTTCTTTCGAATGTTGAGGGCCCACCTTAAGAACCTTTGAACTCTTTTTTAAACGCAAACATTCAAAAGGCAGTCACTTTTGATATCTTACATTTATATAGATAAATATTAGATCCTAATGCTTTTATAGAAATCGGATCATAATCAACAATAACTCGTGTTGATAGTTGATACATATTCAAATTTACCTAGGCACTCTTATTTTCTTCGGATTTTCATAAAATTTGAGGAAAAGTGTTAAATTTGAATATGTTCAATTGGTCGAGCATTCAGAAAAATTATTTAAGCTGCAACAAAATGGCGGCTATTACACGCATATGAAAGAAACTTAGCATTTTTTGAATGAATTTGAACGATTTCTTATACAAGTACTAAATTGGATGAACAATTGAAGTTATCGATTCATGCCATCAGAAAACTTGTTTCGAACCCTATAATGATTGCAAAGCCCTTCTGGTAAGAGCTTCACTTATTATTTTTTCGGGGGATGCTCTCAGTGAAAAATCCCGTTGGTTTCTTGTTCAATCTCTTCGTTTATTGAGCCCTGAAAATACAAATCCAGTAAGAATATGAGACATTACGTGCTGTTGCTTGTGCACGATCTGCTATCTCCTAGACAGCACAATAAGCCAAAGGACATTGGATATGTCGACTAAAGTTAGTGATATTTCAGTTACAAAGAAAAGACGTCTTCTTGCCAACTTCAAAAGTTACGCCGAAGGTGAACATGTCAAAAGGCTGTCTGAGTAAAGTCAGTCGATGCTAAAAGATATCGTATGGATGTCTTTCCATGAACCAAATGAACTTGGATCTGAGAGAAATGTAGGCATGTGCTGCTACGTAAAAGATATATTATAAACACCTTTTAAATGTGAAGTTAAGTCGTTACATACTCAGTAAAATTAAACTGAGTATAAAACCTGCTTTCATCTATCGCTTTAGAGATAGGAATCAAAACTATTTAGTAGGGTTTTAGTTGCATCGTTTCAACGACATTCAAGACATGAGATCGCACACAATATTCAAAAGTGGGAAGCCTACTGGAAAACCAGAATTCGGGGAGGCCTTCATTGTAGATGGGGAGTTCAAATCGCAGTTTATTGATTTTAAGGTAGTCAATGAACGGTTGTGTGCGTTCCGTATAAAAGCGAAATTCTTCGAAATCTAGCTGATTAATGTTCATGCCCCGACCGAGAAAACGACGAAGAAACGAAGGAAACGTTCTACATTCACCTGAAAAGACTGGTCGACTCATTGCCTACAAACAACATAAAAGTAATTCTGGGTGATTTCAACGCTAAGGTTGGCAATGAGCTATCTCATCGGGGAACGACTGGAGGATATAGCCTCCACGATGAAACAAATGACAACGGCCAGCACCTGATTGACTTTGCAAGTAGCAGAAATCTAGTCATACGTTTGACTTGCTTCCCACATTGACGTGTTCAAAAAATGATCAGGGTATCACCGGATGGCAACACACAAAACCAGATCGATCATATTCTGATCCAACAACGATGGGCCTCGAGCATACTTGAAGTCCGTACATACCGAGGAGCCAATTGTAACTCAGATCATTACTTGATCAAAATAACATATCGATGTTGTATGTCAAAGGCATATTCTATGAAGACCAGCCCGCTACAAAAATTTGACATCAAAAGGCTCCAAGCGGCGTCTGTAGCCAAAAATTTCTCGAAGACCCTCGACATCCAGCTCGCTCCCATATTATCAGACGCATAGTTAAAGACGAGCAACGAGCTCTGGATGGAAGTGAAAGCAGCTACTAAGACCGTGGCAGAACAGACGATTGGACATCAAGCCCGGCGTAAGAGGAATGATTGGTTCGCTGTTAAGTATACCAGAAAGCGTTAGATAAAAAGAATCAGACGTACAAAGAAAACGTAGGTGGAATAACCAGGACAAAGAAAGAACATTATGAAAATCTCAGAAGAGTAGCGAATAGGATATTTAGAATTAAGAAAAGAAAATACTTGACGACGAATTGAGAAGTATAGATGTAAGTTTAGCGAGCAACAACACAAGACAAGCATACAAAGTAGTGAAAAGCCTGAAACGTGGTTATCAGCCCAAAACCACGCTCTATCGTGATGACATCGGCAATATCATCGTTGATGAAACCAAGATTAAGGAAAGGTGGGCATCATATTTCAAGAACCTCCTTAATCCTCCGCACAGCTCCAGAACATCGGAGCCTTTATATGTCTGCAGAGGGCTTCCGTTAGCCCCACCAACTCTGGATGAAGTTTGATCCATCATCAAAGCCTAAAAGAATAATAAAGCGTCGGGTATCGATGAGATTCTAGTGGAGCTCATCAAATATGGTGGAAGTAGTGTTCATCAACCTATTCACAAAGTCCTCCAGCACATTTGGAAACAAGAACATATGCCGAAAGAGTGGAGGCAATCAATTATATTCCCTATCTACAAAAAAGGTGACAAGTTAAAGTGCGAAAATTATACAGGCATATCTCTACTTTGTACGGCTTACAAAATATTTTCAAAAATCTTAGAAAATAAAATCAGATCATATGCCAACAGTATTATTGGAGAGTATCAAGGTGGTTTTAGAGCAGGTAGATCAACAATAGACCAATCGTTCACAGTCATGCAGGTACTTGAAAAATGCTGGGAGTTCAACATAGACGTACACCAAATTTTCGTTGACTTTAAGCAAGCATACGACAGTATTGATCGTAACGTAGTATACTAAATAATGCTTTGCTTTGGCATCCCAGCCAAATTAGTCCATCTTACCAAAATGACAATGACGTCAACGACTTCCCAAGTCCGCATCAATTACCAACTCACCGACGCCTTTGATACAAATATCAGACTAAAGTAGGGAGATGGGCTGGCCCCATTGCTATTGAATGTGGCTTTGGACTTCGTCATAAGGAAGTTGCCTATCAATACGCGAGGTATTTTACTATTCAAGTCGAACCAAGTAGTAGCCTATACGGATGACATCAACATTTTGTCACGGTCATTAAAAACTGCCAAAGAACTTGACCGTGAAGCAAAACTAGTAGGACTACAAATCAATGAAAATAAAGCAAAGCTCATGACGCAGTTGCGGGAAAATACCTCAAATACACAAAATATCACACTTGGCGAATACAGTATCGAAAATGTTAGCGAATTTGTGTATTTAGGTGCCCAAATAACGAAAACGGACAGTGAAAGAGACGAAATACGCCGAAGAATACAGCTTGCAAATGAGATATTTTATTCAGTATTGACGATCTTGAAGACCAGCTACATATACAGGAAAACAAAGCTCCAAGTATATAAATTTATGATAAGACCTTTGTTATGCTATGGGTGAGGAACATGGACCCTAACCCAAGCATCCGTAAATATATTGAACGCTTTTGAGTGACGGGTCGGGAGGCAAACAATTGGAGCGAAGCTAGACGGGGACCAATGGCGAATTCGATACAACCATGAGCTGTATGAAATTTTTGACGAACTGGAGGTCTCAACGATTATAAGACTGCGGAAGCTGCAATGAGCTGCCTACATGAATCGTATGGATGAAGATCGGATACCCGAAAAGGTTGGGAGAACTGAAGGCTGGAGATCAGTCGGGAAACCGAGGAAATACTTGTCTGACACGGCCGACGAAGACAGTTCGCTGCTGCTCGGATTTCGAAGTTGGGGGACGCGGTCAATGGACCGAGCCAGTTGGAGGCACTATTTGCAGGAAGCGAAGGCCCGAGAGGGACTGTAGTGCGAAGAAGAAGTACCGAGTAAGACTAGCGTTTCCTCGGTTTCTCCACTGGTCTCCGTCTTTCACTTCTCCCAACGAATACACTTTTGGGTATCCTTTGTTCCTCCATACGATTCACGTGATCAGCTCATTGAAGCTTACGCACCTCCAGCTTGTCAAAAATTTCATACAGCACATGGTTGTATCGAATTTATAATTAGTCCCCGTCCAGCTTTGTTCCGATTATTCGCCTCAGAACCCGTCTTTCAAAGGCGTTCAATATGTTTGTGGATGCTTGGGTTAGGGTCCATGTTCCACACCCATAGCATAACACTGGTCTTATCACAAATTTATATACTTGGAGCTTTGTTTTCCTGTGTATGCAGCTGGCCTTCAAGATTGTCCAAACTGAATAAAATATTTTATTTATGACCTGTATTCTTCTGTATATTTCATCCCTTTCATTACTGCTTCTCGTTATTTTGGCACCTAAATACATAAACTCACCCACATTTGCGATGTTGTATTCGCTAAGTGTGATATTTTGTGTTTATTTGTAGCCCAACTAGTTTGGCTTTCTTATCGAGTTTCAAGAAAAGGTCTTTGCGGGTTGTTAACGACTGTGATAAAATATTAATCTTGTCCGCATAGGCTACCACTTGGCTCGTTTTGTGTAGTAACGTACCTCTTGTATTGACAGGTAGCATTCTTATGACATAGTCCAGAGCCAAACTGAATAGCAATGGGGCCAGCCCATCTCCCTGTTTTAGTCCGATATTTGTGTCATAGGCATCGGTGAGTTGGTTATTGATGCGGATTTCGGAGGTTGTCGACGTCATTGTGATTTTAGTAAGATGAACAAATTTAACTGGGATACCAAATCAAAGAATTATTTGGTATAGTACATTATGATCAATACTGTCGTATTCTTGCTTAAAGCCAACAAAAAATTTGGTGTATGTCTATGTTGAACTCCCATCATTTCTCAAGTACGCCTTGATACTCTCCAATCATACTGTCAGCGTATGATTTGGTTTATTTTCTAATGGAAGGTCTCTGGAACTGTGTGGAGGATTTAGGAGGTTCTTGAAATATGATGCCTATCTTTCTTTAATCCTGCTTCCATCAGCGATGATGTTGTCAATGTTATCATAGCAGAGTGTGGTCTTGGGCTGATAACATCGTTTCAGGGTTTTCACTACTTTTTATGCTTATCTTGTGATGTTGCTTGCTAGACTTAAATTGATACTTCTCACTTCTCACCCATAGCATAACACTGGTCTTATCACAAATTTATATACTTGGAGCTTTGTTTTCCTGTGTATGCAGCTGGCCTTCAAGATTGTCCAAACTGAATAAAATATTTTATTTATGACCTGTATTCTTCTGTATATTTCATCCCTTTCATTACTGCTTCTCGTTATTTTGGCACCTAAATACATAAACTCACCCACATTTGCGATGTTGTATTCGCTAAGTGTGATATTTTGTGTTTATTTGTAGCCCAACTAGTTTGGCTTTCTTATCGAGTTTCAAGAAAAGGTCTTTGCGGGTTGTTAACGACTGTGATAAAATATTAATCTTGTCCGCATAGGCTACCACTTGGCTCGTTTTGTGTAGTAACGTACCTCTTGTATTGACAGGTAGCATTCTTATGACATAGTCCAGAGCCAAACTGAATAGCAATGGGGCCAGCCCATCTCCCTGTTTTAGTCCGATATTTGTGTCATAGGCATCGGTGAGTTGGTTATTGATGCGGATTTCGGAGGTTGTCGACGTCATTGTGATTTTAGTAAGATGAACAAATTTAACTGGGATACCAAATCAAAGAATTATTTGGTATAGTACATTATGATCAATACTGTCGTATTCTTGCTTAAAGCCAACAAAAAATTTGGTGTATGTCTATGTTGAACTCCCATCATTTCTCAAGTACGCCTTGATACTCTCCAATCATACTGTCAGCGTATGATTTGGTTTATTTTCTAATGGAAGGTCTCTGGAACTGTGTGGAGGATTTAGGAGGTTCTTGAAATATGATGCCTATCTTTCTTTAATCCTGCTTCCATCAGCGATGATGTTGTCAATGTTATCATAGCAGAGTGTGGTCTTGGGCTGATAACATCGTTTCAGGTTTTTCACTACTTTTTATGCTTATCTTGTGATGTTGCTTGCTAGACTTAAATTGATACTTCTCAATTGGTTGTCGTAGTATTTTGTTTTCCTTGATTTTAATGATATTATCCACGACTCTTCTGAGATTTTCAAGTATTCTTTCCTTGTCATGATTTTTCTATCTAAATAATTTTTATATGCCTGATTTTTTTTATCTAACGCCTTTGGGATAGGCTAAGACGGGACCTCTACAGGGAGACGGGAAAGCTCACTCGGGACAGTACATCTAGTCGCGGTGATGCTTAGATCAGTTGAAAAATGGAGCCATGTGGCACATTATGTTTGGGCAGTCCTAAAAGTTAAAAGAGACTCACAACAATCGGGGCTCGGGTATCGCTTGTCTGGCAATTCCTCTTCCTCCCTCCCCTCCCGCTAGAGGAGGGATACCCCAGCTTGAAGGGCCCTCATGGCGTAGCAAAATGAGCCCTGGCCCTTAGTATGTGTTAAACGGTTCCGGGCTACGTGTTCAAGTTAACAAGGGAGGTGTTTAGTGGGTAGTTCAGTCACTCGCGAGCATGGGTGCTCCACACTCAGTGCGTAAATCGCATTTATCACCCAATCACAAAAAAACAGTTGTTGACGTGTACACATGAGAAATAGGCAAATAAAGCAACGATTGCATTAACATATTAGGGACGCCAATAATACGATCTTGAAATCACGGAATTGACAGCCTTATGCAACTGTAGCTGTTGAAATCTGAGTAGCGTTAGAGTTGGAAGATGGACAGATTTTTAGAGAAGGTATTCTTTCTGTTCTTCGACATCCATCGGGGTTTGCTTGTTTAACTTTTGAGAAAAAGAGTGGTCATTATTGTTAACATCTCTGGTTGATATTCAATTTTAAACGTTATAAATTTTCAAAGAATATATAGCAAACCCCCACCAATAAAAATACTAAGACTTAATGGCCTAAATGGCTCTCTTAATTTATATATTATTAATCAAAAACATTTTATCAAAAAAATAATATCAAAAAGGAGAGAAAACCAACCAATACTATTCCATTTTCTGGTTGATTTGCACACAAGCAAATTCATTAGGATTAAAAGCAATATTTGGTTTTTGTTTCAGAAAATTCTAGGATTTTCACATTGATTTTATTTGGGAAAAATGATGCTCATAATTTCTTATTATGTATTATTTTCATTTACAAAAAGCAATATTTTGAGGCTATGCCATTATAATCAAAAAATATGTTTTATTGTGTTGTTGATTGATTTGTATTGAGCCACGCTGAGCAAAATTATAATCATATCTATTTATCATAATTAATTTTAGAAACTTTGGAAAAATGCACAAAATGTTTTTGCATGTGCTCGAATAGAAATTTGGTTATTCTGCTAAAAAAAAATCAAAGATCATTATTATCATAATAACATTTAATATTATTTTCATTTTACAACTGCTTCAGTCAATGTTCTCATAACTGATGGTTGATTTATAAAATTCTCGGAATCGAATTTACGGGTTGCCGACTCACTTGAAATATTTTAGTGGCCACTCCAAGCAGCATTTTGTATTGTGTATGATCAATAATAGTTGTTCTATGCTACTTTTCGAAAAGTATGCCAAAATTGGAATCATTTTACTATATGTTATTATTTTCTAAGATTTCCTTGTACTCGTAAACGTGCAAACATAGAGATCAGGATTTTTCAAATGGTTCATGAGTGTTTGTTGTGTCGTTTGCCTACTCATTGAGAGTAACAAAGTTTTGCTCGTGTGTGACCTTTTAATAAAGTAACATCAATTGAAACCAAAAGTTGAATATAAATCCGGACACTAATATTGAGATTACTTCTTCCCAAGGAACCTCAGCCACCGGAGCCGTGGACAAAGCCGTTAAGTGCTACAAAAGAAGCTCAACCGCCACTACAGTATGATAATATTTTTCAGAGGCTCAAAGGGAAGGAGGATTGTTTGTATCTCAACATATACACGACAAATGTTTGTAACAACTAAAGCCTGTAGATGGAATAAAAAAAAATAGAATGCTTGCTTAACTGAACAGAATTAGTTATGAAAGTAATTGAAAGTAAATTAGCAGAAGCTCCTTTTCAAGACAGAGATTATTTCGCCTACTCAGGAATGAGTCTATTCGTAAATTTCAGTTTTTCTCTCATCGTAACATTTGTGGTGCTCGCGAATTTTTCAAAAATTATATATGATCAACTTCAAAAATTTTCGATTCGAATTTTCAGAAGATTTGAATATTCATAATTTAATTTCGGATGAGAGTACACTTATTATTGTTAAGTTCATTTTTCTGAGCGAGCATTCTATTTTCGTATATGAGATTTATAATATGTACAAAGTACGCATATTAGGTCAATCCTGAGATTCCTAAGCCAGTCATGGTATGGATATTCGGCGGCGGCTTTGAGCTTGGTGGTGCAACAAAAGTTATATATAGTCCTGATTATTTCATGCGGAAAGATGTTGTTTTTGTTACATTCAATTATCGACTAGCGGCACTGGGTAACCAATTCGATTTAACATTTATAACACATGCTTATTTCAAGTTGTGAATTTTTAGGATTTTTGAGCTTGAAAGATCCCTCGCTGAAAGTTCCAGGCAATGCAGGATTGAAAGACCAAATAATGGCATTGCAATGGATCAAAGATAATGTTACTAAATTTGGGGGAGATTCGGAAAATATAACTGTTTTTGGTGAAAGCGCAGGGGGAGCGTCAGCTCATTTTTTGATGCTTACAAATCGAACGAAAGGGTTATTTCATAAAGCAATTCTCATGTCCGGAACAGCTCATATGTATTGGACTATTGTTCCAGACCATGATTGGGCATTCCGATTGGCACAAAAGTTAGGTTACACCGGAGAACATGAAGATGCTAAAATTTTAGAATTTTTAAGAAATGCTGACGGAAATGCTATTTGTAGAGCAAATACAAAACTTTTGACAAAAGAGGAAAGACGAAATAGACTTCATTTTGCTCATGGTCCAACTATTGAACCATATGAAACGGACCAATGTGTAATTCCTAAAACTCCTCGATTAATGGCTCGTGAAGCTTGGAGCAATGAAATTCCTTTGGTAGTAGGTGGTAATTCATTTGAAGGACTTTTGTTATATCCAAGTAGGTGTCAATAGATGTTCACAACAGTACCCGGCTTATGTGTATTCCTATAATCTATACCTTGATGTTGTTCGCCTTTTTGAGAAAACAATGATTTGGATGTGTTATTTTCATTATATTTTAAGGGTTTTGTAAAATGAATTTGGTATATACCTACTAGTTTCGTATCCTGTCTGTCCGTCTGATCGTGCGTCACAGTAACAAAGCTCAAACTTTCAAAAGGTCAGTCTTATTAAATAAGGGTTAACACAGTGGAGTTAATTCTAATCAAGTACTTTATTGAATATAAAATAATAAGTTTACACAGTGAGTAGTGAACGCGTCAAGGTACAAGATGAATCTGACTCAGCCCAGAGCTAAGTGCGCGCGGCACGCTTATCCAGTGCGACATCTATGAGCAAGAACTTAAACTACTATTAGTAATTTCTATATTTATAACACTCCCACTTAGAAATTACAATCTATACATGTGAAACATACATTACAAATGCCAATTAATTTTCTCAAACGATAAAATGATTGTATTCTTAATGCTTTCGTCAAGATATCAGCTTGCTGATGCTCAGTATTAATATATTCTAACAACAATGCTTTAGAATTATAAAGTGAACTTACAAATTTATATTTTGTATCAATATGTCTACTTTTATAATGATATCGCTGATCTTAAAGTATCTGAATGGTACTTAGGTTATCAATCTACAATACAGGTATTTTTCCATTTTTACTATTTGTTATATCTCGAACCATTTGTAGAGTCCAAATAATCTCTTGAGCAGCGCAGCAAGCAGCATAGAGTTCCGATTCAGTGGTTGAAAGAGCAATCGTGCTTTGTTTTCGCGATCCCCACGAAATTGTACTATTACCTAGTTTTACGATAAAACTCGATACAGATTTTCGCGAAACAAAATCACTTGCGTAGTCGGCGTCACTGTAAGCCGTGATACTCGAAAAATCATTTTTGCTCGAATACACCAAACCGAAATTAACTGTCTCTTTAACGTATTTTACAATTCTTTTCAAAGCGATCCAATGAGTTTTAGATGGTTTTTCTGAAAATCGACTAAGTGCTCCCACTGAATATGCTAAATCAGGCCGCGTTACGGTGGCTAAAGACACCAAACTACCAATAAGTTGTTTAAAGGGTACATTAGTCGCATAATCCTCCAAGTTTTTATAACACAATGAAATGTAATTTGGATCAGCTGGAGTCTTACTTGTTTTAGCATCTTGCAAATTAAATCTATCAATAATTTTTTGAGCATACATACTTTGATGTAACAAAATTGATCCATTATTCAAATATTTTATTTCAATTCCTAAAAACAGCTGTAAACTATTTGTAGTTATTTCAAAATTACTTTCAAGATAAGAAAGAAGTTCATTAACTCGACGTTCGTTTTTAGATGCAACAAGCCCGTCATCTACGTATATAATTAACATTAGCTTTTCGTCCGCAGTATCATGGCTTACAAAGACGCATGGGTCGGAGTCCGTTGGATGCAAATTAAAACGTTTTAAACATGATACGAACTTAGAGTTCCAGCATCTCGCGGATTGCTTGAGACCGTAAATACTTTTCTTTAAAACGCAAACCCGATCTGTTCCGTCTTCAAAACCTTCCGGCTGGCGCATGTATATAGTTTCAGACAAATCGCCGTTTAAAAACGCGGACTTCACGTCAAACTGTTTACAAAACATTTGCTCCGAAACCATTATCGCGAGAAAAGCACGTATAGAAGTGTATCTAGCTACGGGGCTGTATATGTCGGTATAATCGATGTATTTTCTTTGAAGGTAACCGCAAGATACGAGTCTCGCCCTAAACTTTTGTTTACCTCCATCGAGATTAGGTTTTATTTTATATAACCAGCGGTTCGAGAGAATTTTAGCATCTAACGGCGCGTTTTGTAATTCCCACGTACCGTTTTTAACTAAAGCTTGATATTCGTCTCTCATTGCCGCTTGCCACTGTCGAGAGTTCTCAGAATTTATTGCTTCTTCATAACAACTTGGTTCATCATTATAAGCATGAGCATTTAAAGCAACAAATAAATTGTCTATATCAATATGATCTTCGTCATCAAACATGAAATAATTTACAATATCACCACGATCAGGTGGCTGAATATTTGCTCGATTTCTCAAGTTATAGCGAGGACGCTCAGGTACCACAATAGGATTGTTATTACTTTGATTTGGTTCATAAATTTCCCCCTCATTTTCAACAATACCATCACGAGCAACTTCATTCAAATCATCATTTTGGTCATTTTCGACATTTATATCAACGTTAGGTTCATTCAAATTTTGATTGTTATTATTCTCAACATTGTTTTGATTTTCAACGATTTCGCGTACCTCGTTCACATCAGCTCTTGGTTCAACATTTTTCGGACACTCAAATATACAAAACTCGTAATCGCTAATATTTTCAATTACAATATCTTTTGAAGCATTTTCATTTTTAAACAAAACATCGCGAAACGTTTGAATTTTATTATCATTCATTAACACATGATAGCCTTTTACGTTGACATCATACCCAACAAATATTCCAATTTTTGATTTTGGATCAAACTTATGCCTTTTCACCTTAGGTATATGAGTGTACACTTCGGTACCAAAGATTTTAAAGGAATTAAAATCACTCTTTTGACCATGCCATATTTCAAACGGTGTTTTACCATCAACACGAGTTTTTCTACTACGATTCAATACAAAACAAGCAGAATTTACAGCCTCGGCCCAAAAATTTTTATTCAGGCCCTTTGAAAGCAACATTGTACGCCCCGCTTCTACAAGAGTACGGTTTTCGCGTTCAGCGCTTCCGTTCTGCTCTGGCGTATATGTGACCGTACATTGATGTTTTATCCCGTTAGCAAACAAAAGTTTTGAAAGTTCTTTATTGGTATATTCCAATCCGTTGTCAGTGCGAAGTACATTAATCTCGTTACTAGTTTCCATTTTAAAACGTTGCATAAAATTTTCAAAACAGGCTTTTACTTCTGTTTTACTAAATATGAAGTACAAGGTCACGTATTTCGAGAAATCGTCTTTAAAAAGCAAAAAATACCTCGAATTGCCAAGTGAATAGACTTCCATAGGACCGCAAAGATCGCTGTGAATAATTTCTCCGACTTTAGTCGTTTTATGGTCATTTATCGGGAAAGGAATTCTATGCATCTTTCCCAGCGCACAGGCATCGCAAAACGGAGCCACTTCTTTGATTACAATGTTATTTTTATGAAGAAAGTTCCTAACGTGTTCAAAATTTTGATGTGCAAAACGCTCGTGCCATATTTGCAATTGAGATTTAACAGAATTATTTTCAGCTATCAAAGATATTTCAACATTTTTATTATTGTTATTCACTTCATTTTTATCAATCATCTTAAATTTATTACTTGCAAAAATTTCCATTAAAAATAAGCTACTATTTACCTATACCAACAGCGTGCACGATGTGTCCGTCTCCAAGACGAATAGGAATTCCCTCGATTCGCCGAAACGTAGAAAAATATTCTCGTTCCTTGGACATGTATGGTGACGCTCCCGAGTCGAAAACCCAAGAAGACAACTGACTGGAATCAACCTCCGTAGATATGAATATTTCGCCGACCAAAACTGCATTCGAAGAATTCTGCTTACTGAAGACTGAAGAATTCGGCTTACCGGCATTGGACTGTTGCGCGTTCTTGTGACGCTCATTACCAGGAAGGTTCCAACAGTTCTTACGTATATGCCCAACTTTTCCACAGAGCCAACATTTTGGTTTTTGTTTACCACGATTCTTCTCTCCATTTGGATGATTATTCTCATTTTTCACAAAATTCTTTGAATTATTTGCGATCAAAGCACCAGAATGTTCGATTTCACTTTGCAAAGCACGAGTTTCTTCAATTTGCAAACGTGCCGAAAGATTTTCCAGAGTTCTTTCTGCAGCTGGCGTAGAATCCCAGGCAGACACAAAATGACTATATTGCGGAGGCAAAGTCATCAGGATTTTTGTCATTACCATGTTATCCGACATTGGCTCATTCAATACTTTTAAATTGAAACTCAAATCCAGGGTTTCCGAAATTTACGTGGAGATATCGTCAGAAGGTTCCTTTTTCATGCTAAACCAACGTTGTTGCAGAACGTGTACACTAGCCTCCGACCTGTTCTCGTAAATAGAGTGCAGTTTATCCCACATAGACTTTGCAGTTTCACACGTCATTATATGCGTCATGGGCTGCCTCTCCATGGATGTCACGATAAACTTTTGTGCAGTGCTATCTTTCTGTATAAAGATTTTCAGCTCTCTTTCATAGTCACTTTTTGCAGTCACGTATGCTGCTTTTGCTTCGTTCGTTGCATCTTCTGCTGGAGCAACAGGCGGTGTTGGCTTTGACAGTACACCATTAACAGCATCAAACACTTCATTTGATAATAAAATTACGCGAATTTGAAATCACCAAACACTCCAATTTCAGCACCTTTTAGTTTTGCTACTTTTACCGCGTCACTGTCCGACATTATGTCAACTTCACTATTTCTTATTACTCGTAAACTTTAAACAACAATAAGCACTACTACTCAGTGGCCTGGGCCCATAACCTCTTATTAAATAAGGATTAAACACAGTGGAGTTAATTTTTATCAAGTACTTTATTGAATATAAAATAATAAGTTTACACAGTGAGTAGTGAACGCGTCAAGGTACAAGATGAATCTGACTCAGCCCAGAGCTAAGTGCGCGCGGCACCCTTATCCAGTGCGACATCTATGAGCAAGAACTTAAACTACTATTAGTAATTTCTATATTTATAATAGTCAGAAGTTTAAGTCTTATCAGAAATTTCAAAATTTTTTATAGTTCAGAGATAGTCAAGTGAGGTATCAAATGAAAGTTCTGAATTGGAATTTTAGAATCTGAAACAAAAAAGTCATTTCGTGCATCAGGCGGCTGTGGGGGAGGTATCCTACCCCTCGCGGTTCAATAGCTTTGAGCTGGAAAATCTGGAAGAAATTACGAAGTTAGGTCTTATAGTATACGGGCAGTAATTACCTCAGAAATCGAAATTAACCCAACTTTGTTAGTAACTTGTAGTTTATGAATTTTATGTTTTGCTTCATAAAACCGGAATGGAATTTTTGAAGAAATCGAATCATAATCTTAAGATAAAGCCATTTCAATTTATGGGAACACAACAACAACAATATGCACAGATGGATATATACAAGTAAATTACAAATCGAGCTAGACACTACAATTTTCTGCGGATTTTCGTGAGAATTCCAATGAAATTATTTTATTTGAATATGGTAGATTGGCCGATTATTCAGAAAATTTATTTAAGAGGAAACAAAATTGCGGTTGCGTTGTATTTATGAATATTCGTTCGTACATAATTGAACGATTTCTTGTATGTTCAACGGATTCATAATTCAAGTTATTGATCCATGTTATCACAAAAGTTGTCTTAAACCCTAGGAGGGTTACAAAGCTCTTCTAGTAGGAACACTCTCCTTTCTACTCATTTTGTTTGATATGTTTCTATGCCTTATTATTGAGAAATATTAACTGGATACAAGTCTTCATATATATAGCTACCCTCAACAGATGATGGATGATTCTTCTTTCGTTAACAATGTGAAACGCAAATTTCGCAACGATTGATTAAATTTCTATTTTGTATCTCCTGGTAATACCAAGATTCGAAGAGTTACTTAATTCTAATCGATTCGTGATGGGTAGATTTCTAACATTAAGCATACGAGTATGTGCAAATTTTTGGCTGGAAAATTGAATGATTTTGATGGGAAATTGGCTGCGTGGGCCTTACGTCTTTTTAACAGATTTCCCTAGTAGGGTAGCCTATCAGTTTCTCACTCTCTCCATTCTTTTTTGACTTTTTAAGTTTTTGTAAAAATAATTTTACAATACCCTATTAAAATTGGTACCTGTCTGTGCGTCAGTGTGTCACGGCAAGTTTTCTCAGGAACTAGAGAAGCTAGAGTCATCAAATCTTGGGAGCAGTTCGAAAGTTTTTCATTAATGAAAGCTTGATAGTTGGAAAAAATCTTATAGGCTTTTTAATGGGGGTCCTCCCACATAAGGATGCGACCTCATAACATTTTTTTTCACCGATGCTAGTCGAATAGAGTATCAAATGAAGGGCCTTTATGAGATCTTTCATCAGTTATTCAAATTCCAATATCGATAACGGAGTAAGCAGGGGAAGCGGAAGAATATGAAAAATTATATCCCCCGTCGCAATTGGACCCCTGTGGACCGAAAAATCTGAAAAAATCGTGGAGCTATTCCTCTAGGAGTACAACAACGACAAATACCACAGACGTCAATTTTCGCTAAACTTTATAGCAATATTATAAATTATCAATTTTACGTTTTCTTGAATAAAACCGTGAAGAAACTCTTAAATTTGATGAAATTTAATGCTTAGATGACCATTTATATGGGAAATCCGATCACGAAAATTTCCAAAGGAAGAAAAAGTCTCTAGCTAAATTGTATTGGTTTGAATTTTGATGTATTAAAAAAACAACAATACTAGATTATGGAACAATATGCGCTTCCAACCGACTCAGACATTACGGGCTTGTTAGCATTTGCATGAAATCCAAGAAAGATTATAACATGGATATCTTTAAGGATTCGTTTCACAAGTGACATTAGCAATCGTAAAACAAAATGGTGACAATTTTAAATGAAAGAGCAGTTTTAAAATTTAATGTACAATCCCTATTAACTTTTGATGAAAACGTAAATTTTATAAGTGACGAAATTCTTTGTGGTAGGTTTTAGTGAATATAATGAATCCCTTTAGAAGTTGAAATTTACTCAACTTTGTTAACAATAATAAAAGGATTTGTAAATGTAATAGTTTTCCATTAAATCCATATGAGTACTCTTAAATTCACTAAAATTTGGTATTTAAGTAGTCTTACAACAGGTCCTTATACTTGGTATGTTTCAATAAAACTGAATCGTATCAAGGCAAGTTATAGTCTCTCGAATTTTGTCCGATTACAACAAAAACAATTTTCGGGTTTTCTACCAATTTGGCTATCCTTCATACCAGACACCATTTTATCGACTGAATCTTCTCCAAATTTTCAGATAAAATGAATAGCAAAAATGTCTTTAAGATAAAGTCAAAAGCGCTTTATTCTTGCAGTTTTGATGTGATGACTTCTGCTTGTCGGGCTGTGTAGAATATACACGTATCATCAGCGTATAAGGATAAATGTACATTCTTCGGCAGGCTAAGCAAATCCGCAGTGTACAGACTATATAGAATTGGAGATATAGGTGATCCTTGTGGAACTCCGGCTTCGAGTGATCGCAAGGTTGAGTGGTGGTTGATGGTTGTCAATTCTGACACGAAAGGTTCTGCCCTTGAGAAATGAATGGGTAATTTGTGAAATTGGAGGAGGAATATGAATTCCGTACATTTTGAAAATAAGTCCTGCATCCTAGACTTTGTCGAAGGCTTTTGCTATGTCAAACATAACTAAGCCTGCCGATTTTGTGCGATTCATCCCGTTACGTATATGTTGGACCACCCTGATGAGCTGGAGTTCTGTGGAATAGTCGGTACGGAAACCAAATTGTTCATCGGGGATTAGATGTTTATCATCGACCGTCTCTTGTAGTCTGTAAAGGATCGCACTTTCGGCTATTTTAGAGATGGTAGAGAGAAGATTTATAGGTCTCCAATTCTGCGGGAATTTTGATCTTTGCCTGGTTTAGGGATGACAATTATGGTGTCTAATTTCCGCACATTTGGGTACTTTTGTAGTTGAAAAACTTGTTTATTATGTTCGTTATTGTCATTAGTATGTTGTCATGAAGCCACTTAAGCATCGTGTTAGTGATCATGTCAGGACCAGGCATCTTCCGTTTATTTAGTCCTTGTAAAATGTACGTTAACGTTTTTAGTTTTGTACGTATATTCACGTTACATTTTATAGCCGAAGTCAAGCGACGTAACTACTGGTTAGTACTTAAATGGGGAACTGTGTGCGATTCATCAGGTACAGTTAGTATTTGTGTACATATATGCATTGTATCTCTTTCTTTCTCGCGCACATTCCCTTTTCAAAGCTCATCTTAATACTAACATAGTAAAATTACAATACTTTGATACTACTCGTAGATGCCATTTGACCGAAATATTTTTTCATGCTGAATTCGTCAACGGAAGTCCAACGGTCATTGAAGCAATGAAAATTTTGCTCGTATGGAAATAACAATTAAATTCTTTGAAACATTTTGTATATTCAAAGCAGGCACGTTTGCGTGGATTAGACTCTCTGTAATTTATATAGAAATATATCCTCAGCCTTTTATGTTGTTGTCTCAACTATATTGCTTAACCCTGTACTAATGTTGAATTCTTTTCTTGGTGAAGTCTGAGCAAACTAAACTCAGCATAATTTATTCCGACTTTTGTAGATTTCAAATTATTATTTTATTTAGAATTGTGTAGAGATATCACGATATCACCAGCTCTCATATAACTTATAAGATGAACTGCTGGGTTAAAGCTAATTCGGCAGAATCTTGGTGAGAATTTGACCGCTACAGGGATCGCAAAACCAAGTGAATGAGCTTGAAAGGCTAGCAGATTTCCTACTTAAATTAAACCTGAAAAATCGTACAACTTTGGCCAGACTACTAATAGAGGTCAATTCCCTAAGGGCGCATTTGTACTATTTGCCAACAGTATTTAGCAGAAGATAAGACAACCATGCATTCATATAAATGGTTTACCTGTGCTTATACAAAAAAATCTGGTGGAATTACTTCAAAATAACAAGTCGGGTCTGAAGGATGACTATTTATATGCAATTGTTCAAAGTAGATGTCCAACATTGGCTTTGACTGAATTACAACGTTTCTTTCCCACAAATTTTTTGGAAAATATCTGCAGGTTACTGAACATATTCTTTTGAAGATTTGAAGAAAACAATTATGGCAATGGTGAATTAGGAGGCAAGGTCAATGCAGTAAAAACGATTATCTAGATGATTTTAGAGACGAGCCGTCTTTAAGGCATTGTTTGATTAAAAAAAATTTTGAGGAATAGCCCTAGTTGAGATGTTAGGGATTAATGCTTCTGCAACATAGCTTGACATGTTGCATCTGGTGGTTTCGTTATGAAGGGGCCAACCTTGAAGGCCGATGAAAGTCCGAAAAAAGTTACAAAATCACCACAAGTCAGTCAACAAATCATAACGGTGAATTTCCATTTGAAATCTCAAACAAAGAAATTGTAGGAAAAAATCATGAATATATTGCTGGTATCTTTACAATCTATTTACTGTTTATTTTTCTAATACCTGAAACTACTAGTGACGAAACGTTATTTTTTTTCCTTTGAATAAAAATGACTAAGTGAGTGAAGTCTTGTAGAAACATATTCGACGGCAAGATTACCGAACTTGACATGAAGATGATAAAAAAGCGATTTCCTGCTGGAAAATGTAAGGCTTATTAATTACTAATGTCAGATGATAGCAACATCTATTGTGAAGGATTTGAGGCAGTTTTTTTTACTAAACGGAGCACATTTGGAAATTCGTAAATGAGTTAGAGTGTGTAGCAACAACTGCTATAGATTGATACTATTTATTGAGGAATAGTTTGATTTTGAACTAATGTTTTAGCTTTTGATACATCTAACGAAGTTGATCCAAACAAGTTCGATTTCAGGCTTATGGATGTTTCGATGCGGAAAGTGTATGGGGCTTGTTGTGAAACCTCGGCTGGTAGCAAAGACTATCAGGTATTGTCCGTTGTCGTTAGTATGTGCATGAAGGCTGTGCCCTCCTCTATGTAACTTTTTTCGACCGATTTATGTATTGAAATCACCAAGAAAAATTTTAATGCCGTAAATTATTTTGTTTATTTGATATGCACAGGCCAATTCTCTTTTTTCTTGAAAAGCCATCGAGCCTGGCTTCTTTGAGTGAACAGATGCGTTTCGACTACTTTGAATCATCGTCAGTGACATTGAAGAGTCATATTCAGTGACATTGAAGATGACTCAAAGGAGTTGAAACGCGTCTGCCCGATTTTCAAAGAAAAAATCGCCTAACTTATCTCAGACCCGTTATCGGAGCGCTGGTTTAAAGGGTAAGCATCCAATAAAGTCTACCTCTACTGTTTTAATTGGAACTGAGCCCCACTCTAGGATGACTTGAGTATTACTGCAGAATAGAGTAATTAAAATGTTGATCTAATCTATATCCCGGCAGGGCTTTACTGCTTTGTTGCCGGCCCGACAGATATGCCTCCTGCAATAAGATTAGTGAGCACATCTAACGTATCCAAGGTCGTTTCCATGATGGTGTCACGGTGTAACATCTTGAATATAGAAGTTATAAAATACTGTCTATACCTACCCCAGCGATCACATTTCTGGACTTATACTTTGAATAGAAGAAATATGTATAGTATCAATGATAAAGTTTGTTTTGCTGACGATGAATTTGAATACGCATCGCTGTACAACTTTCTATTGATGCTGGTTGAGAGATGACAATACATGGTATGGAAGAATGATTAAACCTTTATTCACTGACACTGCACATAAACGCTTGATGTTAAGCTGTACATGCCTTTTAATAAGCTATAAGCTATAAAACACATAATGGTCTGATTCATAATTTTTACCTCAAAATGGTCAGGGGCCAATAATATTGGCTGATACCTCCTTCTCGTATCAGACTTTAAAAATTGCGGACTCCAGATATTACAGCGGTTTCAGGTGCTTAACCATATGTATCTCCCAAGAAATTCCGGGAATCAAGAATACTTTCCGGTGATGCAAAATTTAGGCGAATTAAATCTAATTCGGGGAAAGAAAAGTATAGTATTTTCAAATATTTCCAAAGCCTACAAGGAAAAGCGAGAAGTGCGGAAAACGATATTAATAGCGATTGGTTGGTAGAATAAATTCAGTCTAGTTTAAATTGTGACTTCATGTAATTTGAATGGTCAAGAGTAAGTGCGGATCAGTCCTCAAATAAGTTTTTTTTTTGTGGTAGGGAGGTGAATGCTATTCATGCACAGAGTGTGGGACTCCCAAGCGCGACTGGACTACCCACTAAACACCTCCCCTGTCAACCTGAGAACCCAGCCTGGAACCGTTTGACACATTACTTCGGGCCAGGTCTCGTTTTCTTACGCCGTGGGGCGCCTTTAAGCTGGGGAGTCCCTTTCCTAGCGGGAGGGGAGAGGAGAAGAGGAAATGCCAGAAGAGCGATCCCCCAGCCCCAGCACCTCCAGCTGCTGTGAGTCCCTTTTATATTTTAGGACTGCCTGAGCATAATGTGCCTCCTGGTTCCATTTGTCAACCGATTCGAGCATCACCGCAACTATATTATCCGGGGTGAGCTCTCCCGTCTCCCTGTAGAGTTCCCTTCGCAGCCTAACCCATTTGGTACACGCAACAAATGTGTGACAGGCATTGTCCTCCTCTCCTGGGCAAAACCGACAATCGGGGGACCGTGACTTACCGATCTTATGCAGGTAAGACTGAAAACACCCATGCCCGCTCAAAAGCTGGGTCAGATAGAAGTTAGTCTCACCATGCCTTCGATTTAGCCACGGTCTCACATCCGGGATGAGGTGCGCAGTCCACCTTCCCTTCGTGCAATTGACCCAAGACTGCTGCCAATCGTTGAGCGAGCGCTGTCTCTCCTCGCGGACAACCATCCCCCTCGCATCCTCGTTTCGGCGCAGGTAAATAGCGTGGTGCTCTCTAGGAAGGAGGGCGACAGGTATCACGCCTGCAATAAATCTCACCGCCGAGTCAGAGACTGTCGGATACGAAGATTCAATTCTCAGTGCTCCTCTTCTCTGTACCTGTTCCAAACATTTTCGGTATACCTCCTTGCTGAGAGCGTCGCCCCATACCTCTGCTCCGTACAGTAGCACTGACCCGACAGCACTGATCAAGAGGCGTCTTCTTGATGGGCTGGGTCCCCCTACGTTGGCCATAAGTCGACTCAGAGCCAATATTCCCGAAGAAGCCTTCTCAGCCGTTGCCCTGATTTGCTCAGAGAATTTCATCTTCGAGTCGATCAGTAGCCCCAGGTACTTCACCGCTGACTTCGATTCGTAAGTTGCCAATACTGATCATCCTTACTCTAGGGATTCTCTTTTTTGTCAAGATGACCACTTTGGTTTTCTCTAGTTCGACGGAAAGCCTCTGTAGTAAAAAAACCGTATTTCATTGTTGTAATCGAAGAAAATTTAAACGGCTATATCTTTTGTACATTTTATCGAATCTTATAGAACGTAAGGACCTTTTATAGGACTACTTAAATTACTAATTTCATCCAAGTTGATCATATTAATACAGTTTTACTGGCAAAAATATTAAATTTACAAGTCCTAATTTTATTAGCAAAGTTCAACGAATTTCTTCAACCTTTAATTTATTTGTTATTGGATCTACCCCATGATTTTTTCACATATAGGTTTGAGGTGCTTATCTCATTTATAAATTCAAGCAAGTAATAATAGCATTAGTTGCAATAGCACATTTCACTGTTTTTAAAGGTTTTGCAAAATAAGTTTACAAAATCCGACCGTGTGTCTCAGCAATTTTTCTCGCAAACCGTATAAGTGGTACCCTCTTCAAAGTTATTCGACAGAAAATTTTATAAGGTGCTTAAGGGGGGTCTCCCCATATAGGGGAGTGGCACCTGAAAAAAAAATTTATCAATGGTAGCTTACATGGGTATCAAATGGAAGGTCTTGATGAGAACTTTTTCAAAGCAAGTCTTAAACTGACATTTTTCTCTCCGAGGGGCGCACCGGAAAGCGAAATACACGAAAAATTGGTGTCCCCTTCCTAGTGATTGGATACCTGTGATCTGGAAAAATCATGAAGGTACGAGTAGGTGTTTATGAGTATAACAATAACTAATACCTTAGCAGTCGAAGTTCGCTTAACTTTGTTAATAATAGTATGATCTCCTAATTTTACATTTTTCCCAATAAAATCGTATGGATATCCATAAACTCAACGAAATTCGATATTTAAGTAGTCTTACAGAAGGACCTAATACTATGCAAGTTTGATGAAAGTCACAACAATAACATATATGGTATACAATTTTGTTGCTTTATGGACTTCCCATCGAATCAGACACTGCATTTTTGATTTGATCTTGTTAACATTTTCAGATAAGATCAATAACATAAATATTTTTGGGAATTCATTATATGAGTGATTTTTGTTACTTTGTAACAAAATGGCGACCGTTAAAAATGGAGAAACAATGGATTTCTTTTTAAACGTGCATATCTCTTTGACGTGTTTCTTGACATTGATTGCATATTGTAAGTTGAGTACAAAACCCTTTTGAACCTTTCTGACAGGAGCGTAGGTCTGTCTACCCAACTTGTTTTATTAAGGTATTGGACACGATATCAATGCCTTAATAAAACAAGTTGGGTAGACAGACCTACGGAGGTTGCAGGCATGCCCATGATCAAGAATGGGCTTTCAGTTTTCAAATAATATATCAGATGGTTGAAGTTAACGTTTTATTGTTATTTTGAAGTTAGTAGTTTGATAAATTGAGTTAAACTTTATCAAATGAGTACTCCATTGGTAGTACAAATCTGAAAGTTCAGTCAGCAGTGCTGTATGATGTATAGAGGCGAACGGAAATTCATAACAATATGTAAAATTTTTAAGTTTTTTCTCCAAAAAATACTCGCTTTTCTATGTCCCGTAGCCAAAGATATCGCGTATTGTTTGATTTATGTTACACTTCATTTCGCTGCGAGAAACTTGGAAAAATCTTTCTAGTACTACTGTGCTCGTATCCATAAAAGAATGCAATAAGCTTACATTATAGTAGGTTAAAAACAGAAAACCATCTGGTTTTATCGGTAAATCCTGCTCGCAGCGTGAACTTTTAAAAAAAATGATTCAGAAAATCGCTTAGAGGCTATTAAAATTAGATCTTTCCATACTTCTCAGCAAATTTTACAATTTTTGTTTCACGATTACATTCTTGATAACACAGTAAGTAGGGGTTAGAAGAAGAAATGATATTTCTCATTGTCATCTGAAACTATATTTTAAAACATGACTCAAGGTATAGATTGTGATACAATACATATTAACGCCATCTCCCTGGTGTTAAAAATTAACGACTTTATTGGCATTAATTGTTGCAGACGTCAAACAAGACCCTTCCGTATTAAATGAAATTGAGGACTGTGAATATTTAGTTCCTTTGGAACTAGGACTTGACAGAAAAAGTGAGGAGTGCAAGCGGCTTGGATTAATAATCAAAAAGGAGTTTTTTGGAGATGGTGAACCAAATATATTCTCCTATTTGAATGTAATAAATAACTTTTTGGGGCCTGAATAATAAATATTGTATAAATATGCTTCCAGTTACTCTCTTACAAAGTTTTTTGGCACGGTATTCATCGCACAATATTATCTCGTCTGGAATATGCATCAGCACCGACTTATTTGTATCGTTTCGACTTTGATTCAAAACATTTCAATCACTTCCGAAATTTGGTATGCGGTAAAGGTGTTCGAGGTGTATGCCATGCTGATGAATTAACATATTTATTCAACAACATGTTCGGTACCCAGAAATATCCTGGAACGAAAGAGTACTCAACGATTCAAAGAATGGTTGGGATGTGGGCACAATTTGCTTACCATTCTGATCCTAATTTTGGTGGAATTGAGCCTGTCATTTGGAGGCCAGTCGAAAAGGAACAGGTTCCAATTAAATGCTTAAATATATCAGAGGACGTATCGTACATTGATCTGCCAGAACATCAAAGCATAAAAGTTTGGGATCAGTTATTTCCTGAAGATATTCTTATATAGGTCAATGTTTTTTGTTTTTGTATAAATAGCTTAATATATGTAATATATTTTAGATTATATCTTTACTTTAATAAATATTCGGAACAATACTAATAAACATGAATTTTATAAAAAAGGATTCTGATGCGTATTTTTGAAGCGAACAAATATCGGCTAGAAATGAGTACTCGATAATTTTTTTTCAATTTTAATTAATTCAAAATTAATCGTGCTCAACCAGCTTTTCATATTCTTGTAATTATCAAACACAGCTTTTGTTATTTTTGAAGATGATAGATCATGTCATTTTCATCTGGATTTTTTTATCTACAGCAATCGTGTTTCATAAAAATTTTACGCATATTGCAAATCAAATTGTATAAGGCGTAAAGTAAAACAGCATTTCTGTTTAAGACACACCTTGATTTATTTTCATTGGTATCAAAAATAATTTAAAGCGACTCTATGACAATTTGCAAGCTAATACTGATGTGTGCTTTTAGATGAAATTTTAGGTAGTATTCAAACTACCAGACGCCGATCTGAAAAAAAACTGTTATATGATGTCGTTATTACCGCTACCCTTCGCCTAACAAATAGAAAATTTGTTTGGATTACTCATTAAATGCGAAAATCATTGGCACTGCTTATGTTAAAATAAGTTATATGAAATTGACGAAAAAATTAACCTTTCTGGAGTTATTGAAATATTGGCTATATGCTTGCTAATTACAAATATTTTATTCAATGCTTGGCCGGAAATTATTATATCAAATAAAACCTCCTTATGGTGATTTTCGATTCCCAGTATGTATAGCTTAAGTTTGCATGCAATATTGTCAAGTATTTAGATAAAGTAAATATAAGTATCCTGTAAATAACAATTTTTATACACATGGTAGACTAATGAATTAAATGTGTAGTAGATGATAGTGTGTATCCCTATACTTTTTTAATATTCAAATGATTTGCTTTTAAATACCTATATTTAAAGGAACCACAGCCACCAGAACCCTGGACCAAAGTTAAAAACTGCGGAAGAGCAACACCAATGCCAATGCAACACAATTTCGTTTTAAGGGTGTCTTATGGTACAGAAGACTGTTTGTATTTAAATGTGTACAGTCCGAAAGTAAGCATCAAACCCACTCTTTTTATAAAAATAAGCATTGACAAATATAATTTCCTATATCAATTTTATTATTTAGATCCACACACACGACCTAAAACCTGTAATGGTATGGATTTATGGTGGTGGTTTCGAAATGGGTGCAGCAAATCGTCTTTTATATGGTCCAGATTATTTAATCCAAAAAGGAGTTGTTTTGGTTACAATCAATTATAGACTTGGTCCTCTAGGTATGCTTATGTTTAGTCGTTATAATTGAGAGCAAATATTCTGTTTTGAATCAAGGAAACTTCAGATATTTGCTGAATTCGTCAAAATTGCAAAGCATTACTTGGTTAAAACCTTCAAAAATTTGTGGTTTAAGCTTCAAAGTGAAAGCTATTAAACAAAAGTTAAAGCCATTTAACAGAAAACTTGATTTCAAATTGTTAACATCATGGGATATTTTTAAGTAGGCTGGGAGAACGTTCGCTAGCATACAATATAAGGCCCAGATAAGCGATCGTTAAAAAAGAAAAATATTCTTTTAATTTGATTCCTTTATATCCACTAAAATATTCCATGTGGAGGTGTGGATTAAGGCACACGTCGCTTGTGCAGCAGCTCCCAAGTTTAAATCTCGGTCGCGGCACCGAGTTTGAGCTTCTAATGCTGCTGTTGGACTATCAGCCCACCCATCTGTGATGGGTACTAATTGAAAAATTAGGTAATAATCACATGATTGAGCGTGATATTGACCATATCACCTCGAATTCCGTTACGGTCATGGAATGAGATACCCTAACAATAAATCTCAACGCCAAGGTTTGAATTTGGACTGTTGTGCGATGGATTATTCTCATTATTAACCTTTTTTGTGGATATCATTGATTGGCTCTACTTGGTCAGTATATGTTCTTCCGCTCGCTCAGGAGAGCAATCTGCCGGAGTTTCATCATCAACCGCATTAAGAAGAAGGTGGAATATAGGAGAAAGAGCCCGCACAATCTCGTTTATTTTTTTTGCCTCTTATGTGGAGAGTAAACTTGGGTCTCTGAGCTCCCACATGACTATGTAGCCGAGGCCTCATAGATCTCTGTTCACATTATCCACCAGATCTTGCCAGCGGTTGGCCTTGCCGTTTTTGATAATTTTTGGCTGACTTGTATGCAGTAGTCTGATGCATGCCTCCTCTTAAGGCTGTGCCTGTGACATTCACTACTTCATTGTTCAGCAATTTCAGATAACTATCAACACACTGGACAGTTGCACAGGGGGCATGGCAGGCTTGAAAGCAGACGTAATAGTACTCATGATTGAGTTCATCACGTACGTAGCTGCTAATCTTCTGATTTCCTATAAAGCTCTAAACGTTCTCAATTCCCTCCTCTCAGTGTTCCACCCGAGGCTAAGAGGCTTGGCATATGAGCATCAAGAAAGATCACTGTTCATATCAAGTGCTATGTACTGGCCGTGACGGGTTGAGTAACCAGAACTTTCGGAGCTTCGGGGCCTCAAGTATCAAGGGTATACGCTTGGGACTCCGGAGCAAATGTCACATTTGGGATGGCTCCAATGCAGCCCCAGCGGTGCAAAGTGAGGGTGTTGCTGGTGTTTAATACAGCAAGCACAGATCTGACTGCCGTTTTCAGGGTTCATTTTTTTCGGTCCTAAGCGTCACTTGCTAAGGTCTGCGCTTTGCATGCATGTAACAGTATAAGTTTGATGAGAATTTTGTGCATGCAGAGCTTACTTCTCCTGTACGTAGTGTTACGACTCATTACTCAAAGCTTCCGTTATGACTTGCATACGTGAGTGGAGAAATAGAGCACGCAAATGACACTTGTAGAGAGTGCCGGCTCATCCGATCAGACAGGAAACATGTTTTTTATTGATTCTTATATGCACTTGGTGAACTATGCTGACAATACCATTCACAAGCTACACTTACTTTTCTTTGGAAGAAAATCGTCCTACCAGGAAGGGATTCAACCTGCTCTGTTATTTGATTCATTCCAACACTCGATTATTCCGAAACATTTGACTTCAAATCCCTCATGAACTATCCACACTTTTCCATGTTAATGATTATGCACAAAAGATAGAAAGTAAGTTCAATTCGCAACTTTTATCACTTCAGCCTTAACGGCTGGATCACTTCGCAACAAGAAACTTCTCTATATGTCATCACCCTGTCCATACGCAAGCATTTTAATTTGGTGGTATTCCAATTCTCGTGGGTTCATCTCTCGCACAGTCCCATCTGATAACTGAAAGAAGTTTTTTATTTTGTTTATGATACGTAAGGGTGAAATTTATCTATCACTGTCTGTATTTAATTGTGTTAAATTGATTTTATGAAAACTTCTACGTCTTAAATTTGTTTGCTATGCAATGTGCCAACGCATAGATCTTTTCCGAAACAGTGAAGTATACGAGTACAATTTGTGGGTCTTTACTACGTTGCCGGTTCCACCGTGATGCAATATTTCTGGGCCAGGAAGTACGAACAGATAGGCTTTATTCCGAGAATTTATCTTTTTTCAGAATTGGCTCTTTTTACATACTTTCTGTTAAAATTGACTCCCTCGTATGAGAAGCAATCCACGCTTTCATTCTTGTTATCTTTAAACGTTGGGTTTGTCGAAGTAAGTTCTCATTTTATTGATCGCAGGTTCAAATTTTGCTTATTTCAGACTCTAAGCGTAAAAAGGCGTTCTGTGCATTTGTAATTTATCTAATATAACCACATGTCCTTGGTCAACTGCTGCCTCCTAATAACGTGTTTCAAAGATATGTGAAACAACAGTGGGTCTATTCCCGTTTTTTTTTGTGATTGGGAAATGAATGTCGTGGGACTCCCATGCTCGCAAGCAACTGGACTACCTACTAAATACCTCCCCTGTTAAATCGAGAACCCAGCCTGGAACCATTTGACACATTACTTCAGGCCATGTCTCCTTTTGTTAAGCCCTGTGGCCCCTTCAAGTTCGGGTATCCCTCCACTAGCGGTAGTGAAGAGGGGAAGAGGAATTGCCAGGCAAGCGATCCCCCGGCCCTGGCGTCCTCGGATATTGTGAGTCCCTTTTATCTTTTAGGACTGCCTGAACATAATGTGCCACATGGTTCCATTTGTCAACCTATTCAAGCATCACTGCGATTATACTATCCGGGGTTGTAGCCTGCCCCATTTTGTGCACGCACAAAATACAGGTATGTGGCAGGCATCGTCTTTCTCTCCCAGGCAAAAACGACAATCGGGGGATCGTGACTTACCAATCTTGTGCAGATAAGACTGAAAAAAAGTAAAAAATTGTTTCTGTCGCTGATGCTCACAATATTATATTTTCCGCACTTTTTGAACTTCTGTTTCCTGATGAATCAGTGAACATGTAATTCGTAAGCCACCCCGGTACTATTCAGTAGAATTTCTTATAAGAGCTTCCATTATCGTTCAATAATTTGGGAGCATTTATGTGGAAATACAGAGAATTTCCTCCATAGTAGTTTTCGCAGTGCAGTTTGTCACCAATTTTATGTACTGTTATATTATTACATGTGCACAGTTTATGATACTTTTTGGACAATTGTCTGGTAACTGCACTTCTACTTGCATTCTTTATATGTAACGGGGAAGAGGTTATGTAGACAAATCTCCTCTTTATGGGGAAGCTCTGCAGGTATTTACTTTGCCAATTCCAGGGATTTTTCTTTATAACATCGCAAAACGTTACTTTCGTGCATAGTTTATAATCCTCTAACTTGTTTGGTGAAGATCATAGAGGTACATACAGGAGACGGTGAGAGATCAAATTCATGAAGCCACGAGCTTTTGCCTTTTCTGTTGTAATAACTCGCATAGGCTCGAAGCTAACTTCGGAATTGAGGGCAACATTTTGTTCATCATATGATGAGGTTTATCATGTTCTTGATGATAAACTTTATGAGAATGTAGCGTTTGCAAATGAATTGGTTACTTGCAAAAGCTAGCCAAAAATTGCCATATATGCTAATATAATTATTCTGGTGGGATTTTCCTGCAAATAATTTTATTAATATACATATATAGGATCATTCATTATGAGGCTTGGTTTTTAATCTAATATAAAAGGCGTAAAGTTAGATTCTTTAGTAAAAATTGTATTATGAGTCGAAAGAACAATCTATGACATTTGCATAGTAAAAACATAGTAACTACTCCAAAACTACAACTTTATTTAGACTGTGGATATGGCCATTTCGAGAGTAACTTGCTCTCTTTTTCAGTCGATTGATACTAAAATCATTGGCAATAAAATTTGATCTTAAATACTACGAGATTTTCAGGTGCTGAACGGTTTTAAACAATGATAAAATTTAAGAAAGAAAAATTTAAAGAGATAATAATGACCGAACATTAAATGGGACCTTGATTGAGAGTACAATTAAAGGTACAAGAATAATGAGATATTTAGGTAATTAACTAATTAGGGTGATCTCCGGCTCCTCTTTTAGCAAGTCTCTTAATTAACTTCGATGGACAGTTTCCTTGGTCTGTGTTCATACGTGTTCGGGGGTCTTGCTGCATTATGTAGAGGCTCTCCCACGCGTCCAAAGTAGGTCGGTTGACATATTTGAGGAGTTGAAGGCTATCGTTTCCTATGCTGTATCCATTTTCAATTATATGTATGGCTACTGCCGGTCTCACCGTATTGAGACCCCGCCTTTCCCCGGACTTCGCTTCTTTTATGTGTTCTTGGAATCGTGTGGTGATGAGTCGCTTGGTCTGCCCGATATAGCATTTTTCACAATCGTTACACTGAATTTGGTAAATGCCACTCTTTTCGTTACTTTTCAGGGGGTCTTTTTCATTGCCTAGTAGATTTTTGAGATTCGCGTTTCTGGTGGAAGCTGTGATGTTGATGTCAAATCGTTTGAAAAGAGACTTAATGCTGTAGAACGAATTCGCCATATATCCTGGAATGTCAGATCACTCCATTGTCCTGGTGCTGTAAGGACCTTTTACAATAGGCCAGTCAATATCAATTAAAAATACTGACAATCCAGGAAACCAACTGAACTGGAAATGATATTCAAGACATGAGATCGTACACAATATTCAAAAGTGGGAAGTCTACTGCAAAAACGAGAATGCGGAGTGGCCTTTATTGTGGATAAGTTGTTCAAATCGCACGTTATTGATTTCAAGGTAATAAACGAAAGGTTGTGTGCGATCATTATAAAAGCGAAGTTCTTCAAAATCTGGCTAATTAATGTTCACGCTCCGGCCGAAGAAAAGGACGATGAAACGAAAGAAATATTGTACGATCACCTGGAAAGACTGGTCAATTCATTGCCTACAAATGACACAAAAATAATTCTAGCTGATTTCAAATCTAAGGTTGGTAGTAAGATATTTCATCGGGGACCGGCTGGAGGATATAGCCTCCACGATGAAACGAATGGCAACGGCCAGCGCCTGATCGACTTTGCATGTAGCAAAAATCTAGTCCTACGTTTGACTTGCTTCCCACATTGACGCATTCATAAAATGATGTGGGCATCACCGGATGGCAACAAACAAAGCCACATCGATCATGTTCTGATCCAGCAACGTTGGGCCTCGAGCATACTTGACGTCCGTACATACCGAGGAGCTAATTGTAACTCAGATCATTAGTTGATCAAATTAACCTATAGATGTCGTATGTCAAAGGGCATATTCGATGAAGACTAGCCCGCTACAAAACTTTCACATCGAAAAGCTCCAAACGGTGCCTCTGGCCAAAAATTTTACGGAGATCCTCGGCAACCATCTTATCAGATGCATCGTTAAAGACAAGCAACGAGCTCTGGATGGAAGTGAAAGACCGTGGCAGAACAGACAATTGGACATCAAGCCCGGCGCAAAAGAAATGATTGGTTCGATGATGAGTACCAGAATTAGAATTAGACAAAAAGAATCAGGCGTACAAAGATTACGTATGTAGGAAAACCAGGATGCAGAGAGAACACTATGAAAATCTCAGAAGAGTAGCGAATAAGATAATTAAAATTAAGAAAAGCAAATACTATGACAACCAATTGAGAAGTAGAGATCTAAGCTTGGTGAGCAACAACACAAGATAAGCATACAAAGTAGTGAAAAGCTTGAAACGTGGTTATTAGCCTAAAACCACGCTCTGTCGTGATGATATCGGCAATATCATCGCTGATGAAACCAAGATTAAGGAAAGATGGGCATCATATTTCAAGAACCTCCTTAATCCTCCACACAGCTCCAGAACATCGGAGTCTGTTTGCGGACAGCTTCCATTGGCTCCATCGACTCTGGATGAAGTTTGTTTCATCATCAAAACCCAACAAAATAATAAAACGCCGGGCATCGATGAGATTCCAGTGGAGCTCATCAAATATGGTGGCACCAGTGCTCATAAAGCAATTCACAAAGTCATCCAGCACATTTGGCAACAAGAACATATGCCGAAAGAGTGGAGGCAATCAATTATATTCCCTATCCACAAAAAAGGTGACGTTACAGTGCGAAAATTATAGAGGCATGTCACTACTTTGTACGGTGTACAAAATATTTTCAAAAATCTCAGAAAATAAAATCGCATCATAAGCCAACAGTATTATTGGAGAGTATAAGGTGGTTTTATTGCAGATATATCGACAATAGATCAATTGTTCACTGTCAAGCAGGTACTTGAAAAATGTTCGGAGTTCAACATAGACGTACACCAAATTTTGCTTGACTTTAAGCAAGTATACGATAGTATTGGTCGTAACGTACTGTACCAAATAATGCTTTGCTTTGGCATCCCAGCCAAATTAGTCCTTAATACCAAAATGAAAATGACCTCACAAGCCCGCATCAATAACCAACTCACCGATGCCTTTGACATAGATATCGAACTAATACAGGGAGATGGGCTGGCCCCATTGTTATTCAATGTGGCTCTAGAGTACGTCATAAGGAAGCTTCCTGTCGATACACGAGGTACATTACTATACAAGTTGAGCCAAATAGTAGCCTATGTGGACGACATCCACATTTTGTCACAGTCATTAATAACTGCCAAAGGACTTTTCCTGAAACTTGACAGCGAAGCAAAACTAGTAGGGGCTAGAAATCAATGAAAATAAGACGAAATTCGTGACGCAGTCGAGGAAAAATACCCCAAATGTACAAAATATCAAACTTGGTGAATACAATATCGAAATTGTGAGCGAATTTGTGTTTTAGGCATACTTATATGTAAACACACACACACACACACACACACACACATATATATATATATATATATATATATATATATATATATATATATATATATAAATATATATATATATATATATATATATATATATAAATATATCTTTATATATATATATATATATATATATAAATATATATATATATATATATATATATATATATATATATATATATATATATATATGTATACATATATATATATTTATATATTTATATTTATATCTTCTTCTTTTTAGCACTACAGCCCCTCTCGCACCTTCGCTTAGAGATAGAGTATCTCATTTTCATGGCCGTATTGATTTTTTCGGAAGTTGGTTTGGTCAGTAGCATGCTCCTGTGTGCCTGCTCAGCTATGATATGATCTGATTAAATCAGTACATATCACCACTGAGTGAACGCTCATAGTCAGTCCGAAAAATCCCCTGAACTAAATCACGTTGCTCCCAAACGAGATTCGAACCTGGGACCTTCGGCTTATGCGTTCATGCTCTAACCACTAGACCACACAGACTATATTTATATTTATACACTGTGACCAAAAAATATGGTGACATTTGAATTGAAACTGCTTACGTCGAAGGATTTGGAGAATTATTTTATTTTTAAGTTGGTAGTACTGTGACATCTATATCAAATTCACATGTCAAAATATTCATTAATACGCGTCGTTTTCGGGATGGCATTCAGTTCCGTCTTCGCTGCGGCTTGAATCTCCTTTATCGTATCAAAACGGTGTCCCCGGAGCGGTCTTTTGAGCTTGCTGAACAGCCAGAAGTTGCACGGCGCCAGATTAGGTGTATACGGCGGTTGCGGAACGATATGGGTTGAATTTTTGACGAAATGATCACGAATTACGAGTGCAGTATGGGATGGTGCATTATCGTGGTGTAAAAACCAAAAATTGTCTTTCCACAAATCCGGCCTTTTTAGGCAGATAGCGTTACGCAAACGATGCATAACGTTCAAATAATATTCCTTGTTGACTGTTTAGCCTGACGGGAAGAATTCATAATGCACAACACCACGATAATCGAAGAAGAGAAGAGGTTGATGGTCGCCCAGGTCGCTCATCGTCTTCGATACGTTCACGGCCGGCTTGGAACTCCCTATACCACTTGTAAAAATCCACCAAAGGCTTTCTGCACCATCCTCCACGTATCCGCTGCAGAAAAATGATTCCGCCTACAAATTTAATGCAAGTTCTTTGCTCAACAAATTTCGATATCGCATAATTCGAAAAACTGACTTTTAACAGCTCACCAAACGACGCGTTTCTCAAACACTAATGAATATTTCGACATGTGAATTTGACATAGATGTCACTGACAGTACTACCAACCTAAAAGAAAAATAATTCTCCAAATCCTTCGACGCGCGCAGTTTAAATTCAAATGTCACCTTATTTTTTGGACACAGTATATATATATATATATATATATATATATATATATATATATATATATATATATACATATATAAATATATATATATATATACATATATATATATATATGCCTTTATATGTATATATATACATATATATATATATATATATATATATATATATATATATATATATATAGATATCTATATATATATTTAAATATTATGTATACATATATATATATATATATATATATATATATATATATTGTCGCGTGTTATTGGTTCGCGGCCAATAATTTTAATGTTCCGGGAAAGTGAAAACGCAATGTCTTTTAATTTAAGCTAAAAGCATTTATTTAATTACAAAAATGCACAATAAACAATTTAACAATTTAACACTTTCACTAATTTTAATTTTCACAATGAAAAAAAATCTAACACTTGTCCATAAATTTCTTATCGCGATTGTCTTCTAAATCACTTCGCGCTCAAACAATCAATCGTCTTTACTTCGCGTTCCACTATATCGCAGTTTTCTATCGCGGTTGTAATGAATGAATCCCCCCATTCATTCAGCTCGCCTTTATATAGGGTCTCTACCTATTCACCCATTTCTCGTACATTATCGAATGTTCTACCGAGAGGTATCTGGTAGATTCGAGCAAATTAATGACTGGAGTGACGTCACTTGCAGATGTTGATCATGCTTGTTGGGTTCTCGTGGGTTCGAGTAAATTCATTTGTTGACGTTGATTATGAAAACAATTGCGACAGCAGCTCGCAGAATTATTTGTACATGTAATTATTTGTACATGTAACACTGCCCCCACCTCAGTTCTTTTCGCCCCGAAAAGATGTGTCGCTATTTGTAGTCAATTCTCCCTGGGTGTAATATGGGGCAAGACGGTCCAGATGCACGATTTTTATTTTAGCTCTCGGCTTACGATGTTCCTGTATTCGGTATACGATGTCGTTGATTCGCTTTGTAACTCGGTATGGTCCCTCCCAATTATGTTGCAACTTTGGAGACCTACCCCTTCGCCGTTGCGGGTTATAAAGCCACACTAAGTCATCTTGCTGGAAGCCAGTAGAATTAGCCTTTAGATCATACCTGGTCTTCATGCGGTCAGTAGCCGATTCGAGGTGTTTTCGCACTGTCCGATGTATCTGGTTCAACCGTTGTCTTAGATCACTTGCGTACTCCGAGACCGTTTGGGGTTTCTCCGGGGGTGTTCCGAACTTTATATCGGCTGGCAAATGAATAGTCTTTCCAAAAATGACTTTGGCTGGGGCTTGGCCCGTCGATGCATGTTCGGCAGCTCTGTACGCCATCAAAAATAGTGGGATATGTCGGTCCCAGTCCCTTTGGTTCTCGTCAACCATCTTGGCCAGATGTTTATTGAGCGTGCCGTTGAACCGTTCGACCATTTCATCGGATTGGGGATGCAGCGGTGTTGTCCTCGTTTTCCGTATTTCCAGTAGCTCACACATTTCGCCAAAAACTAGTGACTCAAAGTTTCGGCCTTGATCTGAATGTAATTCGCAAGGTACGCCGTACCTACTGACCCAATTTAACACTAGCTGTTCAGCTACGGTAGTTGCTTCCTGGTTGGGAATGGGGTAGACCTCGGGCCACTTGCTGAAATAATCGGCTACAACCAGCGTATATCGATTTCCCCAATCGGATTTAGGAAAGGGTCCTGCGATGTCAACAGCAATCCTTTCGAATGGCACGCCTACGTTATAGGTTTGCATTTCTCCTCTCAGTCGTCGCTTTGGGCCTTTGACGGAAGCGCATATTGTGCATCTGCGACACCAGTCCTCTACGTCTTCTCGAGCGTGGAGCCAGTAGAACCATTCCCGCAATTTCGCTAAGGTCTTGTTAACACCAAGGTGGCCTCCCGAGGATCCTTCATGCATTTCCTTAACCACATCGTGGATTCGGCTTTTGGGAAGTATAGTTTGCATCCTATAGGAGCTACCATCCGCCGTTTCCCATTTTCGCTTGAGTACGCCACCCTCCACCTGAAGGGAGTTCCATTGTGCCCAATAGCTTTTCAGGGTTGCGCCATGCATTGAAACGTCTTTCCACTCAGGTCGCCCAGTCGTCTCCTTCCATACGAGCAATGGTCCGATGTCTTCATCGGCTAACTGGGCGTTTCGAATCTCCTCCGATGACCAACCTTCATCGAATTCCGCCGTTATCAATCGCAGATAACGAGCGGTTCCTTTTCCTCAATCCGTCGGCAATGCTTGCAGTTAGCTGGACATGGACGGCGGGATAGGGCGTCAGCATTTCCATGAACTCCACCCTTCTGATGAACAATTTCGTAGTCGTACGACTGCAATCTTTCGATCCATCTCGCAACTTGTCCCTCGGGGTTTTTTGAAGTTGAGCAACCATCTCAGTGATGCATGGTCCGTTCGAAGAACAAATTTCTGGCCATATAGATACTTGTGGAACTGCTTGGTGGCCTCTATTATAGCCAATAGCTCCTTCCTGGTCACACAGTAATTCCTCTCACTTTTTGAGAGAACTCGACTGCAATAAGAGAGGACTCTTTCTTCGCCATTGATCTGCTGGGAGAGTACAGCTCCAATACCGCCGTTGCTTGCATCGGTGTCAACTACAAACATTTTTCCGGGTTTCGGATACGCCAGCACGGGTGATTCACACAGCTTTTCCTTCAGGGTCTCAAAGGCTGTCTGGCATTGTTCATTCCAGACATACGGACGATTTTTCTCGGTTAGCTGATGGAGACACTTAGCTATTTTGGCAAAGTCTTTGACGAATCTTCGATAGTAGGTCGCTAGACCCAGAAAACTTCGTAGTTGGCGCTTGTTGTTTGGTGTTGGCCAACTTTTCACGGCTTCAATTTTCTCAGGGTCTGTTTTGACCCCTTCTGCTGATACGACGTGTCCCAGGTATTTTACTTCATCTGCGAAAAGAGTACACTTCTCGGGACTAAGTTTCAAATTTGCCAGTCGTAATCGGGAGAAAACCTCTTCTAAGTTCCGCACATGCTCTTCGAACGTTCTCCCGATGACGATGATGTCATCTAGGTACACCAAGCAGGTTTTCCAGGTTAGACCACGTAGCACATATTCCATCAAGCGTTCGAAAGTGGCTGGAGCATTGCAAAGCCCAAACGGCATCACCACAAATTGCCACAATCCGGTCCCAACTGAAAATGCGGTCTTCTCTCGGTCCTTCTTGTCAATTTCTACCTGCCAGTAGCCACTCTTGAGATCGAGTGTAGAAAACCATTTTGCGTCGGCTAAAGTGTCCATGATGTCATCGATGCGTGGGAGTGGGTAACTATCTTTCTTAATGACGTCGTTAAGCTGCCTATAGTCGACACAAAAGCGAGTGCTACCATCCTTTTTCTTTACTAGAACTACAGGCGCGGCCCATGGACTGACAGAAGGTTCAATAACGCCTTGTTTTTCCATGACCGAGATCAGCGCGCTCACTTCCTCTTGTTTGGCTATAGGGAGACGTCTCGGTGCTTGTCGAATCGGCTTGGCTCCCTGTGTATCGATGACGTGAGTTACCATACTCGTTCGGCCTTGGTCATCTGGGCTTGTTGAGAAGATGTCACTGTACTTGCTGACCAGATCAGAGGCTCGTTTGAATAGCTGCACTGGCAATTTGACCTGCTTCAATATTGCAGACGTGGATTTCCGGGCTTTGTCTGTGTCTTGCCTCCTTTTCCAATGATGGTCGTGAGTAGCTTCCAAAGAGGCGATGGTGGAAACAGGCTGGCAGCTGCCGATGACTTCTCCTGCTTTGATGCTCGTAGTTGAGTCTGCGGTGTTAAGGACTCTAACCGGCACATATCCGTTCCTTAAAGATCTTACAAGGCTTCGTCCTACAATCAAACTGCGTAATGCGGACGTCTTCGTTGGCTCTATCAGATAAGATCGGTGGTCTCCAGAATCACCATCAAGCTTGGCCCATACAATGCTTTCGGAAGAATTCGGTACATCAGTGTCAGTACATACCACTACATTCATCTTGGGAATTTGGACGCTGGGATCCTCCATCAGTACTTCTACATTCTGCCATTTCAATACACGTTTGCCCAAATCCAACGTGATTCCATGTGGTCGCAGAAAATCCATTCCGAGAATGCAGTCATCCATAATGTTCGCGACCAGAAAATTATGTCGGAACACAAGGTCTCCCAACTGTATCTGGAGGTTGACCTCTCCATGAACAGGTGCAGTTTCTCCCGTAGCTGTCCGTAGTGAGAAAATTCTGCCCTTGTGAAGTTGTTGCTGTCTAACTAGGTCTGGTCGGATAATCGATCGGGTTGCACCAGTGTCGATTGTTATGGTGCAGTGTTCTCCGTCAACTTGACCCGGAAGGCATAAGTCCGCTTCTCCACGATGTAGTCTTGACACGATGATGGTGGTGCTGGGGACGTCGATCCTCCTAGCCAACCTCTGCCCCACGAAGTTGGCTCTTACATGTTTCCCGACCCCTCTGTTTAAAGGGCTTCCATTCTGGGCTCCTGACTCGGTCTGGATCTCCTCCTAGCTGCACACCCTGGACAATAGCTCGGTTTTCTTCGCTTCTTGCAGTCTCTTTGCAGGTGCCCCTTCTCTCTGCAATTCCAGCATCTAGGCGCACCATTTACATGCGGATCTCGCTCAATTTCCACGCGCTCACACCTGCACTCGTCTGTCACTACCTCACGAACCCGGGCAGTGGTACGAGTCACATTTTTCGCTGCCTCAAAGTTCAGACTGTAAGCCAATGCGTCCTTAACCATTTGCTTTTGAGCTAAACGCACGGCTTGTTGCAATTCCGGGTCCTTTAGTGCGCTGATGAATGCTTCTGTCGCTGCATCATCTCGATGCTCTGGGTCGTAGGCTGGGTAAGCCAAAAGTGCTAGTCGCTCAATGTCTTGGGCTAGCTGCTGTAGGGTTTCACCAGACTTCTGCACCCGATGCCTTAGCTGTGACCGATAAACCTGCTTTAGATGATCGTCTCCATAACGCATGTCGAGCGCATTCATTATAGCATTCGAGTTTGATTGCGATTCAACGGGGATCGTCTGCAAAAGCTCGGCAGCTGGTCCTTTTAGAGCAAGAATCAGCGCAGTTGCTCGGTCCTGTTCATTCCAATGATTTGCCCTTGCGGCAGCTTCAAACTGTTTCTTGTAAATACTCCAGACCGTTTGCCCATCGAATATTGGTGCTTGCACATTTCTGGATGTGCTTTGCGCCGCGGTTATAAACGGGGCTGGTGAAGTGGTTGCTACTGCCTTCGCAGCTTCCACTTCTTTTTTCACTTTTTCCATCTCATGGTTCATTCTTTCTTCGACCTGGCTGACCTTTTCCTCGACCTGGTAAACCTTTTCTTCGACCTGGTCAACCTTTTCCTCGACGCCTTTAATTTGCTTGTTAAGACTACTGAGCTACGCTTTCATTTCGGTAGACTGTTTTTGAAAATCTGCCTTGATTTCGATCGCTTGTTGATCCAGCTTCACTGATTGTTCATTAAGCTTCGCTGATTGTTCATTAAGCTTCGCTGATTGTTCATTAAGCTTCGCTGATTGTTCATTAAGCTTCGCTGATTGTTCATTAAGCTTCACAGTTAAATTAGATGACTGTTGTCGCTGCTCTTGCTGCATCAGCATTAACATTTGCAATATCGCATTTTCTGGCTCCTTTGATTTGGGTGTTTCTTCTTCTCCACTTTCTGCGCCTTGTTCCGCATCTGAGGGCTCACCCGCATCCAGATTCACCCCTTCCGACTCGATCGCATCACGCAAGCGTGCAATCAGTATGGCTTTTGTACCTTGTGTGACCAGGTTTCGCTGTTCCAACTCCTCCTTGAGCTCCGATATGGTCAATTGATCAATTTTTAGATGTAAGTTTCCTGGCATTTTTATTGTTTCGGCTGTTTTTCTACCAGTTTCCACGTTAATTTTCACTATTGTGCACAAAAATGTTCAAAAGTTTTCACTTCCAAAATTTTTCTTTCGCACTTCTTGACACCACTGTCGCGTGTTATTGGTTCGCGGCCAATAATTTTAATGTTCCGGGAAAGTGAAAACGCAATGTCTTTTAATTTAAGTTAAAAGAATTTATTTAATTACAAAAATGCACAATAAACAATTTAACAATTTAACACTTTCACTAATTTTAATTTTCACAATGAAAAAAAAAATCTAACACTTGTCCATAAATTTCTTATCGCAATTGTCTTCTAAATCACTTCGCGCTCAAACAATCAATCGTCTTTACTTCGCGTTCCACTATATCGCAGTTTTCTATCGCGGTTGTAATGAATGAATCCCCCCATTCATTCAGCTCGCCTTTATATAGGGTCTCTACCTATTCACCCATTTCTCGTACATTATCGAATGTTCTACCGAGAGGTACCTGGTAGATTCGAGCAAATTAATGAATGGAGTGACGTCACATGCAGATGTTGATCATGCTTGTTGGGTTCTCGTGGGTTCGAGTAAATTCATTTGTTGACGTTGATTATGAAAACAATTGCGACAGCAGCTCGCAGAATTATTTGTACATGTAATTATTTGTACATGTAACAATATCTTCTTCGTAGCACTACAGCCCCTCTTTGGCCTTCGCTTCCTGCAAATAGCACCTCCAACTGTCTCGGTCCATTGACCGCGTCCTCCAATTTTGAAATCCGAGCAGCGATGAACTGTCTTTGTCAAACGACTCAGACCAGCGTTTCTTTGGATTCTTCACTGGTCTCCGGCCTTCACTCCTCCCAATGAATATCTTTTTGGGTATCCGTTGTTTGTCCATACGATTCATGTGTCCAGCCTATTGCAGCTTCCGCAGTCTGACAATTGTTGAGATCTTCGGTTCGTCAAAAATTTCATACAGCTCATGGTTGTATCAAATTCGCCATTGGTCCCCGCCTAGCTTCACTTCGATTATTCACCTCAGGTCCATTCGCTCAAAAGTTCAATATATATTTGCGCATGCTTGGGTTAGGGATTTTTATACTTGGAACTTTGTTTGCCTTGTATGTATCGTCAAAACTGAATAAAATATTTTATTTGCGAGCTGTATTTTTCGGCGTATTTCGTCCCTTTCATTACCGGTTCTCGTCATTTTGGCGCCTGGATACACCAATTTGCTCACATTTTCGATATTGTATTCGCCATGTGTGATATTTTTGTGTGCTTGAGGCATTTTTTCTTAGCTGCGTCATGAGCTTTGTTTAATTTTCATTGCTTTGTAGCCTTACTAGTTTGTAGTAGTTTACCTCGTGTATCGACAGATAGCTTCCTTATGACGTATTCCAGAGCCAATTTGAAAAGCGATGAGGCCAGCCCATCTCCCTGCTTTAGTTCGGTATGCGTGTCAAAGGCATTGGTGAGTTGATTATCGATGCGGACCCGAGGGGTCATCGAAGTCATTGTGACTAACTTGGCTGGGATGGTACAGTACGTTACGATCAATACAGTCGTATGCTTGCTTAAAGTCAACGAAAACTTGGTGTACGTCTATGTTGAACTCCCAGCATTTTTCAACTACCTGGTTGAAAGTGGACAATTTCACTATCGTCAATCTACCTGCTCTAAAACCACCTTGACACTCCCCAATAATACGGTTGCCGTATGATACGATTTTATTTTCTAATCTCTTTGAAAATATTTTTTGCACCGTGCAAAGTAGTGACATGCCTCTATAATTTTCGCACTGTAACTTGTCACCTTTTTTGTGGATAGGGCATATAATCGATTGGCTCCACTCTTTTGGCATATTTTCTTGTTGCCAAATGTGCTGAATGACTTTGTGAATAGCTTTATGAACACTGCTGCCACCATATTTGATGAGCTCGACTGGAATCTCATCAATGCCAGGAGCTTTATTATTCTTTTGGGTTTTGATGATGGAACAAACTTCATCCAGAGTTGGTGGAGCCAATGGAAGCTGTCCGCAGATATCTATAGGCTACAATGTTCTGGAGCTGTGCGGAGGATTAAGAAGGTTCTTGAAATATGATGCCCATCTTTCCTTAATCTTGGTTTCATCAGCGATGATATTGCCGATGTCATCACTACTTTGTATGCTTGTCTTGTGTTGTTTTATAGAAACTACTTTCCGGAATAGTGTAATGTTTCTCGAATTGCCCGTGTAGGACCCGGGTGCCGATGGTCTGGCACAAGTGTCAGCGAGCTATAAACAACACCGAGCTCAGCTAACTAGCTTCACTTAACGACCACGTACGCGTGCTTCACGACTAGCATTTGCGGGATCATATGAGGCGGGTTCTTGTCGAGCTACGAAGCTACACTACAAAATTCTTATCACGCGTACTCTACTCTACAAGATGTACCGATCAATTTTAATTATATTTAGAAATGTTCTGTTAGGCGTCAATTTATCTACTCTACAGTATTTCAATATTTTTTTGCCTCGTTAAAGTTAGCGGACCCGGAGGCTTGAGATAAACGCAAACATTACACAAAAAGCAACCTTTACTTTCTCCGAAGAAGGTTTTTGCATTACAAAGGGAATGTCAAACCTAAAGACGTTAAAGTGGCTGAAGTGAACCACTCATCTCTGCGTAAAGGATGGAAACTTGACGGATGTAGTTTACTTTACACTAGTAAAACAACAAACTAAGTAGTTTCGACGGGGTGACCACCTTACCTCTTCAGGAGAAGCCACAGCTGATCACCACGGGGCTGCTCGACTGCTTATGTTTATTACAATAGGTTAACTAGAAAAAAGAAGGATGAATTAAATATCATGGATGCGGTGCTATATAAGTGATATTACATGGTGATTCAGTACCACTTCCATAAAATTCATTTCATCCTTTATGGGACACTTTTAAGTCGGTTTTATATGTTTTTCGCTATGTAAGCAAAGATTTTCAAACTAAACCGTCATTTTTTTGAAAATAAAATTTAGAGGCCCCCAGATCACGTTGCACTATATTGATATAAAAGCACTTCGAAGCGTAGTATTTTTCAGTTTTCTAAAAGAAAGTTTATCGTGTCACCTTATCTGATTCTTTCCACGGCTTCAAAACAATCCGATATTCAATATTCATGAAAGTTGTTTAAAGTTTTCGTTGAACTCGACCTGTAATATTCAAAATTTCCGCGATGACTCTCGTTGCAAACGCTTACAAAATAAATACACTTTGGACAAAATACAAACAAGAAACCATAAAACGAATTGATTCAAAGTAGATTTGATTGAAATACCCGTTAATTAAGTACTTAATTGAAATATTTTCACCAATTCGCCATTACATGAAATAAAAATCATTGTGTAGATTTAAAAATTATATTTTAATTTAATTTGCATGAACTAGTAGTACATAAATGTTTTATCAATTTTATAACTATCACTAGTAGCACGTTTTTTTAGGTTGTTAATTTTTAATTTTTTAGAAAAGAAACGACTTGTTGCATTTAAGTTACTTTAACCTGAGCGTACGAATTAATCAGCACGTACACCAGGGACAAAATTCCGATTGAATAGTAGAAATATTACTTATCACAAAGTTTCGAGAGAAATCAAAACTTAACATACATGTGGAATGAAATACGACTGTCAAACGAGATACTACGAACCGGGCAGTTGGTATCCAACCTCCGTAGAGCGTGGACGTGGTTTAACCTTTCACATCTTACATCTATTGTAAATCTTTCTCGCAATAATTTAATTACTAAAATAAAGTGAATTTGAATTAATCTATAAACTAATCTTTACATGCGGGATTGTGAACAGAGCGACCGATAAATAAATAATAATTAAATACGCGTGTACCGTGCGAAATAAAGAAAAACGGACAGAAGAACAAAGCAGTTAGTGATAACGGTGATCGAACATTTCGCTTTTGCTATAACCAAAATGAGTGCGTGGCATCGTAGGTCACTGCAACGCAGTAACGCAAGCTTGGACGTGTTGGAAACGATGAGAGGCGGCAACGATCGCGCATCAAATTTTAACATGCATGATGTGGAAAGCGTGATTCGCAAATTTTATGGCGAGAATATGTATGTGGTAGCATATCTGAACGAATTTGAAGTGTATGCAACCGCGTTCAGATGGACGGAAATCCAGAAATTCGTATTCCTTAAAAAATCGCTTTCGGGCGTGGCTCGAATGTTCGTAGACTGCGAGGCAAAGCCGGTGTCCTATTTCCAACTAAAAAGTGCCCTTATCGAAGAGTTTAAAGCAAAGATAGCTAGTTGCGACGTTCACCAGAGGCTTCGAGAGGAGAAAAACGTAACAATGAATCGTACCGTGAATATTTGTACCGAATGCTTGAAATAGGCAGTCATACACAGGTGGAAGATGTCTCGGTGTTTCGGTATGTGATCAATGGCATCAAAGACTCGAAAGTGAATAAGACTATTTTATACGGCGTGAAAACGACAGCGGAATTCAAAGGAAAACTCATAACCTACGAACAAATGAAAAGCGAACCCGAAGTTCCAAGTGGCCTCAACGTAAAGAAACCAAAAACGGGAAAAAACGAAGCAATGCAGAAATCACGATACTGTTACAATTCCGGGTCGTCTGACCACGAATGGCATGGTTGTCTGGACAAGACGAAAGGCCCAAAGTGTTTCGGGTGCAATCTATTTGGTCACAAACGCACTGATTGCCCGAATGGAAAGGCAACCAATTGCATACGAAAATCTGGGCCATCATATTGTTCTGTATTAATTAACGAGGTGGCTTTTTCCGGTCTTATCGATACTGGAAGGCACGTGTGCATTGTGAAGAAGTCGTGCCTCAGTAAAGTAAAGCCACGAGACGTATCAGAATCTTCGCGTTGTACGTTAACGGGTCTCGGTTCCAGTATTACTACGCATGGGCTGTGTACTGTCGATGTGAAAATTAACGGTATCTTATTCGAAAATATCGAGTTCAACATAGTAGACAACATGATTGTTAATCCCGACGTCATCATAGGAATGAATCTACTCGCTAGCGCCTTAGTGGAAATTCGCAAAGGTAAAATGACAATTACGAAAGTCGATGTGGAGCCTGATAGTAAAGAAACGATGGATGAAGCATGCGACCCAATAGAATGTTTTCTCGCGCAAATAAACACGGAAGCGTTGAACGAAGATGAGCTTAGTGCAGACGTTTACAACATGAAGGTTCGTTCTGAAGTTAAAAATATTATCTCGAAATATTCACCGACACAACCGAAAGAATCGCCGATAAATATGAAAATCGCTGTAATTGATAACGAACCGGTCTATCGTCCGCCAAGAAGATTTTCGCCACCCGAACGAAAGATAATCGACGAACAAGTGGAGTCTTGGTTGAAAAACGGAGTTGTACGCGAAAGTGTCTCTGATTATGCAAGTCAAGTGGTTCTGGTAAGGAAAAGGGACGGCAAGCACAGATTGTGTATCGACTACCGAGCCATCAATAAGAAAATTTACAAAGATCGATACCCGCTACCGGTGATCGAAGACCAAATCGACAAAATTGGAGATGCAGCATTTTTTAGTACCCTCGATCTTGAAAATGGCTTTTTCCATGTGACGATGGATGAAGAGAGTCGCAAATTTATATCGTTTGTCACTCAAACCGGACAATATGGGTTCACGAAGGCACCATTTGGATTATGCAATTCGCCCAGCGTATTTCAAAAGTTTATAAATTATACATTCCAAGATCTGATTCGAGAAAACGTTGTAATAATTTGCATTGAAGACTTTCTGAAACGATTGAGCGAAAAACACAACATAGTGACGAGGCGTTGCTACCTATCATCGAAATACTGAGCGAAAAGCCTTAAAAAAATTATACGATGCATCATGGTATTTTATGTAAAATTTCAAATAATTATAGTTTGTTTGTCGTTCCAGAATTAATGAAATCAGCATTAGTTCGGGAAGTCCACGACAAAGGGCATTCTCGTTCGCAAAAAATGAAGTATATGCTGCAAGAGTTTTATATCCCCGATCTGGATCGTCGCATTGAACGTTGCATTTCCAGTTGTGTGAGATGCATCTTATCTGGTAGAAAACGAGGCAAAGCAGATGGAGTTTTGTACTCGACTCCGAAAGGCGATGTCCCCCTCGCTGCGTTCCATATCGATCATCTGGGCCCTATGCAAGACACGAAGAAAGGTTATCGTTATATTTTGGCTTTTATCGATGGATTCACAAAATTTTGTTGGCTTTTCCCGACAAAAACACTTGCGTGCGATGAAGTCCTGCAGAAGATGGAGGTAATTGCTGAATCGTTTGGTTATCCTCTTCATTTAATTTCCGACCGAGGAGGAGCATTTGTATCGCAAAACTTCAAGAAGTATTGCACCGACCACGATATTGAGTTGCATCTTGTGACTACCGGCGTGCCTAGGGGAAATGGGCAGATGACTCGCCTGAGGCAGAGGAGTAATATGGATGACCGAGTGTGGAATGAAATACGACTGTCAAACGAGATACTACGAACCGGGCAGTTGGTATCCAACCTCCGTAGAGCGTGGACATGGTTTAACCTTTCACATCTTACATCTATTGCAAATCTTTTTCGCAATAATTTAATTACTAAAATAAAGTGAATTTGAATTAATCTATAAACCAATCTTTACATACATAAGGTTAAAGCCTCTTAAAATTCCTGCTCAACTACTTTTACTATCATATACATGACTACAAGTAGGCCGACTTTTATTGAAGAATCATATAGTGGTATATGACGAATTGTGGAAGCGTAGACAAAAATCCAATGTTTTGACTGGTCAACTGTTGCGCACCCACACAAGGCAAAGTGATGGCAATCAAGGACAAATTTTACAGCACCCTGGAAAGCAAAAAACAAATAAAAATTGACCGAGAAACGGCATATAAAGGAACAACCGGAGGACATAGCCTCCATGCAGAGTCAAGTGACAACGGACAACACCTGATATGCTTTGCTACTAATAGAGGCTTTACAGTAAGCTCCACATACTATTCGTATCAAGACACCCATTAGAGAACGTCGGCATACCAAGACGGTCACATATTCAACCAGATCGAGTATGTTCTCACACGAGAACGAGTGGCCACCAACAGTCTGTGATTCGGACCACTACCTTATAAGGATATAGTTCCAATGTAGCATCTCCAAGAACTGTAAACAAGGAACATCAGTTATCCCATGGTACTAGATACAAAAACTAAAAGATAGCACGGTAATGTCCGCATACACGTCTGCGCTGGAAAATTGCATCAACATTTCTCCTCAGGCGTAAGAATGTAATGATGACATCAAAACCATGTGGAAGATGGTAAGAGATATGGTTACAGAAGCAGCCGAAGAAGTTTTGGGGCATCAGCCAAAGAAAAGTAGAAATAGCTGGTACCACGAAAAATACAGGGAAAGAATAGATTCAGCGATCAACTCGGGCCAAAGAAGAGCAATATAAAACCCTCTGACGACAATTAAAAAAATTGCAGATTGCAATAAAACGGTAAATTTCCAAAATGGCTTAACTTAGGCATGCCTAATTAATCCCGCATTAGGCATGCCTGATTTAGGCATGCCTCATTAGGCCCACATTAGGCATGCCTAACTTAGGCAAGCCTCATTGTTTTTATAATAGGCCTTAAGCTCGTTTAGGCATGCCTTAACTCAATTCTACTTGTGTTACTCACTCTATGCAAATTTTATGAATTTATGTTTCTGGTCACCGAAAATTTTAGATAAAACTTTTATTTCTAAAGATGATAGAAATATTTTAGACCTAGTTTGCCTAAAAAAGCGTTCCTATCATCAATTAATTTTAAACATCCCATGATTATCTTCTCTCAAAACGTGAGAGGCTTAAGAGTAAAGCTTCAAGACGTTTCTGTTACCTGTTTCCTTAAATGACAATATTTTCTATCCGACTGAATCCACCAGCCATATTTGAACATTTCAGAATATATACAAGCATGATCGTTGTCCATTTCTAGGTGTTAAAGGTAATGGTGTTGATGTTCTTGTTGGGGTAAAGAAGCCCCTACAGAGCTCTAGTATTTTCTCTCTTCGTCTATCGTCGTATTTACTCCCGCCACCAGAACTAAAAAATTACGTCCATTGTTTAATAGGAAACCGTTATTAATTTAGCATTAACCTAGGTCAAAACTTGGTTGAAGATTACCTCTAAGACACCATAATATAACTAACTTCAAAATGCCTGGCATCTGATTTTTATGAGTAATCTTTTTCTTCTTCCTAGCAATACAGCACTTCTCGGGCCTTCGCTTCTATAAATAGCGCCTCTAACTGTCTCGGTTCATTGAATGCGTCCTCTAATGTCGAAATCCGAGCAGCGATGAGCTGTCTTCGTTGACCGAGGGAGACCAGCATATCCTCGGTTATTCCACTGGCCTCCGGCCTTAAGTTCTCCCAACGAACACCTTTTTGGGTATCCGTTGTTTGTCCATATGATTCATGTGTCCAGCCCATTGCAGCTTTCACACTCTCGTTGAGACCTCTAACTCGTCAAAAATTTCAAACAGCACATGGTTGTATCAAATTCGCCATTGGTCCCCGTCTAGCTTCGCTCCAATTATTCGCCTCAGGACCCGTCGCTGAAAGGCGTTCAATATATTTGCGGATGCTTGGGTTAGGGTCCATGTTTCCCAACCATAGCATAACACAGGTCTTATCGAAGATTTGTTTACTTAGAGCTTTGTTTTTCTGTGTATGCAGCTGGTTTTCAAGATTGTCAAAAGTGAATAAAATATTTTATTAGCGAACTGTATTCTTCGGCGTATTTCGTCTCTGTTTTTACTGGTTCTCGTTATTTTGGCGCCTTAATACATAAATTCGCTCGTGCAGAGGATTAAGGAGGTTCTTGAAATATGATCCCCATCTTTCCTTAATCTTGGTTACATCAGCGATGATATTGGCGATGTGATTACGACAGGCCGTGGTTTGGGCTGGTAACCACGTTTCAGGCTTTTCAGTACTTTGTATGCTTATCTTGTGTTGTTGCTCACCAAACTTAGATCTATACTTCTCAATTGGTTGTCATAGTATTTTCTCTTCTTAATTTTAATTATCTTATTCGCTATTCTTCCGAGATTTTCATAGTGTCCTCTCTTCGTCCTGGTTTTCTACCTACTTAATCTTTGTACGTCTGATTCTTTTTGTCTAACGCATTCTGGCATTCATCATCAAACCATTCATTTCTCTTGCGCCGTGCTTGATGTCCGATCGTCTGTTCTGTTACGGTCTTAATAACTCTGCTTTCACTTCCATCCAGAGTTCGTTGCTTGTCTTTGACGATGCGTCTGATAAGATGGGAGCCAGCTGGTTGTCGAGAGTTTCCGTGAAATTTTTGGCCACAGACGCTGTTTGGAGCCTTTCGACCGGTACCCCTATTACAATATTTTCTTCGTTTCTTTATCGTTTTCTTGGGTTGGGGCGTGAACATTAATCAGGCAGATTTTGAAGAATTTCGTTTTTATAATGATAGCACACAATCGTTCGTTTATTGCCAATAGCGTGCAATTTGAACAACTTATCCACAATGAAGGCCACTCCGAATTCTCGTTTTCCAGTAGACTTCCCACTTTTGAATATTGTGTGCGATCTCATGTCATCATTTCCAGTCCAGTTTGTTTTCTGGAGTGACAGTAATTTTAATTGATATTGAATGGCCTGTTGTAAACTGAGTAATTGAGTGATCAGACATTCCAGGATCTAATGCCATAGTCCTTTTTTCGTTTGCGAGCTCGTGCTCGTTGAGTCCAATCCATTCCGAGGCCCATCTGCAGGTTTCGAAACATTTTAGGGGTTCTCTAGGGACGGGAGTTAGCCTGTTCACCAACTTCCAATTCGGCTGCATGGTTATTACATCGATTCCGTTATCAGGCACGGAAGATTCGCCTTCACCGTCTTACGTCCCCACAAAGGAGTTCTAAGTAGGGTTTATTAGCAGAGCTCTATATGTACTTACAGTTATAAGCATTTCTCTGCATTTAATTTCCCATTATTGGGGAACCAGCAAACCCAATGTGCGACCCCGAGAGCATTTACTATCATTTAATTGGGGAGCTTGGGATGAGGAATCAGAGAAGCTGTGGGTTGGGGAAACAAGGGGTTCTCTCCTCCTTTCTCAAGCGGGCATGGGATCGTCTACGGCGGAGTATTTTTATGAGTAATAACCACTCAATAATTAAACATTACTAAAACAATAAAAACCTGATTTGGCACTATTTAAATGATGCATAAGAGTTAACCATTAAAAAATGTCCTCAACTTTAATTGACAGTATCGTTGCGTGGGTTGCTGGCACTTAATTGAGTAGCAAAACCCTCGATGCATTAGCAATATTTACCCAGGTGGTTAACATCATCCAGCTTTGGCTTCGATTTAAATCCAAGTAAGATATATTAGTTTGTCTTTTCATCAGTACTGTCATAGGAGCATTGATATTAATTGATACTGCAACAGTTAATAATTTTTTCTGGCGATTCAAATTTCCTATTAAAAATATTTTGAAACCCTTTCTCGTAACTCAATCGGCAATCTTTCGAATGATTGCCTGAAGTATTTTGAAAAAGTAGTACAAAATGACTTTCAACCAAAAGAGTCATGCAAAAATGCTTTCGAAAAGATTCAAATATTTTTTGATGTTTTTTTTTTCAAAATAATTTTTCGTCGAATAATAAACATCAAGTTTCAACTACTTCAAAAACTAAATCAGTTATGTTTAATGATTTTCCTTCCTCCCATAATTCTTAACTTTCAAAAACTTTTGTTTAATATTCTTCGTTATCTCGGTGTTTTTGCACCATTAAGATTTATCAAAATCAACTTTTCCAATTTTTCCCAAAAAAACGTAAATAAAATTGTTCCCTCCATGTTTGGGGAAGCTTTCTTTAAATCGTTTGAAATACTTTTCACATTCATACTTTTAAGGAATTTCCAACGCATAATAATAATAACACAGATGGAAGTAGTGCTTTGCAATTATGAATTAACGAAATATTGTAAGGGGTTATATAGTTTTGGAAAAAAAAAACCATTAAAAGCTTACAAGTATATTTTCTTGCAATTATAAAATCTACAATATAAAAAATTAGCCGCATTTACAACTTATTTTAGGCTTCCTAATGCTGAAAGACCCAAAACTGAAAATTCCTGGAAATGCTGGTCTTAAAGATCAAATTTTGGGTTTAAAATGGGTACACGAAAACATTAAAAATTTCGGTGGTGACCCAAATAATGTAACACTTTTTGGCGAGAGTGCTGGAGCAGCTTCTACACACTACTTAATGCTATCAAATCAAACAAAAGGACTATTCCACAAGGCAATTTTAATGTCAGGCACGGCATTTACCCCGTGGGGACAAGTGAAAGGTGACCAAAGTGCGTTTCGATTGGCCAAAAAGTTAGGATATACCGATGAAAACAACGATGAGAAAGTATTGAACTTTTTGCGAAAAACACGAGCCTTAAGTATAACATCTGCGAATGGGAGACTTTTGACAAAGGAAGAGAAACAAAATGGTGCAATATTTGCCCACGGTCCTGTTGTGGAACCTTATGAAACTGAACAGTGTGTAGTTCCGAAGGATCCTGTTTTGATGGCTCGTGATAGTTGGAGTAATAATATTCCTGTGATTATGGGCGGCTGTGCTGATGAAGGATTTATATTTTACTTTGGTAACTATTATACCTAATATAGAATAACTTTAAGCTCCAACATTACTATTGGCAACACATTTGATAACGAAACTAACGCTGTAAAAAATTTTATTTAGTACATATTTGCTTATTATAACTTTCAATATTCACCCCTCTTCTATCCTTACAACGCTCCATGCAAATCTTCCATTGTTCAGAACAGTGCTGAAAGTCTTTTTCTGTCAATTCCTTCAAGATACAGCTTCAATAGACTGAAATCTTGTTCTTTGTAGTATAGATATTATCTCAAGAAATAGATAGAAATCACTTGGCGCAAGATCCAGTGAATAAGATGGATAGCCCAATGCTGCGATGCTCTACTTGGCTAGAAATCTCTTGAGAGACAATGCGGAATAAGCTGGCATCTTGTTTTGGTGAAGAATCCGCGCCTTATCCTTCTACAATTGCTATGTAAAATATGCCGTGCGGATGTCGATTTTTACAGCTTCAGTAACCAAACAAGTACTTACTTTTTTTCGATACTGCCATCCGTTTTTGAAGTGGAAGGGTGACCTGGGCATGAATCATCTTCAACGTCTTCTCGGCCAGCTTGAAAATGCTTAAACCATTCAAAAACGCATACACGCGATAAAAATGCATTGCCAGATCCTTTTTATAATAAATTATTAGTCTCAAGAACGGGTTTACCAAGTTTTACGTGGAATTGTTGCACTTAACATTTTTGTGGCAAAATAAAAAACCAACTCTAATGCGAACAAGGACTACAGCTGTACAGATTTATTTACAGAAGCGAGTGACAATACATTGAAAAGAGGTGGCTTCATGCTGAATAGCTGTCAGTCGCTTGCATTTGACGCATGCGTAAGGCTTCTATAACAACTCGTTATTTAATAACCACATTTTGAAGACTCGACCGAGGATTTGAAATGAGCTATTATTCATTTGTTGGAGCTTTTTTTCGATTCTGCAAGATTTAATAGATTAAACTATACAATTACCTTATTTTAGTTGCTAAGAAATTAGATATTAAGGAAGAAGTTGGTGATTGTGAGAAAATAATACCAGATTGTGCCAAAGAGGCAATTGATAAAAAGACTGATCCACTTGTTTTGAAGGAAATGTATTTTGGAGCAAATGAACCTACAATTTTCCCGCTTCTAGAGGTACGTTTGATACAAATAAGTAAATTCTTAAATTACAAGATGTCAATTTCAGCTCCTCGCCCACAAAAATTTTTGGCAACCAATTCGCAGGACTTTGTTATCTAGGTTGAATTATGCAAAAGCTCCTTCGTATATGTATCGATTTGCAGTTGATTCCGACTTCAATATGATGAGAAAAATTTTATGCAATGTCCAGAAAAGTGGAACTTGCCATGGCGATGACTTGTTATATTTATTTTTCGGCGTATTAACATCACCTATTCAACTTGAAAGCATTGAATATAAAGCAATTCAACGACTGGTTGGAATGTGGACGCAATTCGCTAAAACTGGAGATCCAAATATTCCTGAAATCAAGCCAGCAGTTTGGAAACCAGCCAACAAAAATGATGCACCAATTAAGTGTTTAAATATAAGTGAAAATGTGGAAGTGATTGATTTGCCCGACCAAAAATATTTAGATGTATGGGATAGTTTTTACCCGAAGGACTTGTTGATATAATTAACAGTATGTTTAAATTTTAGGTATTTAAAATTGTTTTTTGTATGGTATCTCGAATAAATATTTTTTATAAGATATTAAAGCATATCGTCAAGAAAAGAATGAAAATGTGCAAATATATATATATATATATATATATATATATATATATATATATATATATATATATATATATATATATATATATATATATATATATATATATATATATATATTTGCCATCAGTGTAAGTCTTTCAAACCCTAAAGTCTATTTTCAAATTTTCATAATTTTTAAGATAGAAGCCTGAAAATTCACTTGTAGTTAACATTTCAATGTAATACAGAGTTATATTCCGAACCGATAGTAACCACAAATGTGAACGAATTTAATCCTTGCTTCATTTTTCGCTAATAAGGCTTAAACAAAGCGCTTTCGAAACTGTTGGCTATCAAACAAACAACCACATTGTGCTTTTGTTTATGATAATATACTATAAAGGATTATAAAAAAAATGGCTCATGCCTGAAAAAAGCTTATCCTTGTTAACTTTTGAAGTTAGCATAATTTTTTATCGCAAAGTTTTATTCTAGAAATGGGACTTATTCTGGCTAATCGGTTTTACTGATAATGCACTTTATAGATTCAATCGTTATAAATTTTAAAGAACAGAAAGCATGTTTTAAATGTTATAGTACTCCAAAACAGAATGGTCTACACTACACTCTAAATTTAACCATATTCAATCGAAATTAGTCAAAAAATATCAAATGTGAACAAATGAAAATAACTTAAAAGGGAACCAACTAAATTAAATACAGGGTTTTCCAATAAGAGGTGTTATTTTGATATTAAAAGAAAAATGCCATTTTTTTTATATAAATGATCGAATGTTTATTTCATTACAAAGAAGAAGGTATACAGTTAATATTAAAAAATAACATCAGGCAAATGACTACCATGACCACGCTTACAGGACCATATCCTTTTCATGAAATTTTGCATAACCAAATCGCAAAGTGGCTGCCCTATGTCCTATGTCTTGAATCGACGCTGGGCTCTTGGAGTAGACCTTTTCTTTCACGTGGCCTCAAAGAAAGAAGTCGCAAGGTGATAAATGGTAAATGATAAATCACAAGATCTCGGTGGCCAATCGTGATTACCTCTTCGAGAGATAACACGGTCCGGAAACTTTTCCCGTAAAAGATCAATGGTTTCGTGGCTTGTGTGGCACCTAGCGCCGTCTTGTTGATAGTAAACGTTGTCCAGATCAATACAATCCAATCCCGGCCATAAAAAATCATTAATCGTCTCTCGGTAGCGCAATTCATTCACCCTAACTGTTGCTCCAGCCTTATTTTCGAAAAAGTAAGGTCCAATGACTCCGCCGGACCAGAAACCGCACCAAACAGTCGCACCTTGAGAATAAAGAGGCTTTTCAACAATAAATCTTGGGTTTTCCGAGCCCCAGATGCGACAATTTTGCTTGTTCACGAAGCTACCGAGGTGGAAATGGGCCTCATCACTCAAGATGATTTTTCGATGGAATTCCAGATCATTTTCATGCATTTCAAGGACCGAATCAGCAAAGACACGATATTGTTGATAATCGACCGGCTTTAGTTCTTGTATTAACTGAACTTTATAAGCCTTAAGACCCAAATTTTTGAGCGAAAGACGGTGTAATGACGTTTGTGGAATGCCTAATTCCAAAGAACGATGAGGAATGGACAAACCTGGGTTTTCTTCAACACTGTCGGCAGCAATATTGTCGGCTGTTCTTGTGTGACGTGCACGGGTTTTATTCTTCACATCACTAAAGCGTCCCAACAGCTCGAACTTTTCCACCAATTTCTGTATTGCGGTCCGACAAGGTGCTTCACGAGGACCCAAAAATGTTCGAGTTTTACGAACCGTCTCTGCCAAATTTTCACCATTTTTATAGTGAATTTTAATAATTTCAATGCGTTGTTGAAGCATATATCGTTCCATTTTCATTAATGGCGTAGTTTGTACTTTCAAATGTCAAATAATGACAGCTTCAAAAGTGACATCTACCGGAATGATGGGCTATTCAAAATAACACCTGTGTATTTTCGGCTTACAACTACAATAATATGTAACAACTTAATTCCAAGCAATACATTTATATAAAAATTAACATAGCAATAATGAGTTAAAACAAAGAACAAGAACGAAAAAACCACGAAAAGGCCCCAACTATCAAGAATAATTTAGTAATTGCCATTTAGCTACGAAAACCTAAACTGCTCCATTTCAGTTCGATCAGCCTTAACCTATCTCGCAAATGATCATCTTCATTGAAACCGTTGTTTTCGTGAGCTTGAGTTCAGAGGATATGTTACCTTCTTAGTGGAATTAAAAATCTACCGATTCATGGCCAAGTACACAAATGCTTCTGGAGAGAGGAAGCCAGTGGTGAGACAAGTCTCAATGCACCTGTCTGTACAGTGGAACAGCAGCTAAATCCAGGGATTTTTGTTCACAGTTACAGAGTTCGTGATTTGAGTTCGAAAAAGTTTCAAAAGAAATGTATCATCGCTCTTGCAGTTTGATAAATTGTCCGGTTCGAGAAATAGTGTTACCAATTCATATCAGGCTTTCTGTACAGACCAGTAAACGCGCAAAGAAATTTCCGTTCGAAAATTCGTAACATTTCTGTTGTACTATCACTCTGTTCATACCAAATCGGAAATTTTTATGTTCAAACTGGTCTAACAATAGCCTTGCTACATATAACTTTAACCTTTTGATCAATGTTTGTTATCTGGAATGAAAGAGTTGCTGAAGGGACATGAACACATGGTTTGACATGTTCATTATGGTACAGATACTTATCCAGATAAACGCCAAGGATTTATGGAATTCGTTCCGATTCTTATTCACCAGACATAATGTGGAAATCTTAAAGTTACGTTTAAAGTCTTGACTGGTTATTCGCAGCGGTGTTTGAAAAAGAATTCTTTCAGACGTCTGCGCATTGGCTTTCATTCGCCAAACATCCGTGCAGGCCTGGACGTCGTTGACCATTTTTTGAAGGTTTCTTCTAACGACTGATGCCTTCTGGTCAGCTGTATAAATTATCAGGTCATCATCAAACGCCACTAATGATCGCGTTGGTGACATATTAAAATCAAAGCCATTCAATGCGTTGTAAATTAACATGGAGAAAGGCAGAGGCGCAGAAACTGTTCCTTAATGTAGACCATTCAATATCTTAAAATTGTACATCATTGTCAGATTTTCATCAGTTACAAGAAACGATTTTCATATAACATATTATGGTGACAAGGTGTCTGAAGAACTGCTCGGTATGATGTTGGAGGTTAATGCTTCATTGAATTGAAGAATGGATTCGTCCTTCAGACTTGATTTGGAATCGGAAACTTTTGCGTCAATGACTTGTGAAAGTATTTGGCTCCCTCTCTCAGGGCTTGAAAAATGGACCAAATGAGTTCCAATCAGAGCAAGCTTCTGTAAGCCGTGACATATAGCCCTATTTCCATCTATATCCGGAGTCATATTATTAATTTCGATACCAGCCGTATCTAGAAGATCTATCTTATTACCAGTGATTAAGATTCAACACATTCACTCGAGACTTCTTACGAAATATACTATTCACTTTTGTGAACATACCATCTGGATCATGTGGGCGATTATCTCTCAGTTTTCCACCCATTGATTGCTGACCTCACATCTGTAGTATGAACGGATTAAGCGTCGGGCATTATTTAGGTATAAAATCAACAAGGTCAATGAGGAATGGCTGTAATCCAGAAATTTGCCGAGAGAAGAAGGCTTTTCAACTTTTTCAACCTTGTGATGGTTGGCGTTTCATACCTTTCCATATTGTTTAAATTTTTACTATCGGGAACGACTTTCTCAATGGTTTCCAATGTATCCTTATCCAATTTAAACGAATAATTATCTATTTCATCGTTAGTTAGATTCCTGTTATTAAGAACTGTTGGGCAAGAGTTAGCGTCATCAGAAGGAGGATATTGATTCTGATATTTCCGATTAAACTTCATATGAAACTTTTCCCAATTTTTTTTCTAAAATTAAGCCGATGATTTTCGTTTTGAACTGGAATGAGGAAGCCATCACCCTTTTGCTGATTTACTTCCATTATAATGGCGAAAACGCGGGAGTACCTGAAATTTCAAGTGATGCATCGCCAATGTAAAGGTCCAAATATCAATTTATCCTAGGGTATGTTGGGAGCTCCGACCCATATAGATTGCACCTGTATTAAATTTGATTCTCTGTTTTCCTTGATTTCAGGAATACATCTCTCGTATTATTGTTGGCATTGAACCCTGATGTATACCGAGCATTAAGATCACCAGCAAGAATATAGTAAGTATACTATCTGTTCAATTCGAGTATTTCAAACAAAGAATTGAGCTCCTCGTTGATCTTGAAAATATTTCCCCTCGTTACATAGGCTGAGATAACGAAGAAGTTATTCCCACCTTGCAGAGAAATTTTGAAGACGGACACTTTTCAAGAAATTCAAAGCTTTTGAGTTCCAATTTATAAATATGTTGCGAACAGTAGAGTTTTCTTGCCAATATTCCGGTGCCACCTCCCCCATTACCGTTTACCCTATCGTTTGTAATGAATTCAAAATCTTTGAACGTCATTGAGTGCCATGAATTGAGGTGGGTTTCAGTTAGAAGCACGATGTCAGGCTTTTGCTTAACAATGAATTTAAGGAGATCGTTTGATAACCGCGGTCCCGCGGATCGATATTCTGCAGAGATCTGTCATCCCTGTGTATAAATTTCCCATCCAGCTGATAAGGTTGGAGGACAGATCTCTGCAACTGAACGCCACTGACGTCGACAAGTGATGAAAGAGGTAAAAACAAAACTGATAGCTCGCGGTGACTACGCCGGGACGTGGGTGAGAAGTGAAATAAATCGCGGTCGTGTTTTTGCTTGTTGTTGCAAGTTAAGCGATTGAAGTTTGCTATTTCGCGTACTTTGAGGAGTGATAAGGAAGTGCCGGACAAGCTTTGCATCCATGCTATATCGTGGAAAGGTTAGACAATTTATAGTGCTCGCATATGTGAAAGTCGTATGGTGCTTTCCTAATTATAACTTCAAAATAGTTATCATTGTGTATTTTTTGAGTCCCGTAAAGCTTTAAAATTAAAAAACTTTTAATACTGGTGTTTATCATCTGTTTTCCCTTCTCTGACTTTATAGTGTGCTCAATATAACAACAGTATCACAATAATACCGCGAATTCAATACACAAATGCATAGGTCCTGTACACTAATATTGTGTCCGGCCTCTTAAGTTCATGTAGTTCAGCTTTCATGCTGGAATCTTCAGCGAATACAATGGTTATATGTATTGATCATTGAAGATTATTGTACATTGTGGAACAACGAGACTAGTAAGTGTCGCAGATACGCGAAAAAATTTATGATTTTCGAATTTTTAACTCTTTAGTTGTCTGGTGCGCTCATAGTGGGGAAACTTTGGTGCCGAGTGGATGGGAATCCAATAGTGTTATGGCATTCACGATGCTTGCCATATAAACATATCTTCAAATCGTTCCTGTGCAAAAGAGTGTCTAAAATCTGAAGGATGGTATTCTGTGATACTGTTGGCGACAGTCGACCATAGGGGATCGTTCAACTCACTGAGTGCAGGCATAAATGGAAGCATCAGTGATTCACCGGAGTACGGAAAAACTGGTTTGCAACAAGATCTCGAAAGAAATGAGCTACTGATAATGAAATCTAAAGTCATTGGAGAAACTCAGATTCTGATTTGTTTATTTGTTAAACAAAATTTTCGCTTATCAAAACATCTAATGAAACTTTCCAAAGACAGCGATTCCTTCTCTGAAGAAGCTGAAATGTTTAATAATATTTTGTCGCAATGTCAGGGTATTATATTATACACATTCCTTGGTATGATATCTAGATTTGCTATGCTCAGTCAAGGTCTTGAGGTTCGACAGACAAAGCTATCATATCATCATTACGTGTTGTATATGCCATTTTCTTAATGAAGAATGCGATTTAGTTATGGGATCCTGGCTAAGTGAATTAGAAGACTGAATTTAACACGCCTATAGCTTAAGTAAATGAAGATGACGACGAAGATGGAATCGCAATTAGAGACGCGCTTGCTAATTATGTATCTTCGCAACCTGCATGGTAGATCAAATTTAATTATAGATATATTTTGGTTGTGTTTAGTTGTGTTTTAATAACGCCCATATACATAAATTGAACTATAATCCTTTCATTCGCATGCAAATAGTTGATTGATATACTAATGAAGATAGTATTTACGATGTAACTAAGAACCATTAGCTATTCATCCAGCATTGAAAAAATATAAATTCAATTTTTCTACCATCATGATATTCCTTAAATTAGACTAGGTATACCATTGGGAAAACAAAATTGATTTCTTTCTCACATTTCCTCGTATGTATCGATAGCACAGCGAATAATTGAAAAATTTAATAAGCTATGTGACTAACCCCATTAATACTCCATTAGGTATAGATCCAGCAATACTTCCTTAAATTTTGTATTATCAACCCATTTTACGAAAACGAATACGCCACTACAGGTCGCATAAATATTGGTCTAGATTTAGAACAGTCTGGTTATTTCGTTGAGTATAAATGTGGCCAGAAGACAAATTAGGAGTTCGCAACATAGCATTAAACAGGCTGAATAATAATAAAAAGAAGATATTCATCGATTAATTTTTTAAACATTTTCTTAGCCAGTCCAATCAGATTATTTTGAATACTTACTCGTACGTTACTGTTTTGTCCCAGTTATTTAAATGAAAGTTGGTTGGACTAAGATTATATCTGAGAATGAAATCCTTACCGAAACGTGAACTCTTATGAAATAGATTGCATGTATAAATATATCGAATGCTTTCTCATGGCCCTTATAGTCATTTAGAGGTTATTCCTTATTATCAATTCAAGTTATCTATAAAATAATAAGAGGTTATGAAAATGTTAGTAGAATGTTTAGCTTGCTAGTTAGACGGTAATGTAAAACTGTAAAGTTTTACTGTGAGTTAAGGTTATAAACAAACGCATACTAGGCGAGACAAACAAAAAAATAAAAAAAAACACAAAGGGACTCAATAATCTTAAGATGAATATTTGACAAGGAGCTTTTATAAGTTTCCCAATCACTCCTTTGAATATCACATAATGATTAGGCACATTTTTTAATGCGTGACTTAATACAAAACGAAACTTAATCAGAATATTCACGCCTAAGCTATTATTCCATGATTTGACATTTTCTATATATGCCAAGGTAACTTGTTTGTTGATAAGTATAGCTGCTGAATTAATAATCACGTCTTCCCTTTCCAGTAAAGCCGTTTGATTTCAGCAGGATAATGCAGGCGAAAGGTGATACCGCCAAGGGGGTAGGGTTCCAGTAATTGGCGAATGGTCAAAGTCAAAGTCAAAAGCGCTTTATTTAATACCAATCGTTATAAACTTTTAAAAGAACATAAAGCAAATTCCAAACAATAAAACTATAAAAAACTTAATGGCCCGAATGGCTCTCTAAATTTATACGTTATCAGTTAAACACATTTAATGAAAAAATACACTGGCAAATTTAAATTAATTATGATTATTACATATTTTTTGATTCAATTGAAAAAAGGAGAAAAAACCAACCAGCATTATTCAAAAATTACTTATATTACTAACACAACAATGAACTTATATCCTATACCTAATATGTTACACCCTGATTCTAAATAAGTTCAATCAAAAACAAAAAAAAACGTTACCTTATATTGAAACCTATACCTAATTTATAATACAAATAAACAACAACACTAGATGTAGCAATAATGAGATGAATCTAAAAAACTAAGTAACGAGAAAAAGCACAAAAACAGAAAATAAACACGAATAATTTTTAATTATTTAGACATTGTCATTCAGCCACCAATACCTAGATTGCTCCATCTCAGCTTGACCAGCCTCAACGAATCTAGCAAATGAGTATCTCCATTGGAATTCTTGGTCTCGTGAACTCAGATTCGGAGGATATTTTATCTTCTTATCGGTGGCCCGTCTATATATGTGATATATCATTGGGACGCCGTCAGAATCAAAAACATATCGATTCATGTCCAAATACACGAATGCTTCTGGAGGAACGAAGCCAGTAGCGAGGCAAGTCACAATATACCCGTCTGTACGGTGGAATGGCTGTGAAATCCAAGGGTTTTCACTCACAGTTACAGATCTTGCGATATGATTCCGAAGAAGTTTCAATATAAAGATATCGACTCTTGTCACTTGAGCGGTTTGATAAATTTTTCTATTCGATATATAGTGCTTCCAATCCGTCTCATTTCCTTTCGAAAACTCTTAATCTTTCCATTGCACTAGCACTCTGGTTGTACCAGATCTGGCATCCGTATGTCAAAACTGGCCTAACCAGGGTCTTGTAACAAATAACTTTGACTTTTTGATCAATGTATCTGGAATGAAAGAGTCGCCGAAGAGCCTTGACTACTTTTAGTGCTTTACTGAGCATGATTTTGACATGTTCAGTATAGTACACATACTGATCGAGATGAGCACCGAGGTTTCGAACACAGGATTTATGTGGAACCCGTTCTGAACTACCCTCGCCAGTCATAATGTGGAAATCCTTCCAATTACGTTTCAGGTCTTGACTGGCCCCCTGCAGCGTTGTCCGAAACAAAATTGTTTCGCACTTCTGCGCATTGATTTTCATTCGCCAATTGTCGGTGTAGAGCTGCACATCATTAAACATTTTTTGAAGGTTGCTGTGAACTATTGTAGCTTTTCGGTCTGGCGGATAGATGATCAGATCATCAGCAAACGCTACCAATGATCGCGTTAGCGAGACATTAAAATCAAAGCTGTTCAATAGCTTGCGAATGATTATTGAGAAAAGCAGGGGCGCAGTAACTGTTCCCTGTTGTAGCCCATTCAAGACCTTGAATTCGCGCATTGTTGTCAGATTTCCATCAGTTACAACAAATGATTTCCCGTATAACATATTACACATCATGGCGACAAGGTGTCTGGGGAAACCGTCCTGAAGAAGTTTGAAAACTAGTCCATCTAACCACACCGTATCGATGGCTTTCTCCATATCAATGAGACATGCTCCAACACATTCTTTGTTGTTTAATTTCCAACAAATGTCTGAGGTTACTTTCGTTATTGCATGTATGGTCGAATGCCTGGCACGAAAACCAAATTGGCGATTCGGCATCAACTCATATTTCTCAATGTGGGCGTTTAATGCTCTGTTGAGTATCACTTCAAACACCTTGCTGATGTTAGGCAGCAAGCCGATTGGGCGATTGCTTTTATGGCATGAAGATTCTTTTCCTTTCTTCAAGATCGAAAATACCTTAGCCTTTTTCCACTCATTTGGGAAATGTGAATTGTTCAACATGTTGTTGAACAATATGCAATAATTCCTAATAGCAACTTCAGGCAAATGTCGGAGAACTATATTTGGAATACCGTCAGTACCACATGATTTTTAGGGTTTTGTACTAAAATACAAGACCCTATTGCAATCACAACCTGTGTCCGTCTGTCCGTCCGTCCGTCCGTCCGTCCGTCCGTCCGTCTGGTTGTCACAGCACTTTTTCTCCGAAACTATAAGGCTACAGCCATGAAACTTTGTGGAAAGGTCAGAAATGGTGACCTCTTGAAAGTTCAAGGGTGAAAAAATTTTCAAAGGGGTTTAAGGGGGGTCTCCCCATATAGGGAGTTGACCCCTCAAAAAAAAATTTTCACCATTGGTAGTCAGGTAGGGTGTGCCTTATGTGTACCGAGGGGGGCAGGGGAAGGGGAGATGTACGAACTTTTCGCGTACCCCCCCCTCGCGATTGGACACCTTCCATCCGAAAAATCTGAAAAAAATCATGAATGTAGGCCTTAATGAGTACAACAACAACAAATACATGAGAAGTCGAAATTCGCTCAACTTTGTTAGTAATAGTATGATTTATCGATTTTATGTTTTCTCGAATAAAATCTAAATGGTACCCTTAAATTCAATAAAATTTAGCAAACAGATTACTATTTATAAGATTGATCTTTTCTGAAAGTTTCATAAAGATCAAATAGTATTTAACGAAGTTATAGCGATTTGAATTTTCCCGTATTACTATGGAACAATGTGCCCTGTATTACTATGGAAACATATGGCTATGGAGCCATATGCGCTTTTTACCGACTTAGACACTACAGCTTTGCTAGGATTTGCATGAAAATTTCAGGAATGATAGATATCATGAGGATGACTACATACAATTGAAACAAGTCGAAGAGGCAGGAGAGAGCTCCTGGCAAAAGGGCTTTGTAGTCATTCTAGGATTCGAAAAAATAGGCCATGAATCGATGCTTACAGTACAAAGGAGTGGCCCCTGAAAAAAATTTCATGAAAGGTTGCCGATATGAGTATCAAATGAAAGTTCTCTATGAGAGCTTTTCAAAACAGTTCTTAAACTGACAGTTTTTGCTTCAGTGGGGGCACAGAGAGCGGGGGAAATACATGAAAAATGTGTTTTCTCCCTCGCGAATGGACACCCGTGATCTAAAAAAAATCTGAAAAAATTATCAAGCGAAATATTTATGGGTTTAATTTTAACAAATACCTCAGAATTAAAAAATTCTTTCAACTTAGTTAATAATAGTATGATCCTCGAACATGACGTGTTTCTTAATTTTATTCGTTGCTGGTTACGGCATTTTGTAAGTTGAGTACAAAACCCTTCTGACATGAGCATAGGTCTGTCTACCCAACTTGTTTGTTGTTTATTCTGCGAAATATGAAACACAAGTCTTCATAGCTGACAAAATAATCAATAAGATTCAAGGTTGGTATGAGGTCAGATGTTAATGTTTCATCGAAATGAAGAATTGATTGGCCGTTCAGGCTTGATTTGAAGTCGGAAACTTTTGCTTCAACGACCTCCGAAAATATTTCATTCCTTCTCTCTGGGTTTGGCAGATGAACCAATTCAAAATGTGTTCCAATCAGGGCAAGTTTCTGCAATCCATCACATATAATCCTGTTTCCATTTCTATCCGGAGTCGTACTATCAATTTCGATACCAGCCCTATCGAGAAGATTTATCTCATCACTAGCGACTTCAAGACTCGATACCTTCACTCGAGACTTCTTGCGGAATATGCTATTCACTTTCGCGAACATGCCATCTGGGTCCTGTGGGCTAATAGCCCTCAGTTTTTCCGCCCATTGATTGCTGACCTCACTCCTGAAGTATGAACGGATTAAGTTCCGGACATTCTTCAGGTGCAATTTCAACAAAGCCAACGAGGGATGGTTGTAGTTCAAAAATCGTCGATAAATATTGTTGACGCGTGTGAGAAGAAGGCTTTTCAATCTTTTCAACCTTGCGATGGTTGGTGTTTCATATCCTTCCATATTGTTTCGATGTTTAATCTTGGGAACAACTTTCTCAATCGTTCCCAACGTCACCTTCTCTAACTTCGACAAATAGACATCTATTTCATCGTCAGTTAGATTTCTGTTATTAGGAACCATTGAGCAAGCGTTGCCATCATCAGAAGGAGGACATTGCTTCTGGTACTCCCGATTAAACTTCTTTTGAAACTTTCCCCAGTCTGTTTTTTTTTAAAATTCAACCGATGGTTTTCATGTTGAACTGGAATGAGGAAGAAATCATCCCTTTGATGATTGATTTCCATTACGATTGCGTTATGGTCGCTATCGTAAGGAAGCACCTGCAGTTTCCGTTGAGGACTATTAAAGCTGAATTCAAGTCTTGCGTCAGCAATGCAGAGGTCCAAATATGAATTTGTGCTAGGGTATGTTGGGAGCTCCGACCCATATAGGTTGCACCTGTATTCAATTTGGTTCTCTGTTATCCATGATTTCAGGAATACACCTCTTGGATTATTGGTGGCGTTTAGCCATGATGTATGCTTGGCATTCAGGTCACCGGCAAAAATATAATAATTATGCAGCCTGTTCAATTCGAGTATTTCAAACAAGGAATTGAGTTCCTCCTTGAACTTGAGAACATTTTGACCAGTTGCATAGGCAGAGATAACGAAGAGGTTATCCCCACCTGGCAGTGAAATTTTGATGACGGACACTTCAAGAAATTCAAAGTTTTTGAATTCGACTTTTTCAATATTTTGGAAACAATAGGGTCTTCTAACCAATATACTGGTGCCACCTCCCCCATCACCTATTACCCTATCGTTTCTTACGAGTGCAAAATCTTTGAATTCCATAGAATGCCATGAATTGAGGTGGGTTTCAGTGAGAAGTATGATGTCAGGCTTTTGCTTAACAATGAATTCAAGGAGATAATCACGTTGATGTATAGCAACGGCAGAGTTGACGTTGATCGATATGAGGCGAAGCCTATCCATGGGAATATGACTGGATGACAAGTTATTATTAAGCATTTGAAAGACCTAAACGCTGAAAAGCAAAGTTAATTTTTGAATCTTGTTTGTCGATTCTCTCCGATAAAGAATTAGTTGCTGGTAAATTTTGAGAAGCAGCTCATTATTGCCACTTACATTATTTACATTATTTCCAGCACTTTCTGCTGGTCCTCTAGCGGCGAGTGCAAATGATACTCCGGGCTTGACGAAGTTGGAAGGTATGATATTACGGTGTACTTGTGTTTGCTTTGGAGCAAATTTAACTTTCGCATCTTGATATCAAGAGGATCCTCGATAAGATGCTGGGTGACCAAAAACACCGCAGTTAACGCAGTATAATTTTTCTTTAGGCTCCGTCTGAGCCAATTTGCACTCACCGGGAGCATGAACGTCTTTTTAACGCAACGATAGTGCATGGCACAATTGGCAGCCGAATGTTCAAATCTTTGACACCGGTAACACTGGTTGACTTCTTTTTTCTGGAGGCGTTCTCACCTCACCACTCTGAAATTCAAGTACCTTATTTGTTGAAGGGCACTTGGACTGCTCTTATTTGCAATTTGTACCAGGTAAAGTGGTAAATTCTTCCTTTCTATGGTCGACCTTCTTGTCGCAAAGGCTTTGACCGAAACAAAATCAATATCAGGTGCAGCCTCCTTGAGCACCTGAAGAAGATCGACCGTATCCTCTCCGCTGTCCAAACCCTTCAACAAGAAGGTCTGATTCTTTTCACTTTTTGGGGTATAGGTGAAGTGTGGAACCTCCCCAGAAATCAGCGCATCTTTGGCTGACTTCAAATCAACCAGTGATTTCGTCTTTATACTTAATTTTTCGGCATTAACTCTTTTGATTTCGAAATTGGCCAGTTTAGTTTCGGCTGCCAATAGCCGAACCATATCTTTCCCGGTCTGGCCGAACACGTTGATTGGTTGGAAGCTTTTTCAGAGGAACCAACAGAACTGTGGGCTGGTTTTTTCTCCTTATTTTTGTTCTTTAAATATTGAATAAAACTAAAGTCATTATCTTGATTAAAATTACCTCCGATGTTTTCTTCAGTTTCCATATCTTCGGTTAATCCCTCCAGCGCTGCAAAATAGTTTTGGCTCTCGTTGGCGCCACCAGCACTATGAACTTCTTCTGGAATTGCTTGATTTGTACTTTTCTTCGGCTTTGTTACCTGTTGCCATTGATTTTGTGGCTGCGTCTTTTGAGGCTGCATCCCTTTATTGAAGAGATCCTTGAGAGACTGTATATCTTGCCTTAGTTCATCATTTTCTTTCTGCAATTTGTTGATTGTCCGCTATTATTTGCAGCTTGCACCCTCCATCTGCGGAGTTTTCTTCGTTATGTTTTCTTTTGGTGATTATCGCCAGTTTCGTATTTGTCGTTTTCCCAGGTTGCCCCAACGGTGGGAAGCCGTCGGGCTCCTCCATACCAGCGGCGAAGTTTTCTTTGGTGATTTGTTTTTCGTTACCAATCAAAGTAAAAATATTCGATAGAAATTTCCTGAGTCGATTACTTCGACAATATACGATTTTTTCCGATAAAAATTAACTTCGGACTAACGTTTTTAAAAAATTAATTTAATTTTTGAAAACTTTTGACAGGAGCGATTTAAAAGACGTCTATGCGCAAAGACTACTACGATCTATCTCTCTGAGAGACAATCACTTGTGACCTTTTCACAAAGTTTGAGCATTCTAGCTTTTACAGTTTCTGCGGAAATTAGCTGTGACGCACGGACAGACAGGTCGCGAAACTAGTTGGTCTTTGTAAAAAAAAAAATTTACAAAGACCTACAAAGGCCCATTGAGAATGTGAATTTACTATTTTACAAGAAATTTCACGAATGACAACCACGTTACAAGAATTTTAATGAAAATTAAATTTGGTCCGAATAAAATTATCCCTAAGATGCATCATTTTTGAGATAAGTAGAAATGTATAGTAGGAACTATTGAACCTCCTAAATTTTGCATTTTTGCGTAGAGAAAACGAATCTATTTAATTTTCTATGCAGCGCACTATTTTTGGGATATGGGACAAAATTGAAAAAAATTACATTTGAGCCTCATTCCTATCGGTCGCGGCAACAACTGAATGGAATTTCTTAGGTATTATTCACGCAACCTCCTCTAGCAAACTCCTGAGTTCCTCAGAATTGTGGATAGATAGCGACTTAATTTAGATAAGTATGGCAGATAAGTCATTCTTCAATCATTTGTATAACATTTTCTATCATAAAGTTTCAGCTAAGCAGAGACTAAGATATAGAAACGAAGCATCTTTGGCCGGGGAAGTGCTTGGATGCGGCCCCAAGGTGTGGCACAAACAATTTGCGTAAGTGAGTGTGGAAGTATGTGTATGAATGCGCCAGTTCTATTGCACCCTCTTAATTGCAGTATTTTCGTGATCAAAATGGAAATATTGGAAATTGTGACTGAATATGTCATCATAAAGATGCTAATATTATAATAGAGACCCATTCTTTATCATATCTGCCAATCGATTAACAAGGGCTTAAGACATGAGGCCAGGATCGCAAAAAAAAAACAAAAAGAATACGAAAGCCTTAGGGCGTCTTGCGATTCCAGAAATCCCTTTCTCAGGATTGACCAATTCATCTACCAAACACTGAGAGGAGGAATCAAATACTTTCAGGGGTTATAGACGCAAAAGTTTTCGACTTCAAATCAAGCCTAAACAGCAGGTATCTTTTTGATTGCATTTCATATTTGACAGGATAAACAACAAGAAATCTTCTGGAACTGACGGTATTCTGAATATAAATAGTTCTCCGACATTTGCCTGAGGTTGCTTTTAGGAATTATTGGATATTGCTCAACAACATACTGAACAATTCATATTTTTCAAATAAGTAGAAAAAGGCCAAGGTATTTCCAATGTTGAAGAAAATAAATAATCTTCATGCCTTAATATTTATTGACTGATCAGCTTAATGCCGAACATTAGCAACGTGTTTGAAGTGATAATTAACAAAGCATTAAAAGCCCACATTTAGAAATAGGAATTGATACCAAATTTCCAGTTTGGGTTTCCTCGGACATCTGTTGGAAACTAAAAAATAGAGAATATGTTGGAGCGTGCCTCATTGATATGGAAAAAGCCTTCAATACGGTTTGATTAGATCTACTAATTTTTAAGCTGCTCCAGGAATTGTTTCCTAGACACTTAGTTGCGAATATGAGAAATAAGGAAAATTGTTTCTTGTAACTGATGGAAATCTGACGACGATGTACAATTGTAGGATTTTGAATGTTCTACAGCGAGGAACACTTACTGTGCTTCTGCCCTTCTAAATATTCATTTGCAAGGTATTGAATAGTTTTGATTTTAACGTCTCATCAACACGATCATTAGTAGTGTTTGCTGATGATTTGATACTCATAATTTAAACGGCGCACCGAAAAGCTAAAATAGTTCAGAGTATTCTTCACAAAATGTTTAATGATGTGCAGCTCTACACCGACAATTGGCGAATGAAATGCGCAGAAGTGCGATACAATTTTATTTCGGACAACGCTGAGGTTAGCCAGTCATGACTTGAAACGAATTTGGAAGGATTTTCACATAATAGCTGATGAGGAAGGTTCGGGATGGGTTCCACATAAATCCTATGTTTGATACCTTGGTATGCATCTCGATAAGTATCTTTACTATACTGAACATGTCACAATCATATTCAGTAAAGCAGAAAAAGTAGTTATGACCCTCCGACAATTCATTCATTCCAGATACATTGATCAAAAGGTTAAAGTTATCTGTTGAAAGACCCTGGTTGGATCAGTTTTGATATATGGATGTCAGATCTGGTCCAATCAGAGCACTATTACAATGGGAATGTTACGACTTTTTCAAAGAAAATTTCTGCGCGCATGTACTTGTTTGTACAGAAAGGCTAAGATTAGAATCACTATATATCAAATAGAAGACTTTATCAAATTACCAAATTGATAAGAATCGATATCTTCATATTGAGACTTCTACGGAATCATATCGCAAGATCTTGAGCTGTGAGCCAAAACGCCTGGATTTCACTGCCGTTCCACCCTACAGTCTCACCACTGGCTCTGTTTCTCCAGAAGCACTCGTGTATTTGGACATGAGTCGATATGTTTATGATTTTGACGGTTTGCTTATTATATCTCGCATATAAAGACAGGCCACCGAAAAGAAAATAAAATATTCTTGGAATTCGAGTTCACGAGCCCAACGATTCCAATAGAGATACTCTTGCTAGATTCGTTGAGGCTTTGACGGAGCAATTCAGGTATCGGTGGCTGAATAACAATGTCAAAATTTTGTTAGTTGTGAGTTTATTTTTCTTATTTTTTGTGTTTTCCGTTACTTAGTTTTGATTCTCAGCTAATTAATGCTACATTTAGTGTTGTTGTTAGTTTTTTATGTTTGAAATTAGGAAAAGGTATCAATATTTAGGATAGGTATACACATATTGTGATATTTGGCATACTAGGATTGGGGTTAAGGTTTGAAGTTTAGGTTAGGAATTTGGTGATAGCATCGTATGAGTATAAGATAAAGATTTCGATTGAATTTGATTAGAATTAGGTTATAACATATTTTATGTAGGATAAAAATTCACTGTTCTGTTGTGCTAACATTACAATTAATAATAAAGGTGGTTGGTTTTTCTCCTTTTTCCAATTGAGCCATAATATATGTTATCATTTTGATTAAATTGCATCTGAAATTGTTGTTCTGATTAAATGTTTTTGATTAATTCTTTTCCAATCAACAAATTTCATCGTTAATTGCTTTTATTGTTCCCATTCATTCATCGCAAAGGGACAAAAATCGTAAAATGCTCAATATATTATACTTCTTTGTGACTCTTTGGAGGTTTCAAGCCTTTAACAACTTGCCCATCGGAATTTTGTTTATGCAAGCGGGTTATTCTATTGCATTGTATGAACTGAAACTTGATCTAATAAGCGAAAGGGAATGCCAGAAACAGGTGCGATTATTCACTTATCCAACACATACAGTTGTGGGATATGGGTGATATTACGCCTGACTACCTCGCAAATCATCGCTCACCAGTTTGCACATACTCATATGATATTTTCATATGGCTTAGTGCATTTTTCTACTCCACACCACAACACTTTTAAACCCATTCTATGTAATTAAAAATTCATTCACCCCACTCTTAAAGCACGGCAAATGATCCTATTGGGCTCTTTCACACGGGAATGGCAAAAACCCATATCCAAACAGGTTTCGCGCTTACGCCCCTATGTTTACACGTTGCATAGTTCAGCCAACCTATTTTTGTATACGATACATGTCTTGCGAGTGTATGTGTCAAAAGGGTCATTTGATCGTTAAACATCGTGCGAACAACATGAGAGCGAAGACAGAGAGATAAGCGATTGAGAATTTATGTTTTAGCCTTGAATTGTGCACGAGGTAATAAAAACTGGAATGAAAAATGTATTTTATGATTGTTAAAGTTTGTCGAGTCAAACTTCTATTGGATTTATTTGAATCCTCCGTGTTTTTCCGCTTTCTGAAAAATATATTCCAAATTTGAATATCTTTTTTAGTCGCATATTTTTCTTGATGTGTTGTAAACATGCTTATTATAATGTGATTCTATGAAGATTATGCGTACTGTTAATTTTCTATAGATTTACAATAGGCAATTTATCTTCATTGAAATCGTGATATTCGTTGTGTTGTTTCCTGAAATTGAACATGGCCTCCGCTTTCATAAATTTATTATGTACATAACGCGTAGCTTCTCGCATTTACGCATCCATTTTTGCACGCAAATTAAAGAAAGGCAATCGTTTCATGACGACTACCATCTTCACCGAATGTTCAATTCGGAATGCTTACCTGCGTTTGTATAAAATTTCCCCCACCAAATGATCAACAAAATGCGTTTGTGTATGTGCGTTACGCTCGCTCACCCTACAAAATGTTGGCTTGTTTTTACCATCAGGTCCCCTCAATGCCTCTCACTCTTCTTGCCCATATAACCTGTTTAACGCTCACTTTTAACGCTGCGTCTGAAAAAGCCCATTTATTTCCAATTCTCTATCTGTTTCCATACTACGTATGGGGGAGTTTTTCATTCGATAAACGATGCTGCAAAAGACAGTACGTGTAACATGTGCAATGTACAAATGTATGCTCAAAGTGGTTTTGGAAATTAATCCTGCAATTTTGAGAATTGAATATGATTTAAGTTTTAGGTAAATGGGTATGTATTAGGCATTAAATCTATTGCCAGTCAATAGAAAAAACATTAGCAGAAATCTATACAATGTAGACGTCTTGCAATCTAGATAAAATGGTGTGGGGCAAGGAGTCTGAAAAGTTTTCGATAGGGGAAACTGACAAGAAGTAAATAGATGAGTTTTTTTCCCAAAGCTCTATTAGGGTTTTAATGAATATCCCAATGAATAAAAGTAGTGCATTCTTGGGTGCATTCATTATTTTATTGTTTGCTGGGTACCAATCATGATCGTGTCTGAGTTCACTTGCGGACTAAAGTCTTTCTAATTTTTGTTGAATGGTAACATTTCTGAGCGGATGATGATTTGTACATAGCTATGATGGCGCTTGGTATGTGCAAATCGATTTGGACGCAATTGGAAATGTTATATTTGGCAAAGATGGAAAAGGTGAAAAGGAACTGTGTAGCGTATGATGAACTCGAGAAGGGCCATGAGCAGTGGATGACCGAATAAGGAATTTGTGGGACGGTGGACAGTTATTGAAGATCAAAGTGGGAGTCTTGTCGAATTTGGATGGTGGAGTGTACATACAGGGAAAGAAAAGATTTAGTTAAGTGAATTTTAACTGAAAAAATAAATTTAACGCGTGAAAAAAGATTTAATGCTATGAATTTTAACAGAAGGAATGAGAGAAAATGTTTAGTTTTGTGAATTTTAATTGAAAAAAGAAGCCGAGATGTTTGTTGCTAAAAGTAGTTGGAAAGTGGAATATTCATTGAAATTAGAAAGATTCAAAAAATTATTAGACAGAATCAATGTTATTTTGCCACGTATGAAAGTTCAAATTGATAACTCGTTGTTGACAGAATAAATAATAATAAAGTGGTGGTTTAAATATACCTGTTAAAATCTGAACACCAACGCTATGAAAAAAATGTCAAAGAAAGAAGTACATGAAAGAATTGATGCTAGATAAATGCACAATGAAACATATAAAATTCATATATATAGAATGTTTGGCACAACAAAATGTTGAGTGTAACCCTTTAACTCTCAAACCGTTGAGCGCAGGTAAAAAAATTACAAATAAGTTTCCAGTTATCGGCAGAAAACAACGGAAGTTTTTAGTTTTTGCTATATAGTAAAGATAGAATAGTAAGAAACCTGAAAATTCTATAACGCTTCAACGAAAACTATGCATTTATACAGTGAGCGTCAAAAGAAGTTGTACACCTATGTGTAGCATATTCAAAACCTCATAAAATGAGTTCTAGACGTCGGATTTTAAAAACGTTTTGTGTTTTGAAAAGGTTTTTCTATTTTCTAATAACAAAATAAAAAAAATTGATGATAAAACATTGCTCTTAAAAATTCAACAACAAAAGAACAAAAAAATACTTCATTTTTACGCGTCAAAAATAAGTGTACAGCTTGCAGCACAACCTGTATTTGATGTGTTTATCGGGAAAACTTCCGTTAGATTCAGTTTATAGTTCTTCAAAAATGCAAACTTGGTTGACATGACGTGATAATTCAATCATTCGTAATTTTATTTGCACCATAGAACGATCCAGTTTCTACATTATCTAAAATGGGTAAGCAAAGTGCAATTGAAACGCGAAAACTTATTGTAAAATTAAGAACGGAAGGAAAATCGTTACGGGAAATATCACAAGTTGTGTGTAGAAACAATAACACCGTGAAAAAACTTTTGGACAAATTTGAGAAGCTCAAATACGTAAGTGATCGGTAGGCCAAAAAAGTTGTCCATATGTGATGAATGATTTATTGTGAGGAAGTGCGAGAAAATCCAGAACCATAACAGTAGATTCTCGGGTTAGTGCCAGCGCAAGTACTGTCCGCCGAATACTTAATAGGAATGGGTTCATCCTCCCCAATCCCAAGACCTTAACCCCATTGAGCATTTGTGGGATTATCTCGATACACAAATCCTAAAACGGAGTATAACAAGCAAAAAGTCGTTCAAGTCCGTTTTAATCGAAGAATGGCAAAAATCCAGGCAGTTTGACTAAACAAATGATTGAATCAATGCCAAGATGACTAAAAGCTGTTTTAAAGGCGAAAAGGAAGCAGACTAAGTACTAATTTGCATATGTTTGCTTTATTTGTTTACTGTACGCTTATTTTTGACGCGTAAAATATGAAGTATTTTTTGATATTTTGTTGTTGAATTTTTAGTGCAATGTTTTATCATCAAGTTTTTTATATTTTCAAAACACAAAACATTTTTAAAATCCGACGTCTAGAGCTCGTTTTAAGGGGTTTTGAATATGCTACACATAAGTGTACACTTTCTTTTGACGCTCACAGTAAATTGAGTGCTCATAAAATTGCGTGAATTTCATTTTGCTTTAATCCTACAATAAGTATAGGGTTTTCCATTAAGGAAATAACAATACATAAATAAATTTCAATGAATCGATTTTGACGCGTGCTGTGTGGTTAGTGGCACCGTTTTGCTAAAACCACATATCGTTGATGTCAAGTTCATCCAATTCTGGCCACAAATAATCTTCCAACATAACACGAAAGCGCTCTCCATTGACGGTAACATGACGGTCGTTTTCATCCACAAAAAAAACGGCCCAATCATACCTCCAGCATGAAAACCGCACCTAACAGTAATTTGTTACTGACCAATAACGTATATTTTGCTTATTAACAAAGTCATTGAGCCAGAAATGAGCTTCATCGCTGAAGAATATAAATAATAGTAGTTAAAAGTAATTTTTAATAATTTCCTTTGTATAACCTTTTAATTAAAAAATTTAAGGGTGCGTTCATGCAAATATACAAAATTTTTATGTCTCAATGCAAAACACTATAGAAGTACAACTACTTTTCAATACTACTCGTCTTCTCTTCCAGCTTGTTGTAGCAGTAAAGGGGTAGTTAGTAGATTAGTTAATTTTTAATTTCAGTCTTGTGCTTTTTTGAATCGTCATTTTTTTGATAACTTTCCTTAAGGCGCAGCCCCCAGTGAAACTGAAAATTTGGGTAAATTTTACAGCCGTTCACCTCAGAAACGTGACGAATGTTTGCAAAATTTTTTTAGCAAGAAGTCGGAATGAACCTTTGGCTATCGAATCAACTCATTACATTTTGCAAAAAGTTTGTTGCAAAAGTTATTAAATTCAAACAAAATAGCATGTTTTCGTTAAAAAATGTAGTAGATCTCGGAAACTACTTAACGCACAGAGTTGATTTAAACAATTGTTGTTAGATCTAAATTATTTGCAGTGAATTAACTCATCAAAAATTTAAAAAAGTTTTTTGCAAAAAATTTCCTAGAACAAAATGTGGAAATTTGATACAAATCAATGTGCATGCATGATATTTGTTCAGTGTGTGCAAATTACACATTTTGTTCTAGAAAATTTTTTGCAAAAAACTTTTTTAAATTTTTGATGAGTTAATTCACTGCAAATAATTTAGATCTAACAACCATAGCTTAGATCAACTCGGTGCGTTAAGTAGTTTCCGAGATCTACTACATTTTTTAAGGAAAACATGCTATTTCGTTTTAATTTAATAACTTTTGCAACAAACTTTTTGCAAAATGTAATGAGTTGATTCGATAGGCAAAGGTTCATTCCAACTTCTTGCTAAAAAATTTTTGCAAATATTCTTAACGTTTCTGAGGTGAACGGCTGTAAAGTTTACCCAAAATTTCAGTTTCACTGGGGGCTGCGCCTTAAACAATTAAGTTCGAAGCTGTATTTATTTAGTTTTGAATTATTTCATTTATTTTTTTTCTTTAATCACCATTCGAACTTAGGTTTTATAGTCCATGTACTCTTTTTAAAATTATATTTTCTTAAGTAGTATTGTTTTCCGAAGCTTGTAGTTATTCAAAATTTATATGGTAAAAACATTGTATCTACTCCAAAACTACAACTTTATTTAAATGATGGATATGGCCATTTCGAGAGTAACTTGCTCTCTTCTTCCGTCCATTGATACTAAAATTATTGGTAATATAATTTGATCTTAAATGCTACGAGATTTTAAGGAACTAAAAGGTTTTAAGTAATCAAAAAATTTAAGAAAGAAAACTCTAAAGAGATAATAATGACCAAACATTAAATGAGACATTGAATGAAAGTACAATTAAAGGTTCAAGAATAACGGAATACTTAAGTAATTAACTAAGAAGGATGATCTCCAGTTCCTTTAAGCTAGTCTCTTAATTAACTTCGATGGACAGTTTCCTTTGTCTGTGTTCATACGTGTTTGGAGGTCTTGCTGCATTATGTAGAGGCTCTCCCAAGCGTTCAATGTATAAGGTCGCTTGATATATTTCAGGAGCTGAAGGCTATCGTTTCCTATGCTGTGTCAATTTTCAATTATACTATGTATGACTACTGCCGATCGCACCGTATTGCTTTTCGCATTTCGCTTCAATCATGGAAGAATCAAGCATCATGCCGAAAACGTGGTTTAGATATGTGGACGCCGTACTAGCCATAGTTCAAAGGATCAAGCTGGTGACATTCTCGATACGATCAACAAAATTCATCCAAAAATTCAGTTCACTATGGAAAAGGAGACAAACGGAAGATTACCCTTCCTGGACCTCGTCATCATTAACAACAACAGGACAGGAAGAGTACTTCTACTCAAAGGACTTTACCAGCAACATCAGCACATCCAATAATGCAAAAAATGGCAGCCTACAACAGTTGGCTACACCGGCTTGTTTCCTATCCCTTAAATGGAAAATGGGGACGAAGGAAAAAGCATATATTATGGATACTGCCATCAAAAACTGATATAGCCCTAATACTATTGAAAAATTAATAGCCAAAAAACAACAGGATGCCTTCAGAAATAAGCATACGATTCTCTGTAAACAAGAAAACGCTTAAAGCACCAAACGGATAAGCATTCCGATCGCGAATTCGTTCTACAACATTAAGTCTCTTTTCAAACGAAAAGAGACTTAATGCTGTTCAAAAATCTACTAGGCAACGAAAAAGACCTATTGAAAACTAACGAAATGAGCAGCATCTACCAAATTCAGTGCAATAATTGTGGAAAATGCTATATCGGTCAGACCAAGCGTCTCATCACTACACGATTCCAAGAACAACTGAATGAAACGAAGTGCGGGGAAGGAGGGGTCTTAATACGGTGCGATGGGCAGCAGCCGTATATATAATTGAAAATGGACACGGCATAGGAAACGATAGCCTTCAGCTCCTGAAACATGTCAACCAATTTTCACTATTGGACGTTTCTGTGGCGTATTTTGCGAAATAACCTTTGCCTACATAGTTACAAGATCAAATTGACTCAAGAAATCAACTCAAGAACTTCCATTGGGCTCTGGTGAAGCTTGAAAAAATGAAGAATTTCATCGAAAAATCATCTTGAGCGATAAAGTTCATTTCTGGCTCAATGACGTTGTTAATAAGCAAAAAATGCTTTATTGGTCAGCAACAAAGCCACATGTGCATTGCATCTGCAAAAAATTACTGTTTGGTGCGGTTTTCATGCCGGAGGTGTTATTTGGCCGTATTTTTCGTGAATGAAATAAAGAAGTTGGAGCATCGCTGGGTCAAGTGTATCTAGCTAAGAGAAGATTATGTTGAGGAATAAAGTGCCACTTTTCATAAATTTTCGATTTTCATTTATAAGCTAAGCACTTATCGGACCACTTCTCTCGTAAGATCCAAATCTTTGGTAAATGCACTTCATTTTTATTTCATATTCTAACTTGATAATTCTCTTTTAAATGACTTGCATTCATTGTATTTATAAGTTGAAGAGCATTAAAAAACCATAGGCATGGTGGTTCTAACTTTTTGACAACTGTGCTGCAAAATTTCCACTGACGAAATGTATTTTGCTTTGTGTTACGAGTATGTTGGGAGCAGAAAGTTATGCCTAGGAACACAACGAAATGACGAAGTTTCAACTATCATTTCTTCTTCTACAGCCCCTCTCGGGCCTTCGCTTCCTACAAACAGCACCTCCAACTGTCTTAGTCCGTTGACCGCGTCTTCCAATTCCGAAATACGAGCAGCGATGAACTGTCCTCGTCAACCGAGTCAGATCAGCGTTCCTTCGGTTTCCCCACTGGCCACCGGCCTTCAGTTCTCCCAACGAATACCTTCTTGGGTATCCGTTGTTCCTCCATACGATTTATGTGTCCAGTCCATTGCAGCTTCAGCAGTCTTACAATCCTTGAGACCTCCAGTTTGGCAAAAATTTCATACAGCTCATGGTTGTATCGAATTCGCCATTGGTCCCCGTCTATGTTCGCTCCGATTATTCGCCTCAGGACCCGACGCTCAAAGGCATTCAATATATTTGCAGATGCTTGGGTGCATAACACAGGTCTCATCACAGATTTGTATACTTGGAGCTACTTTTTCCTGTGTATGCAGTTGGTCTTCAAGATTGTCAAAACTGAATAAAGTATTTTATTTGCGAGCTGTATTTTTCGGCGCATTTCGTCTCTTTTATTACCAGTACTCGTCATTTTGGCGCGTAAATACAATGGAAAAATTCACTCACATATTCAATACTGTACTCGCCAAGTTTGATATTTTGTGTATCTGAGGTATTTTTCGTCGACTGCGTCATGAGCTTTGTTTTATTTTCATTGATTTTTAGCTCTACTAGTTTCGCTTCGCTGTCGAGTTTCAGGTCAAGTTCTTCGGCAGGTTGTTAATGACTGTGACAGAATGACTTGGCTTGGCTTGAATAGTAATGTACCTCGCGTATCGACAGGAGCTTCCTTATGACGTACTCCAGAGCCAAATTGAATAGCAATGGGGCCAGCCCATCTCCCTGCTTTAGTCCGATATTTGTGTCAAAGGCATCAGTGAGTTGGTTATTGATGTGGACTTAGGAGGTCGTCCACGTCATTAAACGTTCTTAATCAGATATGAGATTAAGAGCTCAAGCGGCCTAGACAAAATAGTCGCACGACTATCGTTATCAGTGTTCCCGTTCCATATTTTCAAAATGGATTGAATTTTTTATTAAAAATCGGTGCAGATTCAAATTTTTCATAGTAAACTTTCATGTGTTTAGTAAATATAACTAATTAACTTTCTTCTATAGATAAAATCATGATTTCTTTTGTTCTATCTGGTCGAGTAAAATAATCTTCGATAGACAAAATGTCTTGTGGAGAATTAGTTAGGTCAACCTGCTTGATTTCGTAGTAGACTTGAATTTTTTCGTAGCTGCCATGGTAAAAGCGTAGTAAATCTATTCCAATCAGAGCAGAACGAATTCACTGATCGTGATTTACACAATTTACAATTTTTCATGCCAGGTCACTTGTCGCAAGGATCTCTGATTTTTCCTTAAAAATCTGTTTACAAGTTATGATAATTTTCATGTTGCACATTTTTATTCTACTCGCATACACAGCATTTCTAGCAACGCCATACCTTCAAATGAACATATCTGTTCTGCGCATGCCTTTCGGCTAAAAATAGCTCGATACGACAGCCGCGTCATGACTGCCGAAAAATGCTAATAACTGCAGACATTTCTAGAGCAATGCTACTAAACTATTTTTACACCGCCTTGTGGTGGTCTTCTACTTTTAATAAAAAGCTGATGTAAGAGGGTGGAAGCGAATCTTCCGCGCCTGATAACGGAATCGAAAGTAATAACCATGCTTCCGGAATGGAGCTTGGGTGGAGTTAGCTCCCCATCCTTGGAAAACTCAACATTGTTTCAAAACATTCAACAGAGCCTTGGTATGAATTGGACTTACCTCTACGATCTTGCAACCAAAAAAGGGACTGTGGCATTGGATCCTTGAAGTTTAGATCACTGAATAACCCTGACACTGTTAAGGCGCTTTTACGATAGAGCAGTAACTATAAATTAAATGTCCTGGCAATATAGGAAACGAACTGGACTGGAAGCGACATTCAGGACATTTAACTGTACGTAATATTCAAAGCCTGCTAGAAAGCGATGATTCGGAGTGCTCTTCACTGTTGATAGGAATTTCAAATCGCACGTTATTGACTTTAAGGCAGTTATTTAACGCTTGTGTATTATCCATATAAAGGAGAAATTCTTCAAAATTTGGCTGATAAACGTGCACGCCCGAAACAAAGAAATGAAGGAAATGTTTAACAATCATTTTAACGCTAAGGTTGGCAATGAGGTATCTCATTGGGAAATGGCTGTAGGAAACAAACGACAACGGCCAGCTCCTGATTGGCTTTGCATGTAGCAGAAATCTAGTCATATGCTCCACTTGCTTCCCATATTGACTCATATATAAAGTGACCTGGGTATCACTGGAGGGAAACACCAAAAACCAGATTGACCCTGTTCTGAACAAAAATGGGTCTCAAACATCCTTGACGTCCGTTCATACTGAGGAGCGCATTGCGACGTGGATCATTATTTGATCAACTCAACATTTCGATGTTACGTGTCAAAGGTGTTTTCGGCAAAGATCAAGTTACCACAGAAATTTGACATCAAAAGGCTCCGAAAGATGTCTACGATAAAAAAAAATTATGAAGATCCCAACAACCAGCTTGCTCCTATCCTATCAGACACACAACTAAAAACAAGCAACGAGCTATGCGTGAAAGTGAGAGTGCCAATTAATAACATGGCAAAACAGACAATTAGACATGAAAGTAATGATTGGTTCGAAAATCAGTGCCAAATTGCGTTGTATAAAAACTATTAGTCGTATAAACAGCATTTAGGTTAGAAAGGAAGGATAAAGAGAGAACCTTATGAAAATCTCAGTAGAGCAGCGAATAAGATAATTAGAGTTAAGAAAAGGAATACTATGACGACCAATTAAGAAGCATCAATGTAAGCAACAACAAAAGCCAAGCCCACAAAGTAGTGAAAAGCCTGAAACGAGGTTATCAGCCCAAGTCCACGCTCTGTCGTGATGATATCGGCAACAGCATCGCTGAAGAAAACAGGATTAAGGAAAGATGGGCATCATATTTCAATTCGTCACACAGCTTCGAACCATGGGAGCCCATATATGTTTTTAGAGAGCTACCATTGGTCCCACTAACTCTGGATGAAGTTTGCTCCACTATCAAAGCTCAAAGTATAAAAAAGTACAGGGCAAAAACTATAGAGGCATATCAGTGCTTTGCACGGCGTACAAAATATTTTCAAAGATCTTAGAAAATCAGATCATACACCAACAGTATGATTGGGGACTATCAAGAGGGCTTTAAAGCAAGTAGCTCAACGATCGACCAATTGTTTACAGTAAAGCTGATACTTGAGATATAGTGGAAGTTCAACATAGACGTGCAACAAATGTTCGTTGAATTTAAGCAATTACAGGTAATCGGTCGGTTAATAGCAATATACTGTAGCAAATAATGCCGCTTTTGTATCCCAGACAAAATAACCTCGACATTCTCCCAAGTCCGCATTAATAACCAAGTCACCGATGCCTTTGACACAAATATCGGACTAAAGCAGGAAGATGGGCAGACCCCATTGCTATTCAATTTGACTCTGAAATAAATCATAAGAAGCTACCTATCAAGCTACGCTATCATACAATCGGAGACATATAAATAAATAGACGAGCAACGAGAATCTGTGTACTCGTCCATGTGGGAAGCAAATTTAACACATAAATAAGTTATAAATAACTTACGCTCTCGAAACTATATGATTCCCTCTGCTTCTTCTTCCCCTTTGTTTCCAGACAGGTTTTTCTTTTCTCTCTTCAGAAGAATCACCTCCCCCACTGACACTCGCGCACACCGACAATATTTCATTTCACATGCACACGATCGCGCCTTTGTTATCATTCGTAGAACAGTTTGAGCACAACACAACAAACGTTCTCTCACAGAAAACTTGAATGTCATAGCTGATGAAATTCGTAGAGGCGAGAAAACGGCAAGCAAGCTCATGTGTCAAAGCCGATGAAAAATTCGTAAGTTTTTAATAAAAACAGAGAACTAAAGTAAAATTAAAAACTTTTCAAACGTGAACGTGTTTCGGAGTGAATTAAGAGCAAAAATAAAACATATCAGTTCAAAACTCAACACAACTTTAGCGAATGTTGCTAATTCCTTCGGCTCTCGCGACCGGTTGCGGATCCAGCACTCTCTATATCCATGCATTCAATTCAAACTTAGCCTATGCGGATGACATCAGAAATTTTCCTGAAGCTAGTACGGCTACAAATCAATGAGAATAGAACAAAATTGGTGACGCAACCGAGGGAAAATACCTCAAATATTCAAAATATACCACTTGGCCAATAAGTTATTGAAATTAACAAGCACATGTACTGAATAAAGCGAAACTCGCCGAAGATTCAGTTCTGATGACCTCGATTACCAGCTGCATACTCGTATACATAAAAACAAAGCTCTAAGTTTACAAATCTTGACTTGTGCTATGTTATGTATGTAAAACATGGACCCTAACCCAAGCATCCGCAAACATATTGAATGCATTTCAAGGACGAGTCTAGGGGCAAATAATTCAAGCGAAGCTAGATGAGAATCAGTGGTGAATTCGATACAGTCATGAACTGTATCCTTTTTTTTAATGCACTTGTAGTGTTTCAAAGGATTTTGTCCCTGAAGGATAGCTGCATTGGGATGCTACCTCAGTGGACTAGGACACTGAGCACCACTAGAAGTGCTGTTACCTGGGGATGCTACGCTTGCTGGCAGCCAGCTTTACGTGGTGCTGTGGGCAGGTCCTTCTTTTCCTCATCACAAGGCGTACTACAAAAACACTTTTGAAGTGTAGGAATTACTAGATTAACGAATAGAAATGAATTGAATGATACAATTTGAATAACAGGTGATTGATCTACTTAACGTTAATTACTTAACATAACCGCCCACCAAGAGCCATCAGGATCTTAAAGTTGATGATCGTTGTACCAGGTGGTGAATGAGGACGGTTGTGATGTGCAGTGTGTTACTTTGGATCTTTTTTGCATGCACCAGTACGTGAGGATGATGATGAGAGCCATGCCGATTGATCCGGTCAACGTGATGGAGATGATCGACATCGTCGCATGTGTTTTAATACGTTTCCAGTGCATTTCGTCAATTCTTGAGTCCAACTCTTCTTGTTCCGTAAGTAAAGATGAAAACGATTCGGAGTGCATAATGACCTGGGAGATGTTGAGCAGCTTGATTTCTGTATGTCGCAATGTTGAGTTTAGTATGGGCAAATTTGGTGAGAGGTATGTAGGAAACGAGCGACCAGTGTGGCTTTGATCAGCTATGAGGATGAATTCTTCAGCTTGAAGTTGGCAGTCTTGGGTGAGCTTGATTATTCCCGTTCCATTGATTTGTAAATCTCGTCTAATACCTTGGCAAACTGTCTGTGCATGGACAGGCTGAGGTGTGATGAATAACCAGGTGTTGACTGATACCATTTGCTGCAAAATTAGTGACGATATCTGGAAGGACGTTTGTGGACATATAGATTGGTCATGAAGGTTGTATAGTTCCTTAATTATGCAGTTACTCTTGGCTCTCATGTCAATTAGGGTTGCACTGGGGAGAAGATATGTCCCAGTCGTCAATTCAGATGCTTTTTCTAGATCGATGGTTGTTATTTCGAAATAGGCTTGATCGTGATAATTGATTCCTAAGATCAAATTGGGAATGCTAAGTGCGGTGAATATCGTAGATTTCTGTTGAACAGGAATTGCAGTGGCCTTAATCAGCTCAAATTTTTGGTTGTCTATGATTGGTAAGTATCCGCGTATTTTGATACTGCTTTGACAAGAATCGATTGTCAATCTGTTAGTGGTCGAGTGTACAATTGTGAGATGGGCTGGTAATAAAGCTTGCGTTTTTTGTATTGAGGATTGAAGGTCTGCGAATTTGATGCATTCTAATATTCCTTCCTTTGTATTGATAGCCATTAAAATATTGCTATATTTTCGATCTACTTCGTTTATGAAGTTGATGGCGCGCTGATACGTTTCTAAGAACTGAATGTGTACTTGGTTTGAGTCAACTGAAGAGTACCATTTCTTCGACTGATTTATCTGTTCAAGTCCGGTTCTTAATTGGTTTGAAAATCGTTCAAGCTGCTGATTGATTCTGCTTGCGGTTGTATTCAGTTTCTTTGTTAGTTGCAGTGATATTTTTCCTTGATGGTTGAGGAGGTTTCTAAGTGCCTCTTGATTGTCGTATAAATTTTGAATGTCGGTGATGATCTCGTCATTCACTCCAAAGACTGCTGTGAGCATTTGCCCAAAAATTCCTCGTTTCGTGCGGGTATGTTTAAAACGCAACAAGTTGATCTTGTGCCTGGTGTCTTCGATACTGTCTGATATATGGTGAGCTAAGTCCCAGCATTGTACCTTCTCGGTTCTTTGTCTGCCCACAGAACACATAGAATGTAAACTGGTATTCATACTTTCCAAGTTTGTCTCATCTGTTGTTAGATCCGAGAGTGGAATGTCAATATTAATTTGTAACGTGCCTCGAAGTAGATTAGCCCGGCCAACTTGTTCTATGTACATGCCACCATCCAGATTTGTTACGTTAGCATCTGATACTGCGGGAGATGGAAAAACACCAAGGACACAAAGTGCTGTGAGTAGGATTGTTTGCATGCTTGACGGTTATTTCTTTGCAGTTTTCCTCCTGGTTTCCGCGTCAGTAGCTTGTTCTGATGGCCGTTTTGTTGCTATCTTTGATGAAGTTTGATCGTTTACGGTTGATAAATTTGGTTCCAATTGTGGTGGTTGGTTTTCAATCTCGTTGAATGGTAATTTACAAATTTTCACAATCGGACGCTTCTTGATGGTTCCATTCAATTTAACCGATACAGTGCGAACTAGCCCATCGGTTCCAGGGTGTGTTGCAACTATTCTTCCTAATGGCCATTGCATTGACGGGATATTGTCGGTTTTCACTAAGACAAGTTCTCCTACCTTTGGGTTATCTTGTCTGTCGAACCATTTGGATCTCTGCTGGAGACGTTGCAGATATCCTTCTGTCCATCTTCGCCAGAAGGAGTTCTTCATTTGCTGAACTAGGTGCCATCTTTTCAATAGGGTACAACTGGCTTCAGAAGGGTCATCTTTTATTTCGAATAGGTTCTCTCCAGTTAAAAAATGACCTGGTGTCAATGCTGCCAAATCATTCGGGTCATCGCTTACTTGCGTTAGTGGACGGGAATTCATACAGGCTTCAATTTGCGCTAAAAGCGTGTTCATCTCTTCGACATTCAAAATTTGATGCCCAATTGTCTTGTAGAAATGCGCCTTCATTGTTTTTACGCCGGCTTCCCAAAGTCCACCGAAATGTGGACTACTAGGAGGGATGAACTTCCATTGTATACCTTGGTTGGCAATTTCAGAGCAGCATGCTTGAAGAGATGCCTTGTAAACTGCCTGTAGTTGTTTATTGGCTCCTAGGAAGTTAGAGCCACAGTCACTAAATATTGTTCGACATTTTCCACGTCTAGCGATGAATCGCTTGATAGCTGCAATACATGCATTTGTTGTCAAATCAGACACTAGTTCTAGGTGAACGGCCTTGGTTGCCATGCATACGAAAATTGCTATATATGCCTTAGTGGTTTTGGCTCCTCTTCCTCCATTCCATTTGATGGTAATAGGGCCTGCGTAGTCTATTCCCGTCTGTAGAAATGGTTTTTCTAGTTGTACTCTGGGGGCTGGTAAATTTCCCATAAGCTGATTCCTGGGTCTAGCTGTCATTTTGAAACATACCATGCACTCTCGCAAAGCCTTCTTTACCAGGGTTTGTCCTGACAGTATCCAGTATTTGAGTCGTAAAGTGGCCAAAGTTAGTTGGCTACCCCCATGTAACGTTTGTTGATGAGCCTGTCTTATTAAAAGCGTTGCTAGATGCCCTTTTGGGATAATTGCTGGATGTTTAGCTGTCTCTCCTATTAGTGCATTGTGAATTCGTCCGCCCACCCTGAGGATTCCTTCACTATCGACCCATGGCGATAAGGATTTGATGCGGCTGTTTGTTTGAACCCTATCATTTTTAGATATATGGAGGAGCTCTTCTCTGAACGGGTACCTTTGCGATATCTTTACGCATGTATTGGTAGCTTCTCTGAGTTCAAGTTCCGACAAGTTTCCTAAACGCTTCATCTTGGGGTGTCTGGTGTTAAAGGCGAACCGATGACATAACGCAACAACCCTCTGGAGTTTATGAAAAGATGAATACGTCGTCAAAATTGTCGGTGGCTCTTCTGTAGTGCTGGTTAATGATGCTAATGTTTCCTCTTCTTCCAAATAACTTGTTGATTGTATTGCTGGGCGCATACGTATAATGGGTGCGCTGAGCCATGTTGGACCATTCCACCATAAGGTTGATGTAATTAGCTCGGTTGAATACATTCCTCTTGATGCGATATCGGCTGCGTTGTCATGAGTGCTGACATGATTCCAGCGTTCAATGGAGCTATGTTGTTGAATGATGCTCACACGATTAGCGACATAAACCTTCCACTTAGCAGCAGGGCTCCTAATCCATGATAGTACGACCGTAGAATCCGTCCAAAAAAATTGGGGAGCGTTGTTCCAATTGTGTGCTTTGACAACTTCCGCCATGAGTTTCGCTAATAAAACTGCTCCATTAAGTTCTAATCTTGGTATCGACTGGACCTTAACTGGAGCTACCTTTGATTTGGCGGCTAGCAGAGTGACTTTTGTTGATGTTGCATTGACAACTCGGATATATACCACAGCAGCGTAAGCGGTGGATGATGAGTCACAAAATCCATGAAGTTCGAATTTGCAAGACAGTCTAAAATCGATCCACCGTTTTATCTTCAAAGAACCTAACGCAGGAAGTTGCTGTCGTAGCTGTACCCAGTCCTTTATTGTGGTGGAATCCAACGGATCATCCCAATCCTTTTCTTCTAACCACAATTTCTGGATTATTGTTTTTCCTATGATGATACAGGGTTGTATCCACCCAAGCGGGTCGAATAGTTTCGCCACTTCTGCTAATATAATTCGCTTTGTAAAGACTTTCTCATCCTTTGGAGTTGTAATAATGAACGAGAATTCATCTGTCGCTGGATGCCATTGAGTACCCAATGTTTTGATGTTCTCTGTTGCCGCAATATTCAAGGGAAGTTGGGTTTCTCTTTCTGATGGTGGAATGCACTCTAACAGTTTCGGGTGGTTAGACGACCATTTTCTTAAGTGAAATCCTCCCTTTTTAAGAAGGTTTCGAAGCTCTGCTTGAAGCTTGAGAAGGTCATCCAGTGTATCAGACCCGGTCAGCACATCGTCGACGTAAAAGTCTGTCACTAACGTCTGGGCTGCATTTCGAAATGATTTAATCTCATCTGCGGCTAGTTGGTGTAGCGTACGTATTGCAAGATATGGTGCGCATGCTGTCCCATACGTCACTGTATTTAGCTGAAAGTGTTGGATGGGGTCACTTTGGTTGAATCTCCATAAAATTCTTTGGAAATGCTGGTCTTTTCCATGGACAAAGATCTGTCGGTACATCTTCTCGATATCAGCTGCAATGACAAATTTGTGTTGCCTCCATCGCATTAAAAGATGTAATAAGTTTCCTTGTATTGCATGACCTGTATGAAGAAGATCATTTAAAGATTTTCCTTTTGAGCCTTTTTGGGAGGCGTTAAACACGACTCTTAATTTGGTGGTGCTGCTACTTTCTTTTACCACTGCGTGATGTGGGAGATAGTATGCTGTTGTCATTTTAACGCGATCTGCTGGTACCCTTGTCATATGACCCAAATCAATGTATTCTTTCATGAAGCTCCGATACTGATCGTAAAGCTCAGGTTTCTGCATCAATCGTTGCTCCAACTGCCTGAATCGTATATATGCAATCCGTTGAGTTTCACCGATGTCTGCAAATGGATCCGTTTTACTCTTGAAAGGGAGACTAACGGAGTATCTGCCTGTTGGCTGTCGGTACACTGTTTGGACGTAATGATCCTCATTCTCGGTTTCTTCATCGGTCAGGTGCTTTATTGCTGGAAGTTCTTTTGTCTCCCAGAACTGACGCAATGTCTCCTCTAGACCTTGGTAGGATATGAATGCTTGAACTGCTGTAGAGGTGTTGCATGGAACTGTTCCAAAGAGCACCCATCCAAGTTTCGTCCTCTGGGCACATGGTTGGCCGGGTAGCAGTCCTGGTAACAATAACCTTCCATAAAGATCTGCTCCAATAAGGATGTCTACGGCTGATGGTTCATTAAATCTTGGATCAGCCAAGTCGTGAATCGTTAATCCTTCTGGAATAGTCAGAGGAATATCTGTACATGGTAAAGGTGTGGTTATTGTTGCGAGGATGAGTGGTGTGAATACAAGTTTCTCTGTTAGTCCGTTATCGAATTCAATAACAGCACAGAGTTTTGTTTCTCCTCTGGAGGTGACGTTTTCAACCGCTCCAATCCCGTTTATCTTGAGTTTGGAGCTTTTGCGTCTTGCCTGTGACAATTGCACTGCAGACTCACTTATAAAGGATCGCTGTGCTCCGGAATCCAACAATGCTCAAAACGTTAAACAACTTCCGTCAGGACGGCATACTCTTATTAGGGCCGTTGCGAGCAACACGTAGTTTTGCTTGGTGAATACGCCGTGACCTTGAATAGTTTGTGAAGTTGCACCTTTAGGTTGTAACGGAGGTTCTGCCGGCTGCAGATGCAACAGGGTGTTGTGTTTCTTGCTGCAGATTTTACAACTGTGTGTTGAGGTGCATTTGTTGGCTCTATGTTGTCCGAAACAGTTGAAACAGAGATTGGCCTTTTTAATCACTTCGCGTCGTGTTGGAATTGTAGCTTGTTTAAATATGTTACACTCAAAAAGCTTATGTTTGGCCTTGCACATTGGACATGAGGCTTTTAAGTTGACTTGAATGGTATTTGCCTTTACTGCTTTTGTTTTCATTTTTACTGGTGACAAGGCTTCTAGCATTGAAAATCGTTGTTTAAGAAAGTCTAAAAACGTTTGTAAAGTGGAAATCTCAGTTGTATTCGAGATATCTCGCTGCCATTCTCTTCTGGACTCTTCATCAAGTTTTTGATTGAGCATAAATACTGTTGTGAGCGAGAATGAATCTGCATTGAGTGCTTTGATGCCTGCCAGTAACTGATTCATCGTATCTAACATTCGCCTAAGTCCGGATGCATCGTTCCGCGTGCAGTGTTCAATGTTGAAGAATCGCTGCATCATTTCGTTGGCAATGACACGATGATTGTCATACCTTTCCTGTAGTAAAGTCCATGCTGGTTCATAATTAACTTCCGTGATACTCAGGTGGTTAATAAGCTGCTCGGCTTCACCACGGAGAGCACTCCTGAGGTACTGAAATTTTTGTATTTTTGTCAATTGACCATTCCTGTGTACCATGCTTTGATAAAGGTCACGAAATGCGAACCAGTCTGCATAACTGCCGTTGAAAGATGGAATTCTCACTCTTTCTAACTTAACAGCATCTGTTGGTGCTGAAGGTATACTTGCTGCTGAAGTTATCCCTTCAGGTAAGTAGCCGTTAATTTTTGACTGGAATAATGTTAAGTAGTCCATGACAAGATCCTCTAAGCTCTCAAATTCCATATTGTATTGTTTAAGTTGCTCTTCTTTTCCTCTCAAGCGGTTGCATTCCTCATCATGGTTCTCTTCACACTTTGCCCATGAAGTTTTCAACTTTTCCAGCCTTGTTTGGAAGTATGCGAGGCTGTGTCTCGACTCACTGTCTTTTTTGAAATTTGAGATAAGCCTTTGTACTTGTTTGAAGGCTGTTTCTTGGCCGCTCATTTTGCTTCTGAATTTAAGTACCTCAAATTTTACTTATCCTGAATGCTGCTTTAAGCCTTAACTTTGTGCGAGTAACCGTTCAGGATATAATTTGGTGCACCAATGCTGACGCAACTCCGTTGGTTTGCTTTCAATCGCAAGATTTGCAAGTCAAATTGTGTGAAATTAGGTATATTTTCGCAATGCCAAGTCTGCGAAATCCCAAATTTTGCAAGTCCAAATGCACCAATGCACGTCCAACAATCCAAGTTTGCGAAAACGATTGGCTCCCAAAGACAAATCTGGGAAATGCAAATTCCAATTGTCCCATTCTAAACACCTGTCGCCAAACACAAGTTCGATCCCTGAGAACATGCACCGATGCGGGTTGTTGCACGTCCAACAATCCAAGTCTGCGAACTTGTTATTGAATGATTGGCTCCCAAAGACAAATCTCGGAAATGCAAATTCCAATTGTCCAATTCCAAACACTTGTCGCCAAACACAAGTTCAATCCCTGAGAGCATGCACCAATGCGGGTTGTTGCACGTCCAAATCTGATGACTTGTCCCCAACTGCGACTACAAGTCCAGGCGCTACCTAACTGCACAAATTTCGCAAGTCCAAATCTGCGAACTTGTTAATGGATGTTCTGCTCTCACCTACAAGTTTCGTATGTCTAAATGTACGAAATCTGTGCAGGTATATTTTCGCAATGCCAAGTCTGCGAAATCCCAAATTTTGCAAGTCCAAATGCACCAATGCACGTCCAACAATCCAAGTTTGCGAAAACGATTGGCTCCCAAAGACAAATCTGGGAAATGCAAATTCCAATTGTCCAATTCTAAACACCTGTCGCCAAACACAAGTTCAATCCCTGAGAACATGCACCGATGCGGGTTGTTGCACGTCCAACAATCCAAGTCTGCGAACTTGTTATTGAATGATTAGCTCCCAAAGACAAATCTCGGAAATGCAAATTCCAATTGTCCAATTCCAAACACCTGTCGCCAAACACAAGTTCAATCCCTGAGAGCATGCACCAATGCGGGTTGTTGCACGTCCAAATCTGATGACTTGTCCCCCAACTGCGACTACAAGTCCAGGCGCCACCTAACTGCACAAATTTCCCAAGTCCAAATCTGCGAACTTGTTAATGGATGTTCTGCTCTCACCTACAAGTTTCGTATATCCAAATGTATGAAATCTGTGCAAGTTGCGACAAACACACGCCCAAATAATGTGAAGATGCACCAATGCTAGTTCATGCACGTCCACATCAAGGTAAAAAATCCAACAATATTGGTTGTTGCACGTTCCAACTGCAAGTCCGATCGTCACCAAATGTTGAGATGCTGTCGCTTCAAACTGATGAATTTCTCCTAATCCGGCCTCTAAATCCGGCTCGACGGACCAAATGTTCCTGCGTAAAATGAAATTAAACAATTAATTCGAGTTCTACAAAACAAATGATGTATTTCTCCAGTTCTCTTTTACATTTTATAGTTTAATTTAGCTAAGGTGTACATAATTATCTTGTTGCGCGTGTGGGAAATTATTGCCATCTCAAGCAAGTTCAATATTCTTTGATTGAACTTTCGATTTAATTGTCGTTGCTAAAATTGATTGAGATGGCAGTAATTTTACATAGGTGAGTGACTTGTGGCGGATGGAAGTATTACTTTACAGAAATAATTGTTATTGATTTTGCTGCTTATGCAGCTACAAATGGACTTTTGGAAAATGAATTGAATGATACAATTCGAATAACAGGTGATTGATCTACTTAACGTTAATTACTTAACAAATCCAACCGAGTCTTTTGTTACCTTTGCTTTTATACTATTAATATGCTGATCCGTTGCAATAATTAGGTCTTGCTAATTGTTGCAACAGAAAAATAGAACAGGTATGCATATGACACCTTTGCATATGCTATCGGTTCTATGCATAAAAAATGCGCGTGCCGGAAATGCATTCGCCGCAATTGGATCTGTTTAATGGTCAGGTAAAATTATCGGGAAAACGCGCGTGTAAGAAATTCGGAGGTAAGTAATTTAATTTTAGTTTACGCTGATTTTACTTTAAGCTGAAAAGTGAACTGATAGATTGAGGCTGCGACGAAATGATTAATTTATGTTTATTCCGGTTTAGGCAAGCAATAATTACAAATAACAATATTATGAATATAATTGTGAAATCTATCCCCAGGCTAATAATATTATCTGTTTTTGTTCTAAATAGGATATTATCAATATTATTTTCATTTTCAATTTGCTTTAAATATAAATCTTCAATTTTAAAATCGGGAATTGTATTATTTTATTTAACAGATTTAATGAATTGTGGAAGTATGATTTTATCGTAAGTTTTGAGAAAGTAATTGGAGTGTTTTATTTAGTACTTTCATCTGGCAATTTTCATATTTTACTGTTAAAGTTCCTTTCATTTTCACTTGTTCCGTATTACAATTCTGCCCTATTTCTCTATAGAAATGTTCGAAAATTAAGATTCCTGGTATAATATCTTTTATTTCTTCTTGATTTAATAATTTTGTTTTACATTCGGTTTACATACATCTGCTATTTCTTTTAGATTATTTTTTAAATTGTTTTCGATGTTTACATCATAAATTTTTCTATCAGAGTCTACCAGGATTACATTGTGGTTTAACGACAAAGATCTATTTTGGATGGTTGGAATTGGTTCTAGCAAAATTTTGGTTAAAGTTTCATTGGAATATTTCGGGATTGCCAAAATGATATTATTAACTTTATTGTTCGACGAAACAGCCGTTTTTATATTGAGATACTGTTCGAAGTCGTCTATGAAGTCGAGTTCTGCCTTTGTGAGTATGTTCCGTGTAATCAGACCTAATTTGCTTGATAATATGATTTGTTCTACGTCCGTTAGGTGATTTCGTAACAAGGATATGTCATAGCCGATTTGATGTATTTGCTGAGGAAGTTAATTTCTTCTCTGAGTGTTGCTATGCCGTTTTGGTTAAAATCTTTAAATTTGTTTAGATAGTTTGTTATTAGAGTTTGTTGGATATTTATGTGTTGGGTGATGTTTTGTCGAATAAGTTCTAATGTCCTTTTGTATTCTGAGGTGTTGATGATGTGTAAGACGTTGTTGTAGTAGTCAATCGGTTTTACTTCACCTATGTTGATGGGTATATATCCGCTGTTGCTGTTCAGGTCTTAGAAGTCTATTGTCTGTGGTTTTGTCATGGTAAAGATGGCTATTGTCAGTAGTAGTGACATTTTCCTGAAAGAATTGTAGATAGTGAGATTTAATTACTAGGAGAGGGTTGAGATGTTAATGGGGAATTTTTCTTCTCTTTTTTTTTAAGTTTTGATTTTATTGTTGGATTGTCAAAGCTTGATGTTTTTTTTTTGTTTTCACATGGGTGCGGAAGTATTTGTTCTGATTGTCTTTGTCGATAATGTTGTCTTCGTCTATTTTTTCAGAATTGATTTTCCTGTATTTTGAATGGTTTTTACCTCCTCTGGTTTCTTTAATAAAGTTTGGTCCGGTTTCGATCTCAACGTCTGTTCGATTTTGATTAAGTTTGTTTATAGTTTTGAGTTTCTTTTGGTGGATCAATTCATGTATTCATCTTGATGAATATTTCCATTTACAAAGTCAATGGGTTTCTTGTTTGAAGAAGAATGAATAGTATTGTTATAGAATGAAATTATCTTCAGAAACTTTCTTCGACGGTGCCAGTATTATTCATGGGGTCATGTTTTAAAAGACGAATATGTTCGTTGATGGTATGGTGAAGTCTTTCGATATCTGCGTTAGACGTATGATTACTACTAGATGTGTAGTGAATTTCGACATTTTCGTTGGAGAGGTATTCTTTTAGAGGGATTGCTTTGAATCCGAGCTCATTGTCAACTATGATTTTCTTTACTGTACCAAATTGGCTGCAGTAATATGCAAGTGCTCACTTGAACTTGGTCCAAGTTCTACCATGGAATTTAATAGCACATGCATGTTTGGAAAATTTGTCGATTATTGTAAGGAACAGAAATTTTTCTAGAGTATAAAACACATCTATGTGGATTATTTCCCTAGGCTTTTGTGGGGTTTCAGTGATTTTAAATAGGGGCTTAGGAGGGGTTCGGACATATTTTTCAGTATTGCGGATCTCACAATTGTTTATGAAATTTGTGATTCTGTCGCTTAGTTTTGGGCAGTAGTACTTTAATTTTATTTCTTTTGTCACTTCTTCGATTCCTCTATGGTTATTCTTCAGATGCTCTTCCTCTATAGTTTTGGCTAATTTCTCTTCATCTGTGACATCTTCTAGGAGAGCGTTGCATCTAATGATTTTAAATTTACCAGTAGTGACAAAGTTATTACTAAATGCGGAATGGATGGTTTGAAAGAAGTCTTCGTTTTCGATTAGTACGGCATTTAAACCATTTGGGTTGAAGTGGTTTTTCAAAAGTGTGATTGCATCTTGTTCGTCCAGTTGTTTGGCGTTGATAGTAGTCCGTTTTTATCGAAAACTTTTTCCTTTTTTATCCTTAGCAATCCTGAATTTGATTTGTTTATGATTATTTGATTCTTGAAGACATTTATACAAGAGTTACTCGTTTGAATGTTAGTATGATTTTCTACTAAGTTTCCTTCGGGTTCAGTATCCTAGATAACGTGTCAGCATTTATATTTTTCGCACCTTCTTTATATTTGATCGTATAATCAAATTCAGAGAGCTTTAGCCGCCATCTGACAAGTTTTGAATTTGGTTCCTTAATCGAAAAAAGCCAAGTTAAAGGTCTATGGTCTGTTTCTATAATAAACTTTCTTCCGAAGGGATAGGGTCGGAAATATTTTGTAGCCCACACTATTGCCAAAAGTTCCTTTTCTATGGTGCTGTAATTGATCTCATGCTCATTCAAGGTACAACTAGCGTAACTTAGGGGTCGTCCTTCTTGTGAGAGCACGGCACCGAGAGCGTAATTACTTGCATCTGTTGTCAATACGAATTTTTTGTTAAAATCTGGATAGGCTAAAATGGGTTCATTGATTAGAGGAGTCTTTGTTGTATCAAAAGCATGAATATACTCGGGATCATGGATATTCAACTTTGCGTCCTTTTTCAAATTTTTTGTCATAGGTTTTATTAGTTTAGAATAGTCCTTTATAAATTTTCTATAATTTATAAATTTTCTATATTACCCAGCGAGGCCCAGGAATTGTCTTATTTGCTTTTGAGTTTTTGGGATTGGGAATTTCTGACCACACTCCACTTTCTGTGGGTTGGGTTTAATACCGTCTTGTGTGACTATATGCCCAAGAAAGGCAGTTTCTCGGTTGAAAACTCAGATTTATCCAACTGAACTTTCAAGTTGGTCTATCGGAATCTATTAAAAATCTTTTTCAAAGAGTCTATATGTTCCTGCAAGGAAGTGAAAAAGATAATGACATCGTCAAGATATACTAAACATATTTTGTTTATATAGTCTGAAAGGACGTTATTCATAAGACGCTGAAAAGTTGCAGAAGCTGTCTTAAGTCCAAATGGCATTCGTAGAAATTCGTAATGTCCGCCTTCTACACTGAAAGCTGTTTTGTGTATATCATTTTCCATTATCTCTATTTGGTAAAAGCCCTTCGCTAAGTCTAGCGTGGTGAAATATTGGCATCTTCCAAGCTTCTCTAATATTTCCTCAATATTTGGAATGGGGTGTTTGTCATCGACTGTAACTTCATTTAGTTTTCTATAGTCAATGACAAGTCTCCATTTAGGTTTCCCACTTGCATCCATTTTCTTTGGCACTATCCACACTGGTGCCGAATAAGGAGATTTACTAGGTCTTATTATATTATTTTGTAACATTTCTTGTATCTGTCGGCGTACTTCATCCTTATGGATGTACGCATACCTGCAAGTTTTTGCGACAATAGGGATATTGTTTGTGGTTCGGATTTCATGCTTAATGGCATTGGTAAAGGTTAAATCCGAGTCTTCATTGTAAAATATATCTGAAAACTGGTTTATGATTGGCAATAATTTTAGTTTTTCCTTTTTATTGAGATGATCTATCCTTATTTGGTTAGAAATAGACAAACGTTCTTTTGGTGTATTTTCAATTATATTGAAGTTTTCAATAGTCACTGGACTAGTTCCTTGGATTGTAAATTTAACTTTCAGAGGGCGATTGTCCAGTATCTTTACTAGAACATTTTTGAATCTTCAACATTGTAAATACCTTCCTCTAGTTGGACCTTCTCATCTTTGGAGGTCTTTCCGGGGAAGTGTACGAAACCATTTTCTTGGTTTACAGGCACGGGGACTTCATAGTATCCGGCCTTACTGAAGAGACAATATTGCTTATCCTCTTCAAGTTTGAAGAGAATTGGGATAGTTTTTTCACCGGCATGTAAAATTTGCTTCTTATAATCAATAATTATATCTAGTTGCTGTAATATATTGTTCCCTATAATACCATCATACAATTCATCAAATTTACATACAAAAAATTTGATTTCCTTAGATGCATCTCCTAGTTCTTCGAAAAGAGGAATTTTCACCTTTCATAAATATCGATTGAATGCTGTAAAGTTTTAAGATTAGTGTTTGGGATATTAATTTGCCATTTTGGGTGACAAAGGCCAGGATTAATAATTGAATGGGTGGCTCCTGCATCGATAATAAATTTGAGGGGTTTGATTTTTGTTTTTACAAGTACTCGTATATATGGTAATGTCCGTCCGAGGCCTGTGGCGGAAAATTTTCTGGCACTTCGCTCGTGTTTATGTCCATGGGGTCTGGTGTCGGTTGTCTCTCGAAGTATCGAGGTTGTCCGGATTCGTTGGGGTTGTACCAATTTTGGTCTTCGTTTGGATTATGTCGATATCGTCGTTTGTTCTGTTGATTGTTGTTATTGTTATTATTATTAAATCTATTACTATTACTGTTGTTATTATTATTATAATTATTACTATTGCTAGATACTGTTATTATTGCTAAACCTATTGTTGTTATTATTAGACCTATTGTTGTTATTATTACTGTTACTATTATTGTTAGACCTATTGCTATCACTATTATTATTAGGTTTCCTGCTGTTATTATTATTGCGGTTATTTTGATTATTTGGTTTATTATTGCTATTGTTGTTGTTTTGGTTATTGTTGTCATTCTGTCTGTCTTTTGTGTAGTAAACTTGTCTATTTGCGCCGTAATAGGCATATCCAGCTGTGAACAAAATGTCCATAGCCGATTCCAGGGATTCGGGATTCCTACAGAATAAAATTGTCTTCATGGGCTCCGGAAGTTTATTCTTAAAAATATTGAGGGCGGTTCTCATATTACTCCGGGCACACTCGTTAGTAGCATTTCCACTACCTAATGCTATTAGTGTCTTATTATTTAGTCTCCTAAGTTTGCTCTTGATATCGTTGTAGAATTCAAGAGTAGTAGTTTTAAAAGTCACACTTCGTCGGTTGTCGTAAAATCCGTCTATGTTTAAGCGGTCTCCAAAGTTGTTTTGAAGGACCTGCTTCACGTCCTGCCAAAGGATAGCATGACAATTAATCTCTATAGTCTCTTTGGCTCGACCTTTTAATTTGTTTTTAATAATATCGCATAAAAGGAATTGTGACGCTTTGTTGTACGCTTGTAAAATAGGACTAAACTTATCTATGAGATTTATAAAATTTTGCAGGTTTTCCACCCTGCCGTCAAATTCAGGGAGATTGTGTAAATATTTAAAGGGATCAATTTGGATTGCATGGGCTGCTTCGGCGTTCGCCATTTTGAAAAAGAAAAACAAAGTTTTAGCACCAAATTCCTTACCAACCTTACAAAACTTTTCACAATTTTAGAGCGAGTAAATTTGAGACAGTAGGTTTATGTAAAAAGGAAGGCAAAAAAATTTTTTTAAACAGCAATTTTGGGGCAGAAATCACTTACACTTTGCGCTAGGTATATAAAAATTTAAAATCGATGGAATCAAATATTAAACAAATCGTGTGCTAATATGTTTAATATACAATGTTCTTACTTGTTGATCTGGAACTCCTTCGGGCAAATTATTCTTTGTAGAATTCACTTTGTCTTTGTTTCGTTATCTTTAATATAATAGTTTAATCTTCTCTGTAACTTTTTATATTCGGCTTTTTCCTCCACTGTTTATTTATTTACTCTATTTACTCTATTGTTTCAGTAATTTTATTTTCACTTTTTGTTCAATTATTTCGATTTTTTCTTTTTTCACTTTTTGTTGCAAAATTACTTTTTTCACTTTTAGTTCTATTATCTCAATATTCTCTCTTTTTTTGCCTTATTAATGCTGTCTTTTTCCGTTCTTATTTAGTGCTATTATTAATTAATAATTAATAATAACGCCAAATAGTTTATTTGAAAACTTTTCACTGATAAAATTTTTTTTTAAATCACACTTTCACTGTTGTTCTTTTAACGAAAAGAAATTCTGATAATTCTTCCTTCACACTTAATTAAACACTTGTTCCACACAATCTTCGTGTTCACTTAGTATCTTTGCAAGTGATTTTTTACACATGGTTCCGTCCGGGGATGTTGCGGTTCTTCTTAAAACCACTTCCTTGCGTCGGCGTGAGTATACAAAATTTTCCTCCTCTTGGGGAATAATTAAGTTAAACTTTTTCGCGACGCGACGTTAATGCGCTTTAAAATTTTTAATAAAATCGAGTAATCTTTTACTCAGCGCATCCTACCGACTGCGCCATTTATTTTTCCGCGGCTTCGGAACTTTAAAAAAACACTGATTGTTCACTAGAAACACTTTATTTTGCCTTTAAGTTAACACTTTTCACTTAACTTAATTTTTTACTACACTATATCTTTTTCGCACACTTAAAAATTATTAATTAAACTTTATCGCGCCTTAACCGGAACAAGAGTACCCCAATGCAGCCTCACACTAGGAACGTCGGGTATTAAGGCTTGCCCGTACTCTGTTAACTTTTGAAAAAACTATTCCAACCGAGTCTTTTGTTACCTTTGCTTTTATACTATTAATATGCTGATCTATTGCAATAATTAGGTCTTGCTAATTGTTGCAACAGAAAAATAGAACAGGTATGCATATGACACCTTTGCATATGCTATCGGTTCTATGTACGAGGTGCGCTCAAAAAATATCGCGAATTTTGTTTTTTTTCAAAAATTATTTATTTATTCATGAATATCTATTTTGTCCCCTTCAAAGTAATCCCCATGAGATATTATACACTTGTGCCAACGGTTTTTCCAATCTTCGAAGCACTTCAAAAAATCATTTTTTTTAATCTTGTTCAGCTCCTCCTTCGATGCCGTCTTTATCTCGTCAAGCGTAGCGTAACGTCGTCCTTTCATGGGCCTCTTCAGTTTAGGAAACAAGAAAAAGTCACAGGGGGCCAGACCTGGGGAATACGGTGGCTGCGGTATCATTAGTGTGTTGTTTTTGGCCAAAAAGTCGCGCACAAGCAACGATGTGTGAGCAGGGGCGTTATCGTGGTGCAAAAGCCAATTTTTGTTCTCCCACAAATCCGGGCGGTTCTCGCGGATTGCTTCGCGCAAATTGCGCATAACTTGCAGGTAATATTCCCTATTGACCGTTCTTCCCTGTGGCAAGAACTCATGATGCACCACGCCCCTGCAATCGAAGAAAACTGTCAGCAAAACTTTCACATTCGACCGAACTTGGCGCGCTTTTTTCGGTCTTGATTCATGCGGCAGCTTCCATTGAGATGATTGAGCTTTGGTTTCCACGTCATAACCATAAACCCACGATTCGTCACCAGTTATGACCCTCTGGAGCAAATTTGGTTCGTCGCGGACAGAGTTTAACATTTCATTAGCAATGTTCATGCGTTGCTGTTTTTGGTCGCAATTGAGCAATTTTGGTACGAATTTCGCGGCGACCCGTCTCATGCCCAAATCGTTCATAAAAATCGAATGGCACGAGCCAATCGATATGTTTAGGTCCTCAGCAACTTCTCTAACGGTGATTCGACGATTGGCCAATACCATTTTCTCCACTTCATTAATTTTTTCGTCTGTTGTTGAAGTGCTCGGGCGTCCGGCACGCTCTTCGTCGTTCACATCTTCTCGGCCTTCTAAAAACATTTTTTACCACCGATAAACGTTGCTTCGATCCAAGGTAGCTTCTCCGTATGCCACAGTCAACATTCGGAATGCATCCGCGCACTTAATTTCGTTTTTCACACAAAATTTGATACACGTTCTTTGATCCATTTTTTTGAATGAGTAAAAATCGAAGACGATTGAAAACACGTGCAAGTAAAGCAGCTATCACCAATTAAGTGAACATTCAAAATGGCCGAGCTTGTCAGCATAAGTGACAGACATGAGTACCAACATAACGCCACAAAAAAATCAAAATTCGAATATATGTAACCCGCGAAAATTCAAAATTCGTGATACTTTTTGAACACACCTCGTATAAAAAATGCCGGAAATGCATTCGCTGCAATTGGATCTGTTTAATGGACAGGTAAAATTATCGGGAAAACGCGCGTGTAAGAAATTCAGGGGTAAGCAATTTAATTTTAGTATACGCTGATTTTACTTTAAGCTGAAAAGTGAAGAATGTATAGGGTGCATTGTAACAGCTAAACTTTTGAGGATAGTCCTTGCTGACATTACGGGTGTTAGAATGAAACAAGTTGGGTAGACAGACCTATGCTCATGTCAGAAGGGTTTTGTACTCAACTTACAAAATGCAGTAACCAGCAACGAATAAAATCAAGAAACATGTCAAAGACGATTTAATTGGAGAAAATGTGAAACTCGAGGATCATACTATTATTAACAAAGTTGAACGAATTTTGACTTCTGAGGTATTTGTTATAGTTATACCCATAAATATCTCCTTTGATATTTTTTTCAGATTTTTTTGATCACTGGCGTCCATTCGCGAGGGAGGAAACACATTTTTCATGTATTTCCCCCCCTGTGCTCCCACTGAAGCAAAAACTGTCAGTTTAAGAACTGTTTTGAAAAGCTCTCATAGAGAACTTTCAGTTGATACTCATATCGGCTACCTTTCATGAAATTGTTTTTCAGGGGCCACTCCTCTGTACTGTAATCATCGATTCATGGCCTATTTTTTCGAATCCTAGAATGGTTACAAAGCCCTTTTGCTAGGAGCTTCTCCTGCCTCTACGACTTGTTTCAATTGTATGTACTCATCTTCATGACACCTATCACTCCTGAAATTTTCATGCAAATTCTAGCAAAGCTGTAGTGTCTAAGTCGGTAAAAAGCGCATATGGCTCCATAGCAATATGTTTCCATAGTAATACAGGGCATATTGCTCCATAGTAATACACGAAAATTCAAATCGCTATAACTTCGGTAAATACAATTCGATCTTTATGAAACTTTACGAAAAGATCAATCTTATAAATAGTCATCTTTTTGCTAAATTTTATTGAGTTTAAGGGTACCGTTTAGATTTTATTCAAGAAAACACAAAATCGATAAATCATACTATTACTAACAAAGTTGAGTGAATTTCGACTTCTCATGTATTTGTTGTTATTGTAGTCATTAAGGCCTACACTCATGATTTTTTTCAGATTTTTCGGATGGAAGGTGTCCAATCGCGAGGGGGGGGTACGCGAAAAGTTCGTGCTTTTCCCCTTCCCCTGCCCCCCTCGGTACTTATAAGACAATTTTAAGACTTGTTTTGAAAAGATCTCATTGAGACCTTTCCAATGACACCCTACTCGACTACCAATGGTGAAAATTTTTTTTTGAGGGGTCACCCCCTTATATGGGGAGGCCCCCCTTAAACGCCTTTGAAAAATGTTTCCACCCTTGAACTTTCAAGAAGTCACCACTTCTGACCTTTCTACAAAGTTTCATGGCTGTAGCCCTTATAGTTTCGGAGAAAAAGTGCTGTGACATACAGACGGACGGACGGACGGACGGACGGACGGACAGACGGACAGACGGACACAGGTCGTGATTGCAATAGGGTTTTGTATTTTAGTACAAAACCCTAAAAATGTTTGCGATGATAACATTTTTCCTGACTGCTTTCTGTCCGATGGATGGGGACAAAACTTACGAGCAGAGAAAGCAATGGTGAGTAATGGTGGGCACTAGGCGAGGTAAAACAAATACCGCAGCCGCGATGAAGAAGGTACAGCACTTAGGAAAGAATGGTTTAACGGAGGAAGAAAATGCATGAACGTACCTAACGCCACAAGGAATCACCAATTTTTAGTGAAACTAAACAAATTGCAGCGAATAGTACTAATTTCCCAACCCCCCACAAACTGAGAGAAAAGAGGAAAGTCCTACAGATTATAAGAAGTGAGCGTTACAGGTGTTTCACTGGATGAAAAAACGCTGTTTCTTATCAACTAAATCACTGTCTTAATCCATGCAGGTTTATCTCAAAATTTCTATCACTTTAACCCTTCAGTTTAAATTCGCATTTTCATCGGCATAGTTCATTGCACATGAGTCACCAAATTTTTCTTTTCCCACTTGGCAACATATGCCATCGTACTTTCATTCAAACCATTCCGTTTTACATCCCAGCTCTATTTCAGCAAAACCTCAGCTTATAGCCTGTTGATCTTTCCAGAAATTTACTTCCGGATAGTGTCACGTGCACTCCACTTTTTAACCGACTTCCAAAAGTAAGAAGGTTATCAATTCATTGCGTATATTTTTTTTTTTTGCTTTTTTTTTTTGTATGTTCACGCATAACTTTTAAACGGAGATAGATAGAAGAGTCCTGTTTGTGGCAAATGATACGTTTTTTTTTCCAGTTAGGTCCCGTTTAAAGAATAAGGAATTCAAGTAACAGTAAAGCACTTTTACCGTTAAAACTAAAAAAATTCCGACTTTCACCCTTATTTTTCAGCATAACTGATCGACGCGTGTAAGGATTTTGATTGTAGAGGTTTCAAACAAAGGACAACATATTGATCTAAAATGTATCGGAACAGAATTGTAATCCTTCTAAGGACTCTGTAGATATTAACAGTTAAATATGATACATTGATGTCAAGAAATTGAATTTGAATGATATTTCGTACGAAAAGTGCCAATTAGTTGGCACTCTGCAAGGATTTGTTTGAGATACCGAGTCCTTTGGTGACGGGTGATAAAAATGATCAGTATCCTTAATTTTCTGCATAAACGGTACATTTTAGTCCATCATTTCTACCGGAAATAACCAATAAATTGATTCTAAGTGTGGCATAAATACAACAGTTAAAGGGAACATTTCAGGATGCTTTTCTGTTCCGCATTCATTCTTTGCTTACCAATGAGCTTGGTATAGGATCCTTCTTACATCCTTAGACGTAAACGTTACATAAAGGATTATAAAATTCCCCGAAGAAATAATAAGGATTGAGTGATTGCAAATTATAGAGTTGACTCGTTACTTCCCAGATAATATCATATGTACATTACAACATATTCCCAGAAATATAAAATTAGTGATTTCCATACTAAAAACCGGCGAGAATCGCAACCTAAAAAGAGATACGTTTTCTGCTATAATTGATCATAAATGTACAGATGAAGATGAAAATGCATAGCCGAGTTTTCATAGAACTATATGGTATGATTTTCTTGAAATTTTCATGAAAATTAGGTGCCATAGTTAACTGAAAATGAAGGCGATGCGTATCGAATAAACGTGAACGAATGATGTGGCTAAGAAGGATATTTTTAAGTAAATTTCATGAGATTGATTGCGGAGTGAACTTTATGTTTACATATATAAATACATTAACTATATGTATATATATATATATATATATATATATATATATATATATATATATATATGCGTATAGATGTATATGTATATATATGTATATAATATGTATATATATATATATATATGTATAATATATATATATATATATATATATATATATATATATATATATATATATATATATATATATATATATATATATATATATATATATATATATATATATATATGGCAATGTGTGTGTGTGTGTGCTTTTGCTTCGATTTTCGCCAAATTTTCAGCAATATTTCTGTTTTTGCCTAAGTATAGCTCCAGTTTGTACCAAAACTAGTACAAAGATTTATTCAGTTGTGTGATAAAGCTCCCAATAAAAAATCCAAGCTTGAACAATTTAAAACGCAATGGCGGTCGCTCAAAGGTCGAAAAAAGTTGAACGTTAAAAAAGCACTTCAGGGTCAGGTCAGAATATAAAAATGGTGGCTAGGCAAAGTTCAAAATTCGAGAATTTCTCAAAGCTGCAATTCATATATGAAATCTAAAATCAAGGTAGACTTTGATGAGATCATGGATTAAATGTACCAGAGTTAAATTCGATTCCTATGAACGCCGCATATTTTAGCCGTAGTGGTTTTTGCATTGCAGTAAAAATTTTATATTTTATTATAAGAGAACATGATACGATGTATTCAAGAAACTGAGCTTTGAATGGTTTGGAATGAAAAAATTTGCCACTAAAAAGAGTGAAATAAAAAACTTTTAGAAAAAAAAAGAAAACCGACTTCGGAATGCCCTAAAAAGGATGAAATAATTTTTTTGGAAGCGGTGCCAAATCAATTTCCCCATTTCAACATAGATAATTCCAACATCTGCACCATCACAAAAGAATGGGGGAAAATATAATATGGCACCGCTTACAAAAAAATTATTTCATCCTTTTTAGGGCATTCCGAAGTCGGTTTTCTTTTTTTTTCTAAAAGTTTTTTTATCTTAACTTTTTCCGTCTAACCCAAATAATCCAATCCAACCATCGTTTCACTGAACTTCATCGTCTTAGTTATTACCTCTTGACTTTTTCGGTCTATGTGAATCAACCGTTGACTATTCGCTTGTCATTTGTATGCAGGTGTGAGAAAATGATTCAACTTTGTAACTAGTCTTTACAGTTGCGGTTCAAAAAACTCGATGAGAATTATGACAACTAATGAAACCACATATGTAGCTTGTTTTAATAACGCAGACGGTGAGGTGAGGAGGAAACTTATGATGAACAAATGTTGCTGTATTGCCAAAGACGTTCACACTTTCTTCCACCACTTTTTGAAAATAAACTCAAGAACAGAAGGGTAACTACGGATACTCTTTAAAAACAAAACCCGATCCAGCGTCAACAAATGGTAGGAGTGAACTCCCATGAATTTGTCGTTTTTGACGGAGATCATTCGATCTCTAACAAGCTTATATTAGGACTAACCTCGGACTCCCTCTTCTATTCTTGCAGGTGGGGGGATTTCAATTCGCATGGAGAGGAAGGCATGTACTCGTATGTAGGAAAAGACCTTCACTCACGTATGGATGAAAATAAGCTCATTTGGCGTCCATTACTTTATATGACTTTGCGGGAAGATTATGTGTCGATACTGATGTTGTGTTGACAGTCTCTGCGGCATATTGGATTGTTGTGGTTGTCGTCGATATGTCGCAGTTTCTGAAGAAGTTGAATGGTAGGAGACGTTATCTTTTCATTGGCGTTCTAAATTCCCTTACCTGGCTTGTTAATTCTCGTTTAAAATAATTTTCTGTATGGAACCGTGAAGTTGAGGTCTCCCATCGCATCTGCCGATATTTGTTCCATGGCTCTAAGAAGTGGAAAATGTTGAAATGAAGAACTTGCTTTTTGCCGGCGCATTAGCGTCGATTGATAAGTGTTATGTATGAAGTTTAGAGCATCCGAGACCGCTGAAATTTATTGAATTTATATGCAAGTCGAAAATCTTATTTTGGTGTACCTAATCACTGGACGATTCTGGATATGGAATTAAAAATTCTAGCTTTAATTTGGGATATTCAATGTTTATGAAGACAACAAAATCGGTGGCATAAAACAAGTTTATTTCTTTTAAAATTAATGTTTTGAAATTATATAGAACTCAATGTGAAGAATTGAATAATTACGAATTTTATTGATATAAACATTAATATAAAATAACGAATTTGGCCCCATTTTTATAAAAATTAGAAATACATTGAATCCTTTTAAGTGAATGTTTGTATCGGTTTTACGAGGTGTGTTTAAAACGTAAGGAGACTTTTCCAATTTCGCGGGCGACGTACATTCAATTATCGATATTTTTATGTTGGAACACTTGTCACGAATATATATTTACAGTTTCAGCTATATCATATGTTTAGTTTGTTTGTAAGAGGCATAACGGTTAGAAGTATTTTGCGAGCTTGGCGATTTTTTGCTATCAGAAAAATGGATCAAAGATCAAGAATTTTTTGGCCCAAAACAACACCACAATCATGCTTCAGCCACCATGTTCACCAGATTTGGCCCCATGTGATCTTTTCTTGTCTCCAAAATTGAAGAGACCTATGAAAGCACGGACATTTGCAGCGATTGAGGAGATAAGGACTTCATCGCTGGAGGATCTCAAGGCTATACTGAAAAGTGCTTCGAGGATTGGAAGTAGCGTTGGCACAAGTGTATTGGCACTAGTGCATTGGCACAAGTGTATTGATTACTTTGAAGGCGACAATATAAATATTGACGAATAAATAAATATTTTTTCCCAAAAATGCAAAGTCATCTTACTTTTTGAACACACCTCGTATTTGAGATTTTTTTAAGTAAGAATGAGACTAGCAAGACTTATACTAGGTATATCTACTAATTAATTGCAAAGCTTTGTTTTTTATGTTTTTTTTCATTGTCATTGAATCATATATTTGGTAGACGGATTGTTATTGGTTTTTGGCTTGCAGTTAATTTGTTTGCGAATTCACTTTCATTTGTTCGTTGCTTGCTCAATTAAACCCTCGAGTACATCTGTCGATTTCTCTTTTGCAACGAATTGCGATATTTTAACCTATCGATTAAAAGGACCCACAGCCACCAGAACCATGGACAGATATAATGGATTGCACGTATCAGGGAAACAAACCAGTTCAAAAGGAGCATATATTTGGATTCATACAAGGTTCGGAAGATTGTTTGTTTGTTAACGTATTCACCAAAGATGTGAGTAATGATATGCTGCATAAACATTTTATGCATTTATGTTTCAATAAATTAATATACATTATTATAGGTAAATCCAAACAAGTTAAGGCCCGTTATTGTAAATATTTATGGTGGCGGTTTTCTTCGTGGCTCTACTTCAAAAGATGTTTACAGTCCTGACTTCTTCATGAGTAAAGATGTAGTGCTGGTGAATATAGCGTATCGGCTAGGATTGCTAGGTACTATAATATCCAAATCATTTCAGTGCTATAATATCTCGTACTTATATACCATATATACCTTTAAATGAAAATTTTACTGCTTATAAGAGCTTAGCATTACGCTAAAATGATAAGTTTATCACAATTTACAAGTAAACTGACTTTAAAATTTTAGGATTCCTCTCATTGAAAGAGCCATCTTTAAATGTTCCTGGTAATGCTGGGCTAAAAGATCAAGTGCTGGCATTGAAATGGGTGCAGCAAAATATTTCTCGGTTCGGTGGAGATCCCAAAAATGTAACATTGCTTGGACAAAGTGCTGGAGCAGCATCTGTGCATTATTTGGGGCTGAGTGAGAAAGGAAAAGGACTCTTTCATCGAATGATTTGCATGTCTGGATCAGCGTTCTGTGCATTTGCGAGAGCTCCATATAAAGATTGGCCACTGCGTGTGGCGAAAGAGTTGGGTTTTACAGGAGAAGAAACTGATGAGGAGGTTTTGAAGTTTTTACGGAATGCAGATTGCAGACGCATTGTCGCTGTTGATAATAAAATTCTAAGAAGAGACGAGTTGATTGATGGATATTTGGGCTATACGATCCCTACTGTAGAACCGTATATCACTGAACAATGCATGATTACGGCAGATCCTTTAATAATGGCTCGTAATGCATGGGGCAATGAGATTCCAATGATTGCTGGCGGTACATCGAGAGAAGGGATTTATTTCGTCAAAAGTAAGTATCAAAACGAATATGATTGTGAACACTATAGTATTTTTATTACTTGACCTTCCATAAATATTTTTGAAGCTTAGTAGGTTAGGGAAAATATTAATGTTGAATTTGATAATCCTAATGTTTTAAGGAGCTTATACTGGACCGTACAAAAGTTCCAATTCGAGAAATGTAACCGAAACCAAAGACCTCATTTTTTGAAGATTTTACACTGCTTACAAAACCATATTGAAATCGGTTTTTCCTATTCATCTTATCATCTGTCGGTTCGTCATCTATGTGGCACATCAGTTTTTTCCGAATCTATAGCAACGTAGACACCAATATTGGTAAAGTACAAGTAGATCAGAAGCGATGATTGCGTTCTCACTCAACCGGAAGGAGATCCTTTGTTTTACCGTAGGTCTTTAAACAGCGTTACTAGTTTTGTATGGTACAGGGGGAGGCGAAAGTATGAAAAATATGTGTCTCCTTCGCGATTGGACACATGACTTCGAAAAAGATGAAAATATCGTTTCGGCATGTCTTTATGAGCAAAAAATATCTAAACGTCAAAATTTGCTCAACTTTGTTAATAATGGCAAGATTTATAAATTTCACATTTTCCGAATAAAATCATATAGGCACCTTAAACTCAATGAAGGTTGGTATTTGGGTAGTCCTATCGAAGGTCCTTCTGTTTGGTAAGCTTTGAATCACATTTACGATAGCTAGAGCCATTTGAATTTTTTTCGATTAAAACAGCAACGCAAGGGTTTCGTACTAAAGGGGCTTTGTATCAATCCAGATACTACAGTTTTGATAAGAACTTCTCAAAATTTTCAAACAACATAAATAAATATTTTTAAGGTCCAATTTAGACAATGATATTCGTTAGAATGCACTCAAAATGATGTTTTTTTCTTTCGACAGGAACCTTATTCTATCCACTCAACGTGTTTAATGCTTCAAATTAGGTCACCTATTCAATTAATTTCCAATTTCAACTTATGCTTCATAGAAATATACCTACCGTTATATTTAGGACGTAATCTGTACTTTAATTTTATTTTATGGTAGCAAGTGGATCTGATAACGAACAGTCTTTCCATGATGAAGTTGACGCTCCCTTAATTTCCATAAATAAGTAGTCTTGATGAAGCGTTTGTCAAGTAGATCCATTCAGCTTGGATCCTCATCAAAACTGTAGAAAAAGGTGACCAAGGAACAAATATTCTTATTAAAAATAAAATTAAAACTATAAGTGTATTTAATCAAGCTGCCAAGACAAATGCATCCTCCTACTCGTTTTTTTTTGTAATTTACTCATGTATTACTCAAAGCGGACGCCATTTTATTGTTGTATTACTAGAAAATAGTGGTCCACGTGATGAAGTGGTTAGAGCACAAACCCCGTAACCTGAAAGTTTCTGATTCAAGTCTCGTTGGTGAGAACGAGATTTGTTACGAGTGATTCTTTGGACGGACTATAAGTCCGCTCAGTATGATACGTACTGGTTTAAAATCAGAACGTTCCGCAGCTGGGTGGACGGACACACGGACAAAGCGTTATACTGACCATATTACCTTCCCAGGGTATATTCGATCAAGATAATGAGATACTCTAACTACCTCTAAGTGAAGGCCCGAAAGGGGCAGTAGTGCTAAAGGAAAAAAAAGGGAAAAATCACTAGAAAATTCAAATGGCTGGAACTTGATCATATTGTAGTGAATACATAATTTCAAAGTCCGTGAAGGACTGCAGCGATGGAAGGTATAGATATCCGCCGAGGATGCCCTTGTCTGGGGACGCGTGAATGCGATGGCAGGCTAGCATTGCAGTGTCGTGGGGCGGGTTCATTCCCGCAGCACAAGGATCCACTACAAAAGAATTTCGCATTCACGAATTTCTAGGGTCAAAAAAAGAAAGGCGACCGAAGTCGCAAAAATTGTAGGCAACCATACCGAGAGAAAATGACTTGTTCAGAGAACAAGTGAAACAAGTAAAAATGGGTGGCCTTAAGGTAACTTCGTCTTTACCCGAAGAGGCTCATGGCCCACAAATAAGAGAGGGGCAACCGGGTGGTGATGGAGCCCCCGCGCACCCGCCCAACCGGATCAAAATCCATAAATGTTGCAGTGGCCAGGTATTTCTCTTCTGAGTGGAAAACTCATACAACTTAATTTGCATGAGCCTTCCCATCAGAGGAGAAGTACCCCGGTGACCAATTTATGCCATAGAATTATGCAATTTGATTACATAACCCTATGCCATAAAGAGACACCTTGCTCGGGCCACTCAAAACGCGACGTACCCTGAAACAGGTTAGTTAATGCTCGATGGCTGGCTCATTTGTGGCGTGGAGAGCCTACCATTGTACCGGGTACTATACCCGGTCGGAGGAGAAGGAACGGAAAGACCGACGGTTCGATTTAACAGTCCATTTTTATTCAAGTTCGTAAACTAAGTGTATAAACAAAAATATATATAACTCCCCCGTATAAATATTTTTCTTTTCTAACATATGTCATCAATTACTGTGAACGAGCAAACGAATTGTTCATAATTTTAGCTGTATTAAGTATATGTACAAGTCGAGTAACTATAATTCCGTAAGGCATACAAAAAATTTAATCAACTCAAAAATTTTACCCCAAATAAAAATTGTAATTAAATAACAGAAAAGATATAAATTAAGTAAGTAAAAACAAGTTGGGTAAACAGACCTACGCTCATGTCAGAAGGGTTTTGTATTCAATTTACAAAATGCAGTCACCAGATCGAATCAAATCAAGAAACATGTCAAAGACGATTTTTTTGGAGAAAATATGAAATACGAAGATCGTACTATTATTAACAAAGTTGAACGAATTTCGACTTCTGAGGTTTTTGGCATTGTTATACTCATAAATATCTCCCTTGATAATTATTTCAGATGTCCATCCGCGACGGAGGAAACACATTTTTCATGTATTTCCTCCCTGTGCCCCCACGGAAGCAAAAACTGACAGTTTCACAACTGTTTTGAAAAGCGCCCATGAAAACTTTCATTTCATACTCATATTGGCTACGTTTGATGAATTTTTTTTTTTCAGGGGCCACTCTCCTGTACTGAAATCATCGATTCATGGCCAGTTTTTTCGAATCCTTGAATGGCTACAAAACCCTTTTGCTAGGAGTTCTCTCCTGCCTCCTTGACTTGTTTCACTTATGAGTATTAATTATAGGTACTCATCTTCAGTCATTCATTAAATTGAATCAAGTGTTCAAAGCATGCACCTTAAACGTTGAAGTTGGGAAAAAATAACTCAAAATTATTCAATCTTCGCATTTAAAACAGCCACTATTTTGTTTTACGATTACTGATACCACTCGCTGAACCAATTCTCAAAGATATACATGACACTTATCATTCCTGAAATTTTCATGCAAATCCTAGCAAAACTGTAGTGTCTGAGTCGGTGAAAAGCGCATGTTGTTCCATAGCCATAGTAATACATGCAGCGCATATTGTTCCATAGTAATACAGGAAAATTCAAACCGCTATAACTTCGCTAAATATGATTCAATCTTTATGAAACTTGCAGGGTAAATCAATCTTATAAATAGTCATCTGTGTACTTCATTGAATTTAAGGTTGCCGTTAAGATTTTATTCAAGAAAACATAAAATCGATAAATCATACTATTACTAACAAAGTTGAGTGAATTGCGACTTCTCACGTATTTGTTGTTGTTGTACACACCAAGGTCTACATCTCTAATTTTTTTCAGATTTTTCGGATCACAGGTGTCCAATCGCGAGGGGGGGGGGGACACAAATTTTTCGTGTATTTCCCCTCCCTGTGCACCCCTTGAAGCAAATTTTGCCAAACTAAGACTTGTCTTGAAAAGCTCTAATCAGGACCTTTCGTTTGATACCCATATCGGCTATCTTCCATGAAATTTTTTTTTCGGGGGGTCACTCTCCTATATGGGGAGACCCCCCTTAAATACCTTATAAAGTTTTTTTGTAGTTGAACTTTGAAGAGATCACCACTTTACACCTACGCACAAAATTTGATGTTTCTAGCTTAAGTAGTTTCCGAGAAAAACTGCTGTGACACACGGACGGACGGACGGACGGACGGACAGACTGGTCGCGAAACTAGTAGGGTTTTGTAAAATTATTTTACAAAACCCTATAAATTCAATACCAGAAAAGTAATCAAAGAGAAACAAACTGGGTACTTACCCACATGGTCCGTCGAGCGGTCGATGACGATGCAGGTTTTCTACTAAGTAAAGCTTCATAAAAATTAGCTTATCCTGATTGCTAATATTGATTGCAGGGTTATTTTATAATTTCATGGTAAACCAATTGCATGAAGTAAGCTGTTGCAGTAGAAGAATCTTATGTTTCGTGTATCCAAAATATTTCAAAATCATCCAATACAGCTATATTAATTCAAGTTTGGGAAAAATCAACAACACCGCACTTGCACTAGTCTCACACAAAGCTCTTAAAATTGAAAGTAAACCAATGTTGACCGTATAGGGTTAAGCCATTTGTGTAAAAATTGACATTCACATTTAACCGAACTACAAAAATTTGTTTCAATGTTCTATTATTTTGTTTTATTAAATATTTTAGCTGTTATTGTCACGCGCAGTCAGACGCGGTTGAATCATAACGGATATTGCAATTCACTGAAACTTAAAACACCACATTCGTGTATACAATCCAATTTACGGGAGCAACACTGCAACTCTTAGTACTTAATAATGAATCATACACTTGATAGTTAGTTAAACAAAATCCTTTATCGCCATAAACACTATCAACTAAATCGTTGGATAGTATATTTCAAAATGAGAAACTTCTGTAATTGTATTTCAACCTCTCTCTAGTGGTCACTTAAATTTTTCTACTTGTTGTGCTTTCGAGCCAAACTATTTTTAATCGCTTTGCTCGATCTGTATTTCACCGTTAATGGCGATACGCATCGTGGCCACTAAGCGCTAATTCATAGACAGAATTTACTTAACTATTTCACATTTATTCGCGTTTACTATGATCTGCGTTATTATTTATACACTTATACTCGATTCAGTTCACTTAATCATATTTCCAGTCCATCGGAACTATACTTGTGATTCCTATTCAAATTTACTTGCAACTTCTATTTCACGTCCAGACGCGACCAGTACCCGAGATCCACCTCCCATTCCGTGATCGATACCAAAAACTCCCCGCAAATGTCTCGAGGCATGTTCTTGAGCTCACGACGACGATGACGACGAGGATCATTGCTGTGTCGGATGCAATAGCATACCATGACTCTATATATCTGGATGCTGTTGATGTTGTTGTAGCTGTTGTTGGTGTTGAATTGGATCGGACATTTTCATAATGTGATCGATACAAACTGCACGCAAATGTATAGAGGCAGGTTGTTGAGCTGATGACGTATTTTGCTATTAGTTCGGCAGGCTTGTTCGCACGTTGCACCAAATGATTCAATGCTATATGTGAACGGAACAAGTTTAAGCCCATATCCCAAATAGGAAATATTGTTCTTCACTGATAAGAGTTGTAACTAACAATTCTATGAGTGTAAATGTATATTTTGTATGTCTAGGATTACGATGAGCTGAGTGCGAGAATGTGTGTTTTAAATACTCTCAAGTCATAGTAGGATTTCCTAGATGGAAATGATTTGCTGGTTGTGTAGTGAATTAGTAGATCTGGTCTATATTATGCATGAATTTTCTTTAACCCTTTGCCCGCGCCGAATTCGAATCGAGCATTTTTATTTATAGCCACATTTTTGGTTGTTGAAAATTTTAAAGAAAACATTGGATATTTAAAGGAATTCTAAACTGCATAATCATTAATGTCTACTTGATTACCATGCGGTAGGGATGAAGGAGATAGGAAAGTCTTAGAGCAGTTTGATAGGGTAACTGCTCTATTACTACAATATGTTGTTAAATTCTTTTGAAAGTTTTAGCATGTTACAAAATTATAAACATTTGATTGATTTTAAGGTTTTTAACAGTTTTATTCGCGTACATATTGTTACATGTCCAAACAGTTCTGCGAACCACTGTCGGGATTGTTGTCGCAACTATTAATAACATCATGATCAATAAACGAATATACTTGAAAGCACAAGAATCGACCAAGTAGATCCATGATCAATATCTGAAAGTGACGTCACTGCGGGTATTAGAATTGCTCGAATATTCCAGGCAGTTCTCTTCAGAACATTCGCCAATATACGAGAAATGGATTGAATGACTAGAGACCCTAAATAAAGTCAAGCTGAATGAATGGGAAAGGGGTAGTGGGAAAAATTGCGATAAGACCGGAGCGCAAATTAAAGGTGACACACGACAGTATAAAAATGAGTAATCAGACTATTATACGCAAAATTGAGTGAATTTTATCATTAGCTGTTGAGTCCAATTGCGAGGAGGCATATGAAGAATATTTCATATCCGACAGTCTCTGATTCGGTGGTAAGGGTTATTGCAGGCGTGATACTTTTTCCTTCCTATGCTATTTACCTGCGTCGAAGCGAGGGAGATAGCACACACTCAACAATTGGCAGTAGTCTTGGGTAAACTGCACCAAGGGAAGGTGGACCGCATGGCTCATTCCGGATCTGAGACAGTGGCTTTTTTGAAGGTATGGTGAGCTTGATTTCTATCTGATCCTGCTTTTGAGTGGGCATGGGTGTTTTGAATCTTATCTGCACAAAATTAGGAAGTCAATGTTCCCGACTGTCAGTTTTGTCGAGGAGAGAAAGACGGTGTCCACCACATATTTTTTGCGTGCGAAAAATGAGACAGGCTGTAATGGATCCCTACAGAGAGGCAGGAGAGTTCACGTCGGATATTATAGTCGTGGGGATGCTTGAATCGGTTGACAGATGAAACCATGTGGTACATTACAACTGGGCAGTCCTAAAATCTAAAAGGAGCTTACAGCAGCCAGGCACCTCGGGGCTGGGGGACCAATTCCTTTTCTTCCCTCTCTTCTTACTAGAGGAGGGATCTATTAGCTTCAAGGCACCTCACTGCATAGCAAAACAAGACCTGGCCCGAAGTAAATTGTTAATCGACTCCAGGCTAGGTTTTCAGGTTGACAAGGGAGGTGTTTAGTGGGTAGTCCAGTTGCTTGCAAGTATGGGAGCCCCAAGTTCAATACGTAAATGGCATTGACTTTCCAACAAAAAAAAAAGAGTACATTATAACATATCATGAATTGATATTAAAAGCCCTTAACAAAACCTTTTCTTTAATACCAAACACGCCTATTTTCGATGACCAAATGTTTAGGGGGTCCTTAAATGAACTCATGTTCGGCGAGTAGTTCTTGAAATAATCAGTATCGGTCAGCAATCTTATGTGTTTTTTTTGCCAGCTAAAGGCTCTTTACAAAGATATTTTGTTCACATATTTCGAGTCTTCTTTTCATTTCCTTGGCTCCCCTACTGGATGTTTTCTTTCTGCTCAAAATTAAAATTTCTAAATTTTATTGCTCGTCTGGGTAGCAGGTGATCTTTATTCCTTTGGCATGGTCAGCTAATTTAGTTTGCATAGCTACCGCAAAAAATTCTACGTAGCTAAAAGACTGCCCTATTAGTTTGGAATCATATCCGGAATCGCTACATCTAATGTAGCCTAGTAAGTAATAAAAGTCTGTACATAGAGTCAATTGACATCAAAGTTTGAGACATTAGGAAGCAAATGTGGAGATTACTAGTTGCGGTTTATTTTTCTTTAAGAAATTGGTGGATTTGAGAGTATATGTGGCCATGAAGAGATACCTACAGTCCTCAATTCATCTTTCCACGAATGATTACCGGCACATTGCACGAATCCTTTGATTAATTTATTGAATATACTTTCATAAAAGTACCTCCAAACTTATGGTTTTAATTTTCTCTCTTATGAGAACTCAATAAGTTTTTGTAACTACGAATTATGTTCAGGTGAAATTTCTCCTGTAAGTACTTGTCTCAGCTAAACTTTAAATAATAAGTAGTAAAATAGAAAATAGCTCTCTCACCTCTAAGCATGGTAGTCGCCATCACCGGTGTCTATTTCATCCTTTTTAGGGCATTTCGAAGTCGGTTTTCTTTTTTTTCTAAAAGTTTTTTATTTCACCCTTTTAATGGCAAATTTTTTCATTTCAAACCTTTCAAAACTCAGTTTCTTGAATGCATTGTATCATGTACTCGTATATTAAAATATAATTTTTTACTGCAATGCAAAAATCACCACGGCTGAAATCTGCAGCGTTCATAGGATCGAATTTAATTCTGGTACTTTTAATACATGATCTCATCAACGTCTACGTTGATTTTAGATTTCATTTAAATCCAATATGGATTGTAGCTTTGAGAAAATTTCGAATTTCGAACTTTGCCTAGCCGCGATTTTTATATTCTGACCTGCTTTGCTTTTTTATCGTTCAACTTTTTTCGACCTTTGAGCGGCCGCCATTTTTTTCAAATTGTTCCACTTTGAATTTTTTATTGTGAGCTTTATCACACAATTGAATAAATTTTTGTACCAGTTTCGGTACAAACCGGAGCTATACTATGGTCAGAACAGAAATATTTCTGAAAATTTGGCGAAAATCGAAGCAAAGTTGCGACCTCCAGGCACAATTTTTTTATATCCTATCTAGATACAACCAACCTCACACACACACACACACACACACACACACATATATATATATATATATATACATCTGTACACATATATATTATATACATACATATATGGGCATATATATATATATATATATATATATATATATATATATATATATATATATATATACATATATATATATATATATATATATATATATATATATATATATATATATATATATATATATATATATATAAATATGGCAACTAATTTTCATGAAAATTTCAAGATAATTAAACCCTATACTCGTAGTTCAATGAAAACTCGGCTCTGCATTTTCATCTTCATCTGTAAAGTTATGATCAGTTATAGAAGGAAAATTATCTCTTTTTAGGTTGCGATTCTCACCGGTCTTTAGTATGGAAATTACTTATTTTAGATTTCCGGGCATATGTTATAATGCATAATATTAACTGGAAAGTAACGAATTAACTCGATAATTTGCAATCACTCAGTCCTTATTATTTCTTCGGGGAATTTTATAAATCCTATGTGTAACGTTTACTTCTAAGGATGTAAGAGGGATCCAAAGGATGAATTCGGAAGAGAAAAGCATCCGGAAATGTCCCCTCTAACTATTGTTGAATTGTATTTATGTCACATTTAGATGTGATTTATTGGTTATTTCCGGTAGAAATGATTGATTAAAATGTACCGTTTGTACAGAAAATTAAGGATACTGATCATTTTTATCATCCGTCACCAAAGGACTCGGTATCTCCGTCATACCCTTGAAGAGTGCCAACTAATTGGCACTTTTCGAACGAACGATTATTTGAATTCAATTTCTCGACATCAATGTATCATATTGAACTTATAATATCTACCGAGTCCTTGGAAGGATTACAACTCCGTTCCGATACATTTTAGATCAATATGTTGTCCTTCATTTGAAACCTCTTCAATCAAAATCATTATACCCGTCGATCAGTTATGCTGAAAAATCCGGGTGAAAGTCGGAAATTTTGTAGTTGTAACGGTAAAAGTCCTTTACTGTTACTTGAATTTCTTATCGTTTGAACGGGACATAACTGGAAGGAAGAGGTATCATTTGCTAAAAACATGAGTCTTCTATCTATCTCCGTTTAAAAGTTATGCATGAATATACAAAAAAAAATATACGTGATAAATTGATAACCTTCTTTCCTTTGGAAGTCGCTTAAAAAGTGGAGTTAACCATTTCAATAGAAATGGCAATGTGGAAAAATGAGTTGCTGAAATCTGCTAATTTACTATAAGTATTCTGTAGGAAGTTAATATTCAGTTGCATGTTTATTTCATCTTATAGATTTCCCGATATTATGTATATGGTCATCGCGGAAGACGGGGTGTTGAATGCTACAATTTAATAAGGCTGATCCTGCACTGTTTGATACCTGCCCATCTTTTATTACATTAACAAATTTATACTATTTCATTTGAAAATGTTTTCTTTTTACTATATGCTCTTTTTGTTTTAAATATTTTCGCTAAACTATTTTGGTGTATCTTCAATCTTCAATATATTTCCATCTTAATTTTCTTTTAGTTTTCATTCGTTTTTGCAAATAAATTTAACTAAATCGTAAACATTTGAAGACTTCGGGGTGGATGCACTGAAGATCATATTCATACTAGTAGCATGAAGTGGACTGCTTACACGGATTGGTGCTTCGTTGAATTTAGTATTTAATGGTTGATATGAGACCGTTTTTACTCACAGAATAAATCGGATATCTAACGATGACATGGTTTTCTAATTGATATGGTTGAGTTTCGGGTCCCATCCAATGAGATTCATGTTGAGAATGCAATTTATTGGGGTTGCTGGTAAAGAAGTTCTGCAGCCCAGCAGTGAGTGTGGTCATGCCGCCACAAGTTACACCAGAAATACCGATAGATAACCGCTGGTTTTAACGCAAAAATTGCTCAAATCTGAAGCTAAAATTGGAAAATTTATCGATATAATTCATATGAAAAGTCTATCAATCTTTTTCACTCACTCACTTGGAAAGTTGACACCTTGCCTTGCTTTCTAGTTTTCGAATGATTTTACACTCCATTCAGTCAATCTTTCTTCATCCTCATCATATTCACACTGCAAGGCTTTCAACCTATTAAAATTGTCGGCTGCTCTTCCGTGTGAACACTGTTGCGCTTCAGTATGTAAATGGGAACGCCATGATGATTATAGCGGTTGTGTGCAATTATTTTATTACAATATATGTATTTGTTACGTTTACATTCATGTACGGTGCAAAACCAAATATAATTCAGCTTTTGACCTACGATGCCTGAGTTTGAGGCTTCAGATTGATTACAAATATTGCTTTTTAAAATAAGACACAATTTTGAAGTTGATTTACCACAAATTCATTACGATATTTTAATTTAATCATCTTGGTATACTTGCCACACATATATTATAGTTATACGGGCAAACTTTAGGGTGATCTAAACTAGCTCGCTTCAAATACTACCATATTAATCAGGCCGAAGTTTTTTTAATAACGTAAAAAGTTAATTCTAATTACTTCACTTCAAAAACATTTTCACAAAATAAAACCAAATTATCTAAAAATAAACAAAGTCCTTCTACTTTCAACACTTTTTGGTTTAAAAGCTTGTGGGGTTAAATACGCTACATTCGTCTTTTTAGGTCTTCGTAAAAAAATTTTTTACAAAGACCTAATAGTTTCGCGACCTTTCTGTCCGTCTGTCCGTGCGTCACAGCTAGTTTCCTCAGAAACTACAGAGGCTAGAATGCTCAAACTTTGTGAAAAGGTCAAAAGTAATGGTCTCTCAAAAGTTATGGTCATACCAAACATTTAAAAAAATTTGAGGGGGCTCCCCCCCCCTAATACCGAATGAGCCCTTAAATATTTTTTTTAGTCAAAGGTAGTTGAGTGGGGATCAAATGAAAGGTCTTGATTAGAACTTGTAGGGAGTCCAGGGGAATGCAAAATATACAATTCCGCTTTCCCTGATATTGCCAAGCATGTGGCAATGCATGTCACAAGCACTATTTCAGTCCAGACTCCTTCACAAAGGTACCGATGGTCAAGTTTAATGTAATCTCACAAAATACGTGGATCTTAATACTAGCAGTCAGCAAAAAAAAAAACCAGTTGCACTAGAATTATGATAATGCCGCTGGCAGAGATTGAACCGAAGACCTCAAATAGAAACACCAGATTAACAGCTCAACCCATCAAGCCACGTCAAGGTTTTACAGGAGGAGATTTAATGTCTTTATTTGACCACAGTACATGCTTGCCCATTCGCCCATACAAGATTGCAATATCTACATATAATTCATGTAACGCCGCCCAAAGTTTGAATATAAAACTAATTTCATTAGTCTCAGTGCATTTTCTACCTTCTCCTTTGCAGCGCTACAGCACCTGTTGGGCCTTTGCTTTCTGCAACAAGCGCCTCCAACTGTCTCGGTCCATTGACCGCGCCCTCCAATTTCCAAATTCGAGCAGCGATGAACTGTCTTCATCAACTGAGTCATACCAGTGTTTCTACGGCTTCCTCACTGGTCTCTGCCCTTTAGTTTTCCCAACGTTGTTTGTCCATACTATTCATGTGGCCAGCCCATTGCAGCTTCTGCAGTCTTACAATCGTTGAGGCCTCCGGCTCGTCAAAAATTTCATACAGCTCATGGTTGTATCGGATTCGCCATTGGTCCCTGTCTAGCTTTGCTCCTATTATTCGCCTCAGGACCCGTGTTTCAAAGGCGTTCAAGATGTTTGCGGTTGCTCGAGGTAGGGTCCATGTTTTTCATTCATAGCAAAGCTGAGTTCTTATCACAGGTTTGCACGCTCGGAGCCTTGCTTTCCAGTGTGTGTAGCTGGTTTTCAAGATCATCAAAACTGAATAAAATATTTTATTTGAGGGCTGTATTCTTAGACATATTTCGTCTCTTTCATTACCGGTTTTCGTTATTTTGGTGCCTAAATATTCAAACTTGCCCACATTTTTGATTCACCAGACTCACCAAGTGTGATATTTTGAGCATTTGAGGTATTTATCCTCGACTGCGTCATGAGTTTCGTTTTATTTTCATTGATTTGTAGCCCTATTACTTTTGTTTCCCTGTTGAGTTTCAGGAAGAGTTCTTTGGCGGTTGTTAATGACCGTGACAAAATCTTGATGTCACCCGTACTTGGGTGGTTATTGACGTCATTATTGAGCCATACTTGGGTGGTTGTCGAAGCGTACTTGGGCGGTAAGACGGACTAACTTGCCTGAAATACTAAAGCAAAGCATTATTTGGTACAGTACGTTATGATCAATACTGTCGTATGCTTGCTTAAAGTCAACGAAAATTTGGTCTACGTTTATGTTAGTAGTAATATGCGTCTATAGTTTTCGCACTGTAGCTTGTCAGCTTTTTTGTAGATAGGGAATATAATTGATTGGTTTCGCTTGTTTGGCATATGTTCTTGTTGTCAAATGTGCTGGATGACTTTATGGATGGCTTTCTGAATACCGCTGCCACCATATTTGATGAGCTCCACTGGAATATCATCAATGTCCGATGCTTTATTGTTCTTTTGGGCTTTGGTGGTACAATAAACTTCATCCAGAGTAAGCGGGGCCTATGGAATTTCTCCGGGAATATCTATAAGCTCTGACGTTCTGAAATGTAGAATTCAGGAGGTCTTTGAGATATGATGCCCATCTTTCGTTAATCTATTTTCATCAGCGATGATGTTGCTGATATCATCACGGTAGAGCGTGTTCTGGGGCTGATAACCACGCTTTAGACTTTTCACTAGTTTGTATGGTTGACTTGTGTTGTTGTGCGCAAGACTTACATCGATACTTCTCAATTTGTCATCATAGGATTTTCTTTTCTTAATTCTAATCATCTTATTCGCTACTCTTCTGAGAATTTCATAGTGTTCTTTCTTTGTCCTGGTTGTCCTACCCAAGTATTGTTTGTACACCTGATTCTTTTTGTCTAACCCATTCTGGCACTTATCATCGAACCAATCATTTCTTTCGTGCCGGGCTTGATATCCAATTATGTGTCCTGCTACGTTCTTAATTGTTAGTTTCACTGTCACCCGTAGCTTGTTGCTTGTTTTCAGCGATGTATTTGGTAGGACCGGAGCTACCTGGCTGTCGAGGGTCTCCGTGAAATTTATTGCCACAGACGCCGTTTGGAGCCTTTCTATGTCAAATTTTAGTAGAGGGCTGATCTTCGCTGAATATGCCCTTGACATATGACATCGATAAGTTAATTTGATCCTGTCATAATCTGGAATACAATTGATTCCTTGGTATGTACCGATGTCAAGTATGCTCGAGCCCCAACGGTGTTGGATTAGAACATAGTCGATCTGGGTTTCTGTGTTGACATCTGGTGATACCCAGGTCATTTTATGTATGCGTCGATGTGGGAAGCAAGTCATACGTAGGACTAGATTTACCCTGGAAACAAACGGAGCGGTCATTGTCAATAAAGACAAAATTACTCGCCTGACTTCAAGTACCTGCCTAGATCACATAGCAACAAATGAGAAAAAAATTGCTGAAAACATTAAATTCACACTTGCAGACTGGCCGGAGTTACATCATCGTGTCCTAAAAATTGTCGTCCATGGTCAAAGTCTCAATAAGCAAAAACCTACTCACAAAATATTCAGATATTTAGACAAGGATCTTTTCAAATCGAAATTTCAACAGTTGCTAACAAACCGAAAGCCTGAAAATCTTATGGAGCTCAAAAATATGATTACAGACTCCCAGCATGATTCTACCATTGAGAAAAAGATCGGATGTCGACAACATACATGGATAACAAAGAAAGTTATTGAAGCTAGTATTAACAAAATGAAGGCTTATAAAAACTACAAAAAGAACGCTGAAGCTCAAGCACTTAAAGATCTGTATAACTAAGCCCTAAAAGAATCAAAACGTTTCATAAAAGAAGCTAAATTTTCATATTACTCCAGAAGATTGGAAACAGCCTCGGACAACTCACACGAAATATGGAAAATAATAAATGAAGCAAAAGATAATTCGTCACCCTGGATCATGTCATCAAGTGCAGAATTTTTTGGCTTGAACTCTAACAATGCAGCACGCCCATGTGGAACAGCAAACTCGCTAAGCCACTTTTTTTCAACAATTGGTGAAAAAATTGCCATGGAGCTTGGTGGATAGTCAACTAGCTATTTCAATATCATAAATAGCCCACCTAAGTCCATCTTTCACATTCATCAAACGACTAAAAGAGAAAAACGTCAAACATACTACTTACCAACGTTGCAGGTTTCCTGCAAGTTAGCCGGTTGAACTGTCCGAGAAGTTCCTTCACCTTCACGACGAAATTCCGAATTTGTAAAGCTTATCCAATAAACAGCAAAAAAGGGCGAACGATAAAATAATCCTCACCATTAGCCGAAAGAAAACAAAAAAAAAAATGCTTTGACGCCATGAACTTTCATCAAATCAATTCAGGTGATTCAGCCCGTAGTTATGGCAATTCCCACCACAGCTCTTTAAGTTGGAATGAACGCTGTGATGAGCTTGACTGGAACGGGAAGAACTTCTCCCGAGAGGTGGCTGAACAAAGATTTTGGTCGAGGAATGGTTAAGTGGCCGTCAGACGGCAAATTGATAAAAGCGTGAGAGGAATGACGCACCTCCTTGGTGGAGTTCCCAGAACAAAGTTCAACAGTCGAACACAAGTGGCCCCTTTTTAGCGGTAAGGAATTAACCCTTTGAAGCAAGAAATTTTAGAAAATAAAAATACCAGGTTTCCACAGCATTTTTTTCTTTTTAAATTTCTCAAATTAGATTTTTCTTTTTACAAAGCACGAAAATAATATAATAACATTAAACTTAACAAAAAATCAAGAAATTTCATTTTTATAGGGTGGGACTAAAAGAGCCCCACTGCACTGGCTCATTTATGATATTTATTGAAACATATTCGATTTCCTAGGTAGAGGGGTACTTCACACCCGCTGCATGACCATGATGTGTGAACTTCATTTTTTTTTTGGTACTGCAAACGAGTCGAACATTCTGGCTGATATTTTGAGTCCTGACGTCTTACTTCTAACGAAACGCTCGGTTTTTATTTGCTGATTTGAATAAGGGATTGTTTCGGTACAGTTGGCATGCTTTATCAATATTCTAGCAACAAATCCTTTGGCACATTGATCCTTGAATATTTCTAATGTAATGTAATGTAATTCACAACAGACGCATCAAGAAAATTAAACAGAATACGATGCCACCATTTCCTGCTACGACAATTAAGGCAGTAATTGGACATCAATTGATCAAATTTGTCCAAAGCATTCATATTTTCATTATAATCTGTAGTTAAAGATGGACAAGTAACGGGTATTTTATTCCCGCTACAATTTTTTCATTGTACTGTGGAGTATTGTTCAGGATTATGAAAATTTGACAGAATGATGCCTTCCTTATTATCCATCCACTTTGCTGCCACTATTCACGTATTACTTACAAATGGTTGATGTTCTCCTCGATTTTTGATATTTTTACCAAAGGTAGACAGATACTTTTTTGTTTCATTTACAATACCACAAGCTTTGATTTTTTTACATTTTAGGTCTTTTAATAAATTTACACTGGTAAATTAATTGTCGAAATAAATGATATGCTTTTTTTCTAAATCTGAGGAAAGCGTTTTAACAGCAATCTCACCCAGATTTTAATCCCTGTCTCAATCTTGCAATCGATGAATCAATGATAAAATTTAAAGAACGTAGTTCAATCAAGCAGTATTTACCGAAAAACAAATAAAAAGATGTTACAAAGTGTAGGTTACAGCAGATAAATCCGGTTATTGCTACAAAATTGATGTATACACAGGAAAAATTTGCAATCAAGTGACTTGATTATATATATATATATATATATATATATATATATATATATATATATATATATATATATATATATATATATATATATATATATTTATAAATATATATATATATATATATTCTAAAATTTATATATATATATATATATATATATATATATATATATATATATATATATATATATGCATATATATAAATATATTTATAGATATATATATACATATATATATATATATGCATATATATATAAATATATATATATATATATATATATATATATATATATATATATATATAGTTATATATATATATATATATATATATATATATATATATGCATATATATAAATATATATATATATATATATATATATATATATAGTTATATATATATATATATATATATATATATATATATATATATATATATATATATATATATATATATATATATATATATATATATATATATATATATATATATGCATATATATAAATATATATATATACATATATATATATATATATATATATATATATATATATATATATATATATATATATATATATATATACATATATATATATGCATATATATATAAATACTCGTATATATATATACTCGTATATAACCAAACATGAATTTGAGTTAAATTTCATGGTTAATTTAAAAGAAATTAAGTGGTAGTGCTCGGGGGTGAGATAATTAAATAGTCCTCTAGAGTATGTTAGGTGTCGGGCGATAGAAGTATGGTTTGCCGTCAGAGTTTATTTAGCAAGGTGCCAGTAGTTTTAGCGGGTGTTATAGGAGTCCTTGACTAGCGGAAGGTGAATTACAAACAATTTCAAGGTAGAATGTATCAGACTGGGAAATTAGTTATTGAAGTGCTAGAGTAGAATTGGGGAGTAACTTAGTACGATCATCACTTTATTCGATAGGGAATTTTTTTCTGAAGGGCTATCTTGTGTGATTACTTGTATCAACACCTTGCAGTGATGTGTCATATTGTTTGTGCTTTCTTTCTGTCGCAAGGCTTTAAAGATCAGCTATTGTTGATTTTGTGGGATTCGTGGACCCAAATACTGGCAGTAACTGCCACACGCCGTAAACATGTGAAGCGGTACTTCCTAGATGCGAGCAAATTTGTACCGGCAAGCCGAATACTCGCTTGGCGGCTTATTGGGGCCTTATGGGACAAGCAAGTGGCGCTCACATGTCTGTCCCCGGACGAGCTTACTGGGTAGAAAAATTCCGCTGGAACATCCTTATCTTAGAGTACATCAAGAGTTTTGTCAATTTAAATCTTTCAAGGTATACTCATTTTTTTGAGTTAAATATTAATGCGTATAGTAGTAGAGACTGCATCGGGCCACAATTGCATCAGTTTTTTTGTTGTCATTTATAAAGGCCTCCAGGAGCTTGAGCCTTCCACCTTTTCTCTTCCTGATAAGTATGAGTGGCCCAGGAAGATCTCACTATGCAAAAAAGTGTTGAAATACTGAGAGAGCATACTATCTGGTTCTGTCCATATGAAGAGTAGGTACTTCACTAATGTAAATATTATCCTGATTGGTATCAGCGTATACATATAAGAAATGTGTAAATTAAAAAGTGATCACATAACCCACTTATAGATCAGGCCCCATAGATTCTCGTTCACGTCATCCAGTCTGCGAAGGCATTTTTTGGTCAACTTGTATGCTGATATCTTAGTGTGTATTTCATCCAGAGTTTAGCTCATTGAGCTTCTTGATAGAAATTTTATCAGTCACTTCGTTATAAAGCAATTTCAGGTGACCACAAATACATGGGAAGCTTGCTATGGTGGGGCCTGTAGCGGGACACAGAAGGCCTGTAAGGAAATATAAGGATACTCATAGTCAAGCTCACCACATTTTCAACTACCAGCTTTCCAGTTCTCGGGGAAGAGCTCTGCAGTAATATGCCTTTCGTGAGTAGGTCAACAAACTTCCTTTCTCAGTATTCCACTTGAAAGCTAAAGTTGAAGCATAATCACGCGGAGGAGCACCGTCGTTAATTTCAAGTGCAATGAAATTATGATCACTGAAAGAAAAATATATCCTGTACTGATATAAATGACGGAACAACGAGTATAATAAATATATCTACATTGATGCATTGGAAAAATTGAAATACTATATATCTGTGGCAGATACAACTTAAATTTGAAAAGTATTTCCTTCTGTAGCATGTGGGAAGTTGCAAAATAAATTTAATTTATACTAGCAATCGGTCGCAATTTGAAAAAATGTAATTTTAATTTCATTGTGAATACAATTTACATATCTCGTTCAATTACTGCACCTTTCCCTAAACAATATACACATCGAAAAAACGCAATTTGATATTCCAATTTTGTTGGAAATTTTCATTCCTATTCACTCATAAATCTAGAATTGAAGGCAGGCATCGCAGCTCATAAGACTGACTAGCAAGCATTGAGCCATGTGTCACCTTCCCCTACCAGAGCAAAAAACTGCAACATCTCTTACTATATTGTACTACGTATGCACATATCTTTGGAAAACATATTGCTCAGTTCAAAGTACATATAATATCTGACACATATATTTTATCAACTGTAAGGATTTTATAACTTCCACAACTTGAAAGTGGAAGTATCATGTAAAATATATTATGTATCTACAGAGAATACAAATTTATATCTTTAAGAGATATTATACATATGAGGAATATATTTTAACTAAAATAAATATTATTCTGGTCGAGGATATATTATATCTGATGCATGTATGCAATACGCTCGTCATATATATAGAAGAAAAATATATACATGCATTAGGGCAATATTATATCACCTGCAAGAAACTCGTTTACTATGTACCTTTACAATTATAATGGATCCTCCAAAAAATATTGAGCGTTTTTTGTCATTTTTCGATTGAATATTTCTTTTATTTAAAATTGATATTATTTAAGTACATATCGTCCATTATTATCTATGACCTTTTGCCATCTTTTGAATAGAGCCATTATTCCATCTGTGCTATCGGCAAAAAACTTGGCCGTGATTTTCACAGTCCCTTTTTAAAGTAAATTTCTTTTCATTAAGCAAGTTTTGCAGAGACCGAAACAAATGGTAGTCTGATGGTGCAAGGTCTAGATTATACGGTGGATGCATCAAAACTTCCTAGCCAAGCTCTGTCAATTTTTGTCGGGTCATCAAAGATGTGTGTGATCTGGCATTGTCATGATGGAAGACAATGGCCTTTCTATTGATCAATTCTGGCCGGTTTTTTGAGTTGCTTGTTGCAATCCGCTTAATTGCTGACAGCACAGATCCAAATTGAGTATTTAGCCAGGTTCTAGCACCTCATGATCAATAACTCCCTTCCAATCCCACCATAAACACAGTATAACCTTATTTGGTGTCAATCCTGGCTTTGAAGTCGTTTGTGATGACTCACCTTTTTTGACCATGATATTTTTCGGACGACATTCTCGTATCTGACACATTTTTCATCGCTTGTAATTATTCGCTAAAAAAATGTCTCAATTTCGTTGCGTTTTATTAGCATTTCGCAAATGGAAATTTGGTCGATCAAATTTTTTTGTGTTTATTCATGCAGCACCCAAACGTCGAGCTGCTTTGTGTATCCAGGCTTACGTGAATGGTTCAAAACTGTTTGGTAATGGATAGTCAGTTCCTTAGCAATGACATGGCTGCTAAATTTTTTGTAAGATTTCATCGACTTTTTAGTGATTGGTCCACTCGAGCGAGGTGCTTTTTTGACATCAAAATTTCCAGAACGAAAGCGAGCGAACCATCTCTTGGCTGTGGCTTTTGATAAAGTATCTTGACCGTAGACACCACAAATTTTTTCACGAGCCTGCGATGCATTCTCACCTTGATCGTAGTGATATTGTAAAATATAACGAATTTTTTTCAGAAATTTCACTCATTTTTAAATGGATACAACTTTTGACATGAATGACGAAATACAAAACTATGTCCATATGAAAATTGTAGACTGGAATGTCACCTTTCAAACGCATGTCAGTTTGACTCAATCTAATTAGTATTGCCTGATATATGACAACGAACACCATCTAGTAAAAAAACAGACTCAATACTTTTTAGAGGATCCATTACTTACTGCATATATTCTTCTTTGTAGCATTACAGCCCCTCTCGGGGCTTCGCTTAGAGATAGTTAGAGTATCTCATTTTCATGACCGTATTGATTTTTTCGGAAGTTGGTTTGGTCAGTACCATGCTCCCGTGTGCCTGTTCAGCTATGATATGGTCTGATCAAATCAGTACATATCACCACTGAGCTCCTGAACTAAATCTTGCTCCCAACGAGATTTGAACCCAAACTTACTGCATATAAGCCCCAATAGTAATTCAATTTAGGGAGTCATCAGGCCCTAATTAGGCATGCCTATATGGGCCCTAAAGCCAAACGTAACGCATTACCCCATTATAAGGCAGTGATAGGCCTTTCCTAAACAGTTTCTGATTTACGCTATCATGGGGCTTGCCTAAGCAGTTCATAATTTAGGCAGTGATGGGGCTTGCCTACTCGTAAATAGTTCCAAATTTAGGTAGTGATTGCCTAAACGTTTCTTAATTTAGGCGGTGATGGGGTTTGCCTGAGTACAAAAAACTTTCTTGGCAAAATCAACACAAAAGATGTAAATTTATTCATAATACTTACTATTCTCTTCACTTCGCAAAATGCTTACCAGCTTTATCATTTTTCAAGAAAATCCACATTTGCGATAAACTTATATATTGTATATAACCTCAAAAATACGGCTCTCGTACAGATTATATGCAGTGGAATATTTTGATTTAATTTAGGTGCGCCGTATTATGGCCCCTTTAGGCATGCCACATTGGGGCCCTATTAGCCCCACATTAGGCATGCCTGACATGGGAAAAAGTAACCAACTCATCATATTCTAACTTAAAAGCCCCAATATGGCATGCTCCTTTAGGCATGCCACATTGGGGCCCTATTAGCCCCACATTAGGCATGCCTAACATGGGAAAAAGTAACCAACTCATCATATTCTAACTTAAAAGTATTTAAAGTTATGTATTCTCATCTTCTATTTTATTTCGATTTCTTACAACAAGAAATTTTCTGTTTAGAAAGTGTTAAGGCAAGGCCTAGTATTGTCTTAATCAATAACTGTTTAGGTAAGCCTCGTCACCATCTGAATTAAGAAGTTTTGGGGAAGCCTCATTACCACTTAAATAGGAGTTTTTTTATAACGTGAAAAAAAACTGTAAATATTTAAACTCTTGCTAAGAATTTAAAGATAGTTTGTTTTTTACATTAAAAACACTTGTGTTTAGGAATAGTTTACGCAAGCCTCATTACCGCCTAAATTAAAAAATATTTAGGCATGCATATCGCTGCCTAAACTAGGAACTGTTTAGGCAAGCCCGATCACCACCTAAGTTGAAACTTTATTTGGGAAGTGAAGAAAATGGTTGCGCAGGGAATGGATTTTTTGTCAGAAAACCATAAAATGATCATAAAACTCTCATGAAACTATCGTAAGATAATTAAAATTATCGTAAAACTTTCATGAAACGATCATAAAACTATCTTAGAACTATCAAAAAATTATCGTGCATCTATCGTAAAATTATCCCAAAACTATCGTCAACATGTCGTAAAACTATAGTGAAACTATCTTAAAATTAGCATATTTTTCTCTTTAGGAATTGGTTCGGAAAACTCCATTAGGCCCCAATGCAGAATGCTCCATTAGTGCGTGAAGATGTTGTGTTTAGGAATTGATGGGGTGATGCATTGCGTTCGGTACTAGGGCCTTATGGCGTTTTCCTAAACAAATCCTAAACTGAACAAATTTCTTCTTCTTCATGGCACAACAGCCCCTCTCTGGACTTTGCTTCCTGCAACAAGCGCCTCCAACTGTCTGGGTCCATTGACTACGTCATTTAATTTTGAAGCTGAAGAAGGTTAGGAATGCCTCATCTGACAAGCATTAGACTTACATTATGCATGCTCCGTTCGGGCCCTATTAAGCCCGCAATAGGCATGCCTAACATAGGCAAGCCCCACTGTTTCCGCATTAGGCCCTATTGCCCGTTTAGGCATGACTAAACTGTTTTCTACTCGAGCCTTGGCAAAAACATTTTCAGTGTCGGTTAAATCCTCTGTAGAACTATCAAAATGCACGTAACAGACATTTCAGAGTATCAAAACTATGCGTTGTAGGAAAAAACACTAAGTGAGAATCGATTTGTAGAGTTTTTGTACAATTTATTTTGCTTTAAATCTGACGCAAAATATGCAAAAAGTACTAAATTTCAAGTTAGAAATTTTGTCTTTTTAAAATTGTAATACAATTAAATGACGTGCTCTCTGTTTTATCGAAGGAGTTTGAGAAAGAGTTATTATGCAAGTGAAAAAATTAGAAGCAGTGTTAACATTTTTGCGGGCAGCATTAGTTGTTTCTCAAATTCTTTTTGGCACTACACTTCGCCGTCATTTAATTATGTTTAAACTTTATTTGAACTAGATTTCCAGCTTAAAATTAGCTACCTTCCATGTTTTTGTGTCTGAATTTGAAGAATTAAATTACATAATTTGCAGTTAGAGTCTGTGCTTCAGATGTGTACTTTCGATGCTCAAACGATTTTTCATACTTCCATATAACTACACATGGTATTTTAAAACCGAAAGCAAATATCACGTCTCATATTGTTCTTACACGGCTTCAACGCTAGAAAGGAGACATACTACCAATATTTAGCCCGGCAAGTTTTGCTTGGGTACCATCTCTAGGGTTTATTTTCCTCTCGGGTGCAGCAGGGGTATACTGCCTTCAATGGCTCTAGAATTAAAACCCACCACCTCCGATTCAAGCGTCTAGTGACGTATAGAACTTGGCTTGAAAAGATGAGATTGGTTCATCAAGTACTCGTATAAGATGCACACTAAAGAATCTAGCTAGTGGATACTGGACCTATACAGAGCTATTCCTGTTTTTCTGTGGGCATTAGCTCAGATCTAGATGGCAGGGGTGCAATATACTGTAGCAGCCCTGAACGTTTGACTTCACTATCTATATGTGGAAGCCTAAAAGACTCGCATTTCGATAACTGGACTTTTCACATATACTCGGGCTATTATCCAAAATACATGTGCAGTCATAAACAGATGTACGAGTAAATATTAAGTGTATTCGTTTTGTTCTCGTTTTAATAAATACAATATATAGACAAATCACTTTTGATTGTAATTGGAGTGACTGCAATTTGGTGACTCTGTGCCCAACAGAGCACCAAAAACATTAGTAAATTAAATAGAGCGACATCGAGACAATCTTTAAAATGCCAACCAGCAATGTGCCTGCAGAAATTTTGGCTGAAACGGAGACTCCGAAAACAAATCCTGAGGTTCCACGCAGACCCGAAGAGTACTTTCCACAGCGAACAGATCCAAGGCGCATCCCACCGTTTTGGGCCAAACGACCTACACTTTGGCTCACCCAAGTTGAAGCGCAATTTGTTGCACATCACGTTCTTTTGGATAACGCGAAATTCAATTCCGTTATTTCAAATTTGGATTTAAAAATCTTGAAATATGTAGCTAACATCGTGGAAGAGCAACCAGCATTCAGCAGGTACGACAAATTGAAACGACAACTGATTCCGCATTTCACCCATACGCTCGAAAGCAAATCGATTAATTTTTTAACAGATGTGGAACTAAAAGACAAGCATTCATCAAAGTTTTACCGCGAAATTCTGTCATTGGCTGGAGAACGGTTGCTAGCGGAAGCACTACATGTATTGTGATTATGGAGATTGCCACCGCGAGTCAGAGCAATCTTGACAGTGGCTAATGATTACAAAAGAAAGTTTTGATTGAAATGGCCAATCAAATTATGGAGAAATTCAGTGCCGCACCACAACCAACAGTGTCCGCGATAAGAAAAGATGACAATAGTGTTACAGGATAAACCACATTGGAAAGGTTGATGGAAAGAATCAACCTGGATGTACGTGTACGTAGGAACAGATGCCGGTCTCGTTTGATACCCCGTCTAGGTGACAAACATGATCCAAGTGTCTGTTACTTTCATCGAAAATTTGGTAGAAAAGCAAGGAAGTGTCGTGAACCGTGTTCCTTTATAAATTCGGAAGCATCGGAAAACTAAGGACACCATCGTCAAATTATGCTGTCAGCGATGGTAGGAAAATGCAGAACCGCTTTTTAATTATCGATAAAAATACCGGAATGACTTTCTTAGTCGACACAAGCGTGGACATATAAGCGCTACCACACTCAAAACCTTTTAAAGATGCTGCGACGGATTATTTTCTTTACGGTGCCAATGAATCGACCATCCAAACGTTTGGCAAAAAATTATTAGTGCTGGATTTGGAGCTCCGTAAATGATTCAAATGAACACTTTGCTTTCCAGAGGTATCACGACCAGTCATTGGTGCAGATTTTTTGCAATATTTCAACTTATTAGTTGATCTTCGACGAAGATGTTTGGTAGACGGTGAAACAACAATCGAAGCCGCAGCTCGAGTTGTTCCGACAATTACATCTACAATTTCAACCATATTAAGATATAACGAATCCAAGCCTTGATAATGATCATATCATCTTGTGGAGTGCCGATACATTTGATCATGATATTGAGATACTCTAACTATCTCTAAGCGAAGGCCCGAAAGGGTCTGTAGTGGTACGAAAAAAAAGATATAACGAATTCCACGAAATACTCACTAAATTTCCATCCAACACAAATCCACACGCCATGACACTCGTGAAAGAATATCCAGTAAAACGTCAGATAGTTAAACATGGAACGCGAGTTACTAATTGCACTAGACGCTTAACGCCGGAAAAATATACTGCAGAAAAAGAACAATTCGAGCACATGGTAGAAATCGGAATCTATCAACCGTCCAACAGTCAATGGGTCAGTCCATTGCATTTGGTACAAAAGAAAAATCAGGAGTGGAGACTTTGTAGCGATTGCTGCTGTTTTAACGCCATCACAATTCCAGATCGCTATCCCATAGCTAACGGCGAAGATTTTGCAAATCACCTTCATGAAAAATGCATATTCTCGACTGTCGGTTTGATTCGTGCTTACCATCAGATTGCCATGGCAGATGATGACATGCCAAAGACCATTGAGATCACTCCATTTGGTTTGTTCGAATATCTTTTCAGGCGATTTGGCCTGGGAAACGCTGCACAGACCTTTCAGTGGTACATAAACATCGTGCAAGACTTTTATTTGTCTACTAAATGACATATTGGTGGCCTCAAAAAATCTGAGGGAACATAAAGAATATGGAACAAGGTGAACTCGAGTAAATGCAACTTTGGAAAAGATAAAGTCAAATATTTTGGTTACGTCGCCGGCAACGATGGAATTCAGCGATATTTGGATTACTTTGTCGGACAACGCTCTAATCGCAGAAAAGCCGAAAACTATTGTTGAGCTACGAAGATATTTGGGGCTCTTGAATTTTTATCGAAAATTTATGAAAAATACCACCGAAGTATTGCAACCACTTAACGCTCTACTAGAAAAGAGCAAGAAAAAAGATAAAACCAAAATAGTTTGAAACGAAATCACAGAAAAAGCGTTTGAGAGAAGTAAAAACTTACAGTGTACCCGACGCTCCGCTAGCACTACGTACAGATACCTCGAATTTTGCAATGAAAACGATATCCGAGCAGTATAAAGAATAAGAGTGGAAGCCTCTTATTTTTAGAGTTTCGCGCTATAATACAAAACCCTATTGCAATCACGAATTGTGTCCGTCCGTCTGTATGTCACAGCATTTTTTCTCCAAAACTATAGGAGCTACAGCCATGAAACTTTGTGGGAAGGTCAGAAGTGGTGACTTCTTGAAAGTTCAAGGGTGGAAAAATTTTTCGAAGGGGTTTTAGGGGGTCTCCCCGTATAGAGAGGTGACCCTTTAAAAAACAATTTTCACCAAGGATAGTCGAATAGGGTGTCATTGGAAAGGTCTTAATGAAATCTTTTCAAAATCAAAAAATTGCCTTATCTGTACCGAGGGGTGCAGGGGAAGGGGAGATGTACGAACTTTTCGCGTACCCCACTCGCGATTGGACACCTTCCATCCGAAAAATCAGAAAAAATCATGAATGTAGGCCTTTATGAGTAAAACAACAACAAATATGTGTGAAGTCGGAATTCAATCAACTTTTTTAGTAATAGTATGATTTATCGATTTTAAGTTTTCTTGAATAAAATCTTAACGGTACCCTTAAATTCAATAAAATTCAGTACAAAGATGACTATTTATAAGATTGATTTTTTCTGAAAGTTTCACAAAGATCGAATAGTATTTAACGAAGTTATAGCGGTTTGAATTTTCCTGTATTACTATGGAACAATATGCGCTGTATTACTATGGAAACGTATGGCTATGGAACCATATGCGCTTTTTACCGACTCAGACACTACAGCTTTGCTAGGATTTGCATTAAAATTTCAGGCATGATAGGTTTCATGAATATCTTTGAGAATTGTTTCAGCTAGTGATATCAGTAATCGTAAAACAAAATAATGGCTGTTTTAAATGCGAAGATTGAATAACTTTGAGTTATTTTTCCACAACTTCAACGTTTAAGGTGCATGCTTTTAACACTTGGTTCAATTTAATGAACGAATAAAGATATGTGCCTACAATTAATACTCATAGGTGAAACAAGTTGGGGAAGCAGGAGAGAGCTCCTAGCAAAAGGGCTTTGTAACCATCTAGGATTCGAAAAAATTGGCCATGAATCGATGATTTCAGTACAGGGGAGTCGGCCCATGAAAAAAAATTTCATCAAACGTAGCCGATATGAGTCCTAAATGAAAGTTCTCTATGGGCGCTTTTCAAAACAGTTCTTAAACTGACAATTTTTGCTTCAGCGGGGCCACAGGAGGGGAAAATACACGAAAAATGTGTTTCCTCCCTCGATAATGGACACCTATGATCTAAAAAATCTGAAAACATTATCAAGGGAAATATTTATGAGTATAACAATAAAAAATACCTCAGAAGTCAAAATTCGCTCAACTTTGTTAATAATAGTATGATCTTCGAATTTCATCTTTTCTCCAATAAAATCGTCTTTGAAATATTTCTTGATTTTTTTCGTTGCCGCTGGCTGCATTTTGTAAGTTGAGTACAAAACCCTTCTGACATGAGCATAGGTCTGTCTACCCAACTTGTTTTTTTTAAAATTTAGCAGTGCACAAAAAAAAATACAGCACGTATGACCAAGAGTTTCAAGCAATACATCCGGCCATAAAAATTTTTCGAGAAAAGCTAGAAGGGAGAACATTTGTTATAAAAACGAATCATAAGTCCCTGACGTTTGCATTTGCGCAGAAATTGTCAAAAACATTACCACGGCAAACACGACAATTGATTTATATGTCTGAGCTTACAGCTGAAATATTATTTATCCAAGGAGATGAAAACATTGTACCTGATGCTCTATCTTGCCTCGAGGAGATTACGATCCAATCGAAATCGCAAAGGAACAACAACGCGACGAGGAATTTAAAATCATCATTGAAACCGAAGCACGTTTACAAACCAAAAGATTTTCTGTTGATAATGATCCCTTTATCTTTTGTGACGTATTAACGAAAATCTCGAGATCAACAATAACCAAGCTGCTTCAACGACAAGCATTCAACTCTGTCCATCGTTTGGCGTATTTGGGAATAAAAGCTGCAAGGAAACTGACTCAAAAGTGTTACATATGGCCAAAGATGAATCAAAACATTGCGACATAGGTAAAAAGCTGTATCAGCTGTCAACGATCCAAAATCAACCGGCATACTGTACAACCTCCAATTTCATTGGCATCAATAGACAATTGATTCGATCACGTGCATATTGATATGAAATGCTTTACGGTGTAACACTGCGACTGTCTGGGGAGTTCTTCCTGGAGAACGAAGTTACTTATGAAAATTCTTTGTGTGTAGTTACATAATTGAGTTGCTTTTTAGTAATTTTTTTGAAAAATTAGGACTTGATTATTATGATTAGCAACGAAAATAGTGTCACTACTACTTAATAGTTATTTGTTGAGACTGGGGCAAGAGCCGATTTAATTGCGCTTTACCGCAAAGAAACTACATAATACTAATCCCGCGTGTAGAACAACATATATAATTTTTCCGCTATCCAGCTTTGTACAGTTAAATTGGAAGAACATGAGCCATACTGCCTAGCGCCGAGGATCCATAGTTAATTATTTTGTCAAAAGATTTTAAGAGAAGGCTTTCCTGATGAAGATATGACCTATACTAATTTAATTTCACTGAAGATAATCTATGAGGTTTTTACTCGTATTACCTTTGTTAAATTATAATTTAAGTTGTGTGAGACGGTTCACAAATTTTCTATTTCACGGCTTAAAAAACATATATACTATTACTTTATCATAATTTTATGTATTTTGCAGCAATGCCTCAAGGCATCCTAGATATTTGGACTGATAATCCAGCTATTATGCTTCCATACGATGCTAAAAAGGAACCATTAAGTGAAAAATGTATGGAGCTAGGGAAGTATTTGATGACTAAGTCATTTGGAGACTCGAAATTGACTGAAGACTCATACCTTGATGTATAAGCTTTCATGATATAAATGGAAAGAAACACAAATCAAAGTTTTTACATTTTTCAGATTATATCCTACCGATTATTTTGGCATCCTATTCATCGCATGGTTTTATCTCGCCAAAAATATGCAACGGCACCAACATATCTATATGAGTTCGAGTTCGATTCACCGGGCCATGGTCTTCTCAAAACCGTATCAGGGTCTAACAAAGCTGGTGTATCGCATGGCGATGATTTGGGTTATATATTTTTGAATACAGTGTCGCTGGAACCAACGCCCAATTCGCCAGAGGAAAAAGTTACCAAGCTATTTGTCGGAATGTGGTCACAATATGCACTAAATGGGGACCCAAATTGTGATGAGTTGAAACCTGTCAAATGGGAACCAGTCGATTCTGATTCAAAGCGACATAAATGCTTAATAATTGGAAACGATTTTAAATTTGATATTAATCCCTTAGCTGATATAATGGAATTTTGGGATGATTTATATGAAGAAAACACTTTGGTTTGATAAAATTCCACTAAGTTAAAACTAAATAAATAAATTTCATGAGGCTATTTTCGAATTTGTTTGAATATTCAATACTTTCAGGAAACATAGAAAATGGATAGAATTTTAACCTAACGGTGTTGGTCAAAATGCATGCTTGTTCTTACTGTTTAAACTCATTAAATGTGGCTTTTTACTTAATGTCTATTGGCTTTTGTTTTTGAATGTTTTGGCACTTCATTGGTTTGTTATTGCTACTTAAATTATTCTAAATGCTCTTTATGCGTATGATTATAACACTAAAAAGATTTAAATGCAATTTTATCTCTCAGGAACCTCAACCGCCAGAGCCATGGACACATATAATAGATGGTACGGGAGAAGCACAAAGGGCTGTGCAAATGTCATTCGCCACGGGAAGAATTGTTGGCTCCGAAGATTGCCTTTTTGTTAATGTTTTCACAAAAGATGTAAGTTTAAAAATACAGTGTAATGTTTTATATGATTATCAAATTATACCGAAATAGTTTAAAGACTCTTGACATGGAAATCGAAGACTCTTGACTTGGAAATCGAACATTCTTGCATTGAATTACGTTGAAATGTGGTAATTCAAGTTAACCTTTTAATTCTGAACTCTCCTAAAGAGTATGTATATATTTCTTAGGCCAATAGAATAAAATGTGTAATAAATCGTATGAAGATAGCCATAAATGTTGCTATTTTGGCTAATTTCAAGTTTTCTACCCAAAGCTAAATGATCGATTGTCCCCAAAAAATGTTGACTTTCATGTTTGTTTTTTTTCTTTTCATCCAGTAAGATGAAAGAAATATTATTACATTTCACATCATATCACTAAACAGGAAGCTATGAACACATTGTATCACATAAAATCAAAGCATCTGAATGATTAAATTCAATTTGACTGTTAATACGATTGATTTCACTAATACATTATAGCTATGCATTTTAAGATAAGGTTTGATGGTTGTATGAATTGAGCATTTTGTATTTCAACCTTTACAGATTTATTGTACCCCCATTCTTACGAAGAAACCAAGAGCTCCTCAATTAAACCGACCTCACGTACAAAGTGTTTGATCATCGCTGGTTTCACCTATTCAAGAAGTTTCTCAGCAAAATAGTAAGTTGGTAGACTATCTCTTCTGCTCCAAAATAGAGCCCTGCAATACGTCAAAAGATATTCACCTGCAAACCTGCCGAATCTGGTCTCGTCATTCTCCTTTAGACCCGGTTTCCTGAAGATGTCCTCCGAGTTTACAATGCCCTGTGAAAAATTGTAAAAGGATCTTAAACTGGTTCTTTTCTAGTTTTATGTACCATCTAAATTGTTTCTTATCATACGACTAACGGAACACCTTCTTTGTCATGAGTCCTGGATACCTTCTCCAGAGTTTATTGCACTCCCAAGCTTGTAATTCATTTAGATATCTCCAAGTAAATTTCTTTTCGATCGCACTGAGGGGTTCAAGGTTAACGAACGCCACCTTTGATCCTTTGATAAGAGGTCTGATTGTTCATTACTCACCACTCCTACATGTCTTGGCACCCAATACCGAGTAACCTTGCTGTCCACACGCACTTGATTGAGTTTTGAATAACATTCTTGAACTATTTTAGATGTTATTGTTAATAGGGCTTTAATAGCTGCTTGGTTATTAGAAAAGATGGTTATTGTTTTGCCCTTGTATTTCTTGTCTATGCAGCATTGGGCATTTACTGCAATTGCATAAACTTCTGCCAAGAAGATGCTTGGCATCATTTCCAGCAGTTCATAGTGCTTAGTGCTAGACCCAAGCACCCCAACTCTTGTTTCCTATGCAGCTTAAATCCGTCTGTGTTCCATTTGATTGCATGTGGCTCTATGAAGTGCACACTAGATTCAGAGCTCCAATTCTTCTTGTTGCTCAGCTTGGTACAGACGCTTTTATCGAAGCTAGACTGTGCCACCATGCCATCAAATGGCGCACTGGTCCATGGGAACAGCTTAGCTGAATTGACTTACTTTTTATATCCAAGCCTAGAGCAGCTCTCCTTTTTGCAGGAGAATCCCCTAATCATTGTGGATCTAGGCTTCTGTTCTATCTTAAGATAGACGGATAATCAATTCAGTATCCTATAGAGCACTGCTTTTGGGAACGATCACATTGCTCCCGTGATTCAGACAAACGCCAGATGTTGCATGCGATTGCGTGTTTGCCTCATTGTGTGCTGCTGAACCTTGTCCACCCAAACAATAGTCCCGTAAGTGATGACCTCATTATCATGGTATACATCTAGAACAGTATTCTTGGACTACAGCTCCAAAACTTGCCCGAATTGTTCATGCACACAATTAGAGTTCTTGTGGCTTTTGTTATCGATACTTCAAAAAGTCGTTTTCATGTAATTCTACTTCCAGATGGATTCTGAGACACGTAATTTATCTCCTGAACTCTAACTCCAATCTGCTCAAGATTATGGTGAGAAGTTGCTCTAGTTTACGCTTCTTTGTGAATGGTACCAGCGCGGTTTTACCAGGATTAAGCTTCAAACTAATTTATTGGCACCAATTATTTACACTACAAAGTTCTCGTTGCATAGTTTCACACAGTGTTCCTTCGTATTTTTCTCAAACTAGGATAGCAATATCGCCAGCATATGCGTGACGTATTATGCCACTTTTAGAAAATCTTTTCAGAATATTATCAGCAACACGTGTCTAAAATAAAGGTGATAAAACCACTTCTTGTGGATAACCTCATGTTGTACGCATAGTTATGGTTCTAATTCCAGCTTCTGAGTGACTGTTCTTGTAGTAAGAGATTGTGATTTCCAGTCAATGATGACAGAGTTAACCTATCTATTCACTAGTGCACTCCTCGCCGCCATATGGATTGCATTGTCGAAAGCTTCGCCCTTGTGCTCCAAGGGATCTATAATCTTCCTTGTTAGTGTATAGAGAGCGCTTTACGTAGGTTTGCCTGTGCAGCAAGTGTCGTTGTCCTTATATAATTTTCACTTTCTCTAGCGTGTTAACTATCAACGATGTTAGGCTGATTGGTCTGCATGTCTTTAGGTTGGCGGCGTTACCTCTCTTTACAGCTTTGGTATACTTCCCATGGGTAGACTACTCCTATATGTTCGTATTAAAAAGAGCATGAGTAGGTTTTATCCTTTTTGAGTAAGAACTGTATGTACTCTATCTTCACTCGGTGATTTAAATAGTTGAAAAAAGATTAATGCCCATTGTATGTGCTTTTCCGTACAGATGGTGGGGGCTTCATTTCATTTCATCTCATGCAATTTGGTTTCACTAGTGAATCCAAATCGTCAATCTTTTCATTTATAATTTCACTCCCTGGGAAGTGGGTCTTGATTAGAAGAAGAGCTCTCTCTTTACTAATTTCCATATAGCTGAGTCAGCCCTCTTTAGGGCAATATTCTGGCTGTTTCCCTGTTTTGCAAAGGCTTTATGAACCCTTGCTCCAGAAGAGGTTTCCTTGATATTCTCACAAAATTTTCTGAAGATAAGGCACTTTGCCCTGCCAATTTCTTTACTATAGTTTGCTAGAGCCTTATGGTGAGTATCCCAGTTGCAAATGCGTTTCTCTGCATCGTTTAGCATTCGCACTTCCATTCTGAGATTCGTTAACTCTTCCTTCCACCAGTAGGGTTCTTTCTCCTTCTAAGTGATACAAATGGGATAGTTTTACTCACAGGCATTAATTATGGTCTTGTTGGTCTTGTTGAGTTGAGTTTTCTTTACTGAAACATGTTGTAATTTTTTTTCCAAAAGGAATTGATATAAAGCCCAATTTGTTCGTCTAAGGGTTCGGAGTGAGGTTTGCTTCACAGTCAATGTTTCTACCTCACATTTCAAAATGCTCTACCAACACCCTCCGCCTCCTTATCATGGCAACAATGGTCATGCTGCTGATAGTGATATCCAGTATTTCCTCTCTTGCTCTCGTGACGAAATTGGGGTATTCTCCACGTTGAGAATATTCAAATTTACCTTCATTATGAATTCAAATAATTCCCTGACTCTATAGTTGGTAATTAAGTCTCAAGAGGAGTATGCCGATGCAATAACTATGTCAAGAGTGTTACCCTCTATTGAGACAGAAGTTCTTATGGGAACCAAAGCTTGCGTCATAAATTTTGACAGACACATACACTTCAAGTTTTTCCTGATCATAACGCCAGCTCTGGGTGGCTCTTCCTCAGAATTTACCTCCCTGGCTCCAGAGCTACTGAATCAGTGCTAGCTCTTATTGTTTTTTTGCGAATATTCTGGCAAAAACCGTGGAGGTAGTTTCGGCGTGATGAAGATTTACCTGCACTGTACGAGTAATTTCCCCACTTATTATTTGAAATTCAATTGCTCGAGTTCCAACCCAGATACTTTTCTTGCCACTTCATTTGAGCCGCTGTGTTCCTCATTGTTAGAGCTGATGTAAAAAACGGAGAGATAAAGCAACTCCATCCATGTGATCCAAGTTTACTTTTCTAGATCCAGCTGCCCAGGCAACGTAACCAGATGCGACTTCTTCTGGTTCAGTTTCTGTCCTCCTGTCTATCTTCTCAGTCATAGTATTGTCATAGTATTCTGATTTGCCTTCCCTGAATTTAGCATTTTAGAAAGTACGGCCAAAATTGCCTTTTATTTTCGTTTTGAGACCTTATCATCTCCATGGAGCTCCTCTGTGCTAGCTCCTGGGGTGCCTGCCGAAAGTTTCTCGTCTTTTTCTTGTGCTTCTGCATTGATCTTCTAAAAACCTAAGCTGTAAGCTTGCATTCATGGTGACAATGAAGTCCAGTAACTTCTCGCCATTTTTTACGGCTAGAATTTTGCCGGTCAATTCTGGCTTTTGTGCAGAGGTGTTTGGGGCTGCAAGTATGCTACGTAGCATGCTTGGCACCCAATCCCCAGCTTGTAGAAGGTTCATATTTATCGTCTTTGTTTAAGCGATGTCGTCGTCTTTTTATTCACAAATTTACGCCCCTCCACAAACTCAATTTTGGGACCACCCCTTCAAACCAAGTTGAATGATTATCTTTCCTAAAGTTCACGAGTAGCATGTCTGGATTAAAGCTAATATTTCTAAGTAAGAGTTAATCTCCAAATTGCGTTTCATAGCTTAATTCTCTTAAGAGCTAAGCGAGTTCCTCAGTTGTAAGGGGTTGGTGTGGATGATATTTCGTGGCATCATCTATCCCCTGTATTCTAAAAACACTAACGTTGTTGCTGTTGGCCTCGAACCCCTGCTTCAAACTCTCATTTGGTCAGTGGGATTGAGTGCCTGTGCCTCTGGTACTTTAATCAACTGAGATATGTGTAGCACTGGCTTATCTACACTACCCTGTCCAGAGGTTGCTTTTGTTTCTTGTACCTTGTTCATGCTCCATTCTGTAGCATTTTTCATAGCTTCTTCGAGTAAAATCTTCTTGGCTGGGAACGTTGGGCCCACTAAGTTTTTTTTTTGCAGTGCGTCATCTCTATCTTCCGGTTGACCTGGTGGTGAAAGGGGTATGTTGGTGGTAGGCTTTGTTTTTTTTGGGAATAAGGCATATAACGGGTGTTTTTGAGAGGCAGAGAACTATAAATTGAAAGATACTTTTTTTCATTAGTATTTAAAGGTGGCTTTGGGCATGTGGCCACCATAGCTAACGAGTACGTAGGATGCAATTTTGTAGTTTAATTTTTACACACTCTTCGCTGTAAAGCAAGCTGTGTTTCAGCAATAACACGTTGAATGTTGGCCTCTACGTACTCAATTGATTCTGGTTTATCGGTCTAGACATATAACGGTACATATTCCTAAAGAAAGCAATCTAACGGTGTTAAATCGCACGAAAGGTGCCCAGTTAACAGTACTGTTTCGTAAAATTAATTGTTTGTCAAATGCGTCTTTTGGTAAATTAATTGTATCGCACATTGTGTCTGTCTTCCAATCAAGGCACCAAAAAGTTTGTAATCATACCTCTTAACCGTTCATAGCTGACTGTAACGTTGTTACCATCATTATAATCGAAGACATATAGACCAATTATCCCACCGCTTCATAAAGCACAGCAATTGCTGAATTTTCCTGGATACAATGATGTTTCAACAATTGCTTGTGGATTATCATTGCTCCAATTGTGGCAATTCTGTTTGTTAACATAGTCATTTAGCCACCATTTAACAATAAAATTGAACCGTGCTTTTCAAAATAAATTTGAATGATGTACAGAAGTTGCTGCGGTGTGGGGCTTTTCATGATGAATTCCCATTCAAAACTAACCTGAAAGCAACTGAGAAACTTGAACTCGCCTGTCATTGGAAAAAAATGCTGCATTTTTAAGTGCTACACCAAAAAAAAAAACATCCTTTAATATTCAATTCAAGATTTGACTCGCTGGGGAAATTGTAGATTAAAAGTATAAATTACTCATTGAGATATATGTCTTTACTTCAATGAGCAGAATTGCCTTTATTGATCAGTTGCCAACTTTTAACTACCTATGATGCTTTTAGTATACACAATTTTTAAGAAGAAATAGATTATCGCACCACCATAAAATTTTTGTTATTATTTTGTAAATAAAAACATAATTGCATTCTTTTAGATTAATCCAGCGAAATTGAAGCCAGTTATATTTTGGGTACATGGAGGAGGATTTGTAGCAGGATCAACATCCAGAGATATGTACAGTCCAGACTATTTCATTAGCAAAGATGTTGTATATTTATCATCAGCATATCGTGTAGGAACGCTAGGTATCCAGTTCAGCATCAACAAGAGCAGCATTTAATATGCATTCATAATGGCTTTCTTTCAGGTTTCTTATCATTAAAAGATCCTACGTTGCGAGTTCCTGGAAATGCAGGCCTAAAGGATTTAGTCCTTGCTTTGAAATGGGTACAAAAAAATATTTCACGATTCGGTGGGGATCCAGATAATGTCACGATATTAGGAGAAAGTGCTGGAGGAGCGGCAGTGCATTTTCTAGGGTTAACGCATCAAACAAAGGGTTTGTTCCAAAGGATGATTTGCATGTCTGGCTCAGCATTTTGTCCATGGGCACTTCCACCTGCGAAGAATTGGCCAATACGACTTGCGAAAGAGCTTGGGTATCAAGGAGTAGATAATGAAAGTGAAATTCTGAAGTTTTTGAAAACCATTGATTCCAAAACATTTGCTGCTGCTGAAATGAGAATTTTGAGTTTAGATGAAAAACATGAAGGGTATTTGTGGCCAGCGTCCCCAGTAGTAGAACCATATGAGACCGAACAATGCTTCCTTCCCAACGATCCTATAATTTTGGCCCAGACTACTTGGAGCAATGATATACCGATGATCACTGGCTGTACATCACGAGAAGGAATTTTCTTTTGCAATTGTACGCGTTTATACATTTCAATTTTCTATTATGTGCGATGAAAATATGCAATATGCATCAAGAATTTTATTTTCATTTTGCAGTAAGAGCTCCTGGCCTTTTCGACAAATGGAAAGCAAGCCCGGAAAAAATGTTGCCTTTTGACTTGAAGAACAACGCTAACTCAGAAGAATTAGCCCAGCGTTTAAGCAAGTTTTCCTTTAAAGACACTAAAATCGACGATGATTCCTACATTGATGTGAGTATTACTTACAAATCAAATCTAGCTTTTCTCAATGACAGCACCGTTTCAGTTCATATCATACAAATATTTCTGGCATCCAGTTCATCGTATGGTCCAGTCTCGCCAAAAGTATGCTAAGGCACCCACGTATTTGTATTCATTTGAATTTGATTCGCCAGAATATGCTTTCTTCAAGATACTGATTTCTTCGGATAAGAAAGGTGTTTCTCACGGTGATGATTTGGGATACATATTTGTGAACATGTTTTCTCCAGAAACAACTTCTGGTTCTCCAGAAGAGAAAATTGTTAAGTTATTTATCGGAACAATTGTGAAATTTGCCGAGAACAACGACCCCAATTGTGAAGAGTTAAAGCCACTTAAGTGGATCCCGCTGAATGCCGATGAAATGCCCCACTCATGTTTGAGAATTGATCATGAATGCAAATTTGATAAAAATCCGTTTGCAAGCATTCTTGAATTTTGGGATAATTTATACGATCAAGAATGTTTAATTTAGTCATAATTTCTTCCATCTAAGGGTTTAAGGATAGCTTACCGTCAAAATGTTAATCGTTTTGAAATGAGAAGTCGACATATAGTATGTATTGATTGGTGGATTAAATGGAACGAAAAAAAAAACAAATGTTTCTTTTATCATACTTATTTAAAAACAATTTGTATGAAGAAATTTATCAAAGCAATTTCTTAGATGAAAACCCTGAAACTTTTAATTGAATTCTAGACTCATCATAACAAGTTGAAGTAGCAGGTGAGTGTTCCTTAGTAAATCAATCAATATATTCTGCATATCAAAACTTGACCAATATACAGATTCCATTAACTCAGGTCGAAAAATTATTATGGTTATTATATTTTTATATTCGCCACCATTTTGTTTCTAGTGTTTTGACCCCGTCGCTTAATCAGTCATCATAACATATCAATATTACAAACTTTTTCTAAAATTTTTATCAAAATTCCTACATATTTATAGTGTCTAGGTCCGTTGCAAACGTGTATCAAACTAGCATTACGTGTTAATGTTGTTCTAGTTGTTAAATATTCAATCGGCTATAACTTAGCTGTTTATTGTTCGATCACTGTGAAATTTTCAGAACACATACAACCGCTTTCAAAACACTTAATTTATAGTTTTCGGGAAATTTAAGGGACCCATTTTGATTTTATAGGCAAAAATGTAAAATTTATAAAATGTACTATTATAAACGAAGTTGATGAAATTTTGACTTCTGAGGTATTTGTTGCCTTTGTACTCCTAAATTCACACTTCTGTGATTTTTTTCAGATTTTTCGGGTGACACATAATTTTCGTACATTTCCCCCTCCCCTGCACCCCTCAAAGCAAAACTCGTCATTTTAAGACCTGTTTTGGAAAGTTCGAATTAAGCCCTTTTATTTGATACCCATATTTCCAACATGCAATGAAATTTTTTTTTCAGGGGTCACTCCCCTATATGGGGATACCCCCCTTAAACACCTTATAAATTTCTTTTTGTCATAAAACTTTGAAGAGGGCATCACTTTACACCTACTTACAAAATCTTGTGTTTCTAGCTAATGCAGTTTCCGAGAAAAAGTGGTGTGACACACGGACGGGCGAACGGACAGACAGGACGCGATTTTAGTAGGGTATTGTAAAATGATTTTACAATACCCTAAAAACTCAGCCCTAGTACTAAAAATTATTATGTAATTGTAAAGCGACACTTTTGTATCTAGAAGAGAACGTAAGGCTACGGAACCACTTTTCAAGTGTGTTATTTCGAAAGTCGTTTGGGTACCCTAGCGAACAGAAGAACAAATATTTGGAAATGTTCGGCGCCTTCCCTTCTACTATGGATTTGGGGTTCATTTAACTATTTGCTTGAGTAGTATCTTTTAGATCGAACAATCTACATATTGTGGATCATTTCCGCTCCCACATATTGAAAATTCAGTGATTTTTCGCAAACCAATCGATGAAATGCGAGTAGAATGTATCGTACTAGCCCTCCGATGAGCCGTTTTCTCACTCGATGGTTATTGGAAGTCTTACGTGAACAAGTAGGGGTGAACTATTATTTTGCAAGCAAGAGCTACTTACAGTAAGAACTTCAATTTGAATGGTAACAAAATTTTCAACATGTTGGATTTTCCTGGACTTATTGACTATTTTTCAGGAGTTAGTGAAGTTAAGTTTTCGTTGCGTCATAGTTATCTTCCATTCATGTATTGATGACAAGTGCTCTTGATTTTTAAGCCAATTATATGCAATATCTTGTGATTGTGTGAATATTTTAACAAAGACGAAATCGATGGTAATGATTGATAGGATGGTGACGATTATTTGCGAAGTCTTACCTTTGGCACTACCTCGGAGCCGCAACAGCAGTCGGCACTTGACGATCACTCATGGTCGTAGCACGAGCGTGAAACATACACTCCCGACGAAAAGTATGCCACACTATTCGTAAGGGACCCAGCTATCACATTCTCAAGCCACGACCTTCAAAACATACATGCGCGCCATCGACAGCGTTTGTCTCCATCATATTTGAACCACGCTGATACAAAGATAGACAGAACTGATTCTTGGTAAGTGGTATTTTATTTTTCAGGGTCATGTTGATTTTACTGTGGAATTGTTTCTATATATATTCACTATTTCACAATATAGGTGCAGCAGCTGAAAATTTAAAGAAATCAGTTTCGTATACAGGAAGGATGTATAATGTAACAGAAGTAACAACTGGATGAATTGAAAAATGTTCATGGGACAACATATAGTCAAAATAATTACAGTAATTGATGCTTCTCGTTTGATTAATTTGTTGTGACTCCGTTTGTAGTTCATATGGAACTCGTAACGTTGATGATTACATTGAAAATTCTATTTTGGAATTTGAATTTCAAATTTCAAAATAGAATTTTTCTTGTGAATATTCCTCAAATTTCATACGTTTTCCAGCTTGGCAACACTTTTTCAATCCCCGCGGCATGTCGACTTAGATTGTTGCAATTATTTTCATCGTTAAATATCATTATTGTGTGGTTGCGTCGTCACGAAAAATAAAAAAAGGCTGTTAACTAGAAATGCATGATAGAGGAGCCGGATGGCTTTTGCCATTCAATGCATGAAGCACAACAGCTTTCAATTACGTTAAAGCGGCACGTTAGAACGTATTCCAAATTGAGGCAAGCCCAAAAAGAAAAATCGATGAAAAAGAGACACACTAAGCGAATATTGAAGCAAGAAAACAAAAAGGTGAAGAACGAAATCGCTTCATTGAATGAAATCGTCCAACAATTATAAGAAGAAAGCGAAATCTAAAAGTTAGTCAATCAAGCAAAACCCCAAGCAAATACATCAAGTAACACAAGTAAGACCCGGTAACTGGGAGAGGAAATTCATCCACAACAGAGAAACGAAAAACTGAAGATACCATGTCAAAAAGAATAAGGTTCAAATTTGAAATTTATTTTGCACTACGTTAATTTCGTGTGGACGTGTGCAATTCCACATAACTTGAATGTTAGCAATACTACCAGCATTTCCGGTGGCGCAGAAGATGGATATGAATGTGATCGACATGAGATTACACCAATCATTAATTCGGGATCACTGTAGTGTTAAAGCAAGTAAACAAACAAATCAATTAAATGCAAGTCAAGTAGACAAACCAACGCTCATGTCAGAAGTGCTTTGTACCCAACTTCTCTGAAATGCAGTCACTAGCAACGAGTGAAGTCAAGAAACATGACAAAAAGATGTGCACGTTTGAAAGAAAACTCATTGTTTCTCTATTTTCAACAGACGCTATATTTTTTGAATTATACTGAATTCCTAATAATATTTATGTTGTTGATCTTATTTTCAAGATCAAATGAAAACTGCAGTGTCTAATTCGATGGAAATTCCATAATTTTATAGGGAGTTACCTAAATCATGTGTTATTGTCGTTGTAATTGGAGAAATTTCAAATGGCTATAACATTTGAGTATATTATTCTATAAAGACCTTTTATAAGAGTATTGAAATATTGAATTTCACTGACTGTAAGGGTATCCATACGATTTTATTGGGGAAAATGTGAAATTAGAAGATAATGTTATTATTAACAAAGGTGAGCGAATTTTGACTTCTGGGGTATTTGTTGTTGTTGTGCTCATAAATACTGGATACATAGTTATTTTCGGATTTTTCAGATATCAGTTGTCCAATCGCGAGGGTAGGGGGACACGATTGTTCATGTCAGTTTAGGAACCTGTTTTGAAAAGCTCTTATCAAGACTTTTTATGTGATACCCATATCGACTACCTTTGATGAAACTTTTTTAACGAGGACCACCCCCCTATATGGGGAAACACCCCTTTTTGTCGAAATTTGAAAAGAGCACCACTTAACACTCACATGCAAAATTTGATGTTTTTAGCTTGAGTAGTTCGCGAGAAAAATTGCTGTGACACATGGGTGGACGGACGGTTGGACAGACAAGACGCAATTTTAGTAGGGTTTTGTAAAATTATTTTACAAAGCCCTAAAAAATCAATAAATGATTAATATACCGATGTATTATCTTGGTTTTTTTGTTTTTGGATGTTTAACTGGTGAACTGGTGTCGTGTAAAATGAAATTTGTTCCAAATGTTTCAACGTGCCGATATTCATTCGAGCATTAATCAACCAGCATGTTTGGGCATCCGACGCTTATTGAAACCAAGTATCGTATTAAATGCTGATGGGCATCTGGCTGCAGTGCAGCAGAATTAAGCCAGTACAAATTCTTCTTACAATTAACAAAACTGTGTCTGCGACCCCAAATATATTACTGGTAGGATGCCCTCATCTACTTATAAGTCAAACCAACTTTCCTGGACTCAGCAAATTAGCCACATCTAGATGAGTATAGCACGGTTAGAATTCAACAAATTGAATAATGTCCAGTTTTAAAATCGATGAGACAAAGTGAGGAGCACTAACGAAAGTTGGCAAACCAGTTTTGTAGAGAACTCGGCTTCAAGAGCGGTAAACCGAAAACAACAAGAAAATTGTAGGGTTGTCTTGACGAAGCTTGCCAAAATTACATGAAAACACGTTGAGTAAGCAGGAAGAAGGTCTTTGTAAACATCCTAGGGTTAGAAACAAGTTTTCTAATAGCGTGAATCGATAACTTGAACTATTCATCCAATACTTTGATATGAAATCGTTCAAATTTCTGCAATAGATGCACTTTCAAAAAGTACAATGCAGCCGTCATCTTGATCCAGCTTAAATAATTTTTCTCAATGCTCGGCCGATTGAACATATTCAAGTTAAACAGTATTCCATAACAAATTTTTGGTACATTTTGCCTTCCCCTGGACCCCCCAATTCATGAAATGATTTTTTTAGTTCAGATCCTAAAAGTTCTAATCAAGACCTTTCATTTGATACCCCACTCGACTATCTTTGATTAAAAAAGTGATTAAGGGCTCATTCCTTATAAGGGGTTACCCCCATTAAATTGTTTTTTGATTTTTGGTAAGACCTAAACTTTTGAGAGACGGCACTCATGTTGTATAGATCACTTAAAACTAACTCACCTGTGTTTTTAATTAATACTGTATAATCAGAGGAGCGATATTCCTCGTAAAAGTATATAGTGTTTTTTTTTTCTTTCTTTGAAAAGGAAAAACCTAAGTTGCTCTCCTGAGCATTGACTTCTTCGAATTCAATTGCTGTTTTTATTGTGGTGCAAATCTTTAACATCTGGGCCTTTGGATGGACGTCGTTCATGTCTTGGATTGGTGCGGTAGTGTATCTAATTGCGTCGCCATTTAGTGGTATGTTTTTGTGTCATGTGGATACAATTTCAACATTTGGTCTTCCCATTTATGCACTTTTCTTAACTACAATATAATGGAGGGCAATTGATTTTATGGCCAAAAGTATCGAACGTATTTATTATCGTCAATTATTTTGTTTATTTGATACCCACAGGCTAATTCTCTTTTTTCATGAAAACCCCTTGGGCCTGCTTTTTTTGAGTGAGTAGATGCATGGAAGGAAATGATTTTACATAGGTGTAGGATGGATTAAGGTTGAACCAGGTAGAGGAATATTAGGTTTTTGTTTTTTGGGTTATTGGATGGTCAGTTGCGGATCCTCTAACTTCCTTTTTTGTTGGAGGATGTGGCTAGCACTGGAAATGCATGTAAATAAGTTGTCCGTTATAATGCCACCGTCTATTTTTTTTTTTGTTTCTTTAAAAGCCGTCAGGTCTTATGTTGGATGAGCAGAGGCATTTTGACTCTTCCTCATTTTACCGCCAGGGAAGATGACTCAAAGGAGTCAAAAAGCGTCTACACATCCAACAAAGCAAGACCTGACGCTTTTCAAGAAAGATGTGAATTGGATGCGGATATCAAGTAAACAAAATTATTGACTATTTCCGTCTTTCTATTTTTATAAATATCAAGTCTTTCTAGGATGTAAAGTCTGTTTATGTAGCAATGTCTTAGAGTTTGTCATAGCGTTAGGCTCATATGTATAGTTTTGTAGGTACGTCATGTAGTTGAAGTCTGCCTTGTTCTGTAAGAAACATTGTAAGTGCTCTTTGTTGTTGTCGTCAGTTTCCGTGTTTCCCTTCCTATATACATATGTCGCAGTGCTTGAATATCAGTTTGTGTGCATTTGCAGATGTTCCCGTATATTCATTTGTCATTCAGTTTGGGTTTCAGTGTGTATCTAATGCTTTTGTTGGTTTTGAGTGCTGTGTGCAGCTTGTATTTCTTAAGGAAGTTTCAAAGTTTGTATGTCTCTTTGCTTACGTATATTAACGAAATCTCCTGTTGGTCATTCTTGTATGTTTCAGTCAGTTGGTGTTCCTATTGTTGTATATACTGTGTAATAAGTATGTCAATGTCCCGTCCTTTGTATACGTTATTACTAGCTATTCTGTATACGTTGCTTAGTTCATTGGAGTAGTTAGTAGGATGGGTATGAAGTAGAGTCTCCATATCATTGATCTGTATGCTACTAGTTTATGTTGTGTGCGGTGGTTAGATTTTGCGTGTATGGTATAATCAGTTGTGGTAAGTTTTTTAAAATAGTATTTTGTAGTCTAATCGTGTTTGCTCGCATATCACGGCTAAGTTCACATAGTTTAGTTGTCCGTTTTTTCCTTTTTCTATAGTGAAATTTATATTCGGGTGTATTTCAGTCATATAGGTAAGTATTTTATCTTGTTCATTTACTACTGGGTCAAAATTAATGCTACAGTCATCCACATATCGTTTATAAAATATTACATCGAATTTTTTTGACGATTTTGGGTATAAAGACTTCTTTTAAAGATTGTAAGAATATTTTTGAAATTATTGAGGACATTAGATGGCCCATACCCAAACCGTCCTTGTGTGACAATATATGTGTTATTATTGAACGTAACAGATTGGGTAATTTATCTGCGAATCGTCAGCTGTTATTTAATGAAAGTTTTTCTTTTAGTGTTTTCAGTGGTTCACCAACGGATAACGTGGTACTTGGCAACGACACTGGCTGATAGCATGTACCTTGACGACAATTTAGCGAAGTCCACCACCTCTCTAATGTTGACTGACACTTGTCGACTTTTATCACTAGACATCACCAACTTCTATACATCGTCGATGAAACACTGACCATTCGAAAAGAAAAACTTTGATTCATTAACAGCCAACCATTCACGGGTCCACAATATAATCTCAAGAAGATCGAAACCAAGCAGAACTATTTTTCGTTTAATAATAAGACATATTTGCACTTTGCCAAGGACGGTTTGGACTCGTAATTTAATTTATTAAGAGTATAGTGTATTAATGCCTATGGACATCAGCGAAAAGAACATTGAAGGGAACTATACAATGAATTGCTAAATTGAACTAGATATTTTCTTCCAGTAAGGAAGCTACTTTCAGGAGGAATTCAAGTTACTTTCAGGAGGAAGTATCGCTCCAAAGTGGAAAGCTTCTCGTGAAGGAATTTGCTGATGGAGTTTTCATCACTCAGGTCAAATTCAAAGTGCCTCTTACAGTTTTGTTGGCTAAGTTTCATTAGCGTAGTTTATTTCTGATTGACGTGGAGTAGATTCAATGTTGGCATCGTCAAAGCCGTAGGCAGGGAAAATGTCAGGGTAGTCAGCTTGTCGATGTGTCAAAAAGGTAGTTTTAGTTGTATGCTAATTTGGAAATATTCTTCAAACAAACTCTTTTGCTTTTTGTTCAAACTTTACTCGTTAAGTTTAATCATGCTACTGAGTAGACTTTGAAAATTCAGAAATTAAAACTATTTAAAACCTATTGAAAAAATAAATATTTAAAGAATCTGTTTTAAGTGCTTTCATCTCATTTCATTTAAACTTATAAGTTAAGAGTATGTGATTCCATGATAAAATAATCAAAATTACAAAAAAAGTAAATCCTTATTTTCTGATTTGAGTTTCAATTGATAAATTCTTAATATTATCGGAATTTACCCCTTAATGTTCAAATATTTGCCACAATTTTGTTTATCATGAAAGCAAAGATGAAAAAAAGCATTTAAATAGTAGTTACTGTTGTTGTTATAATAATTAAAAATTTAAAAGACCATAAATGCGCTGAAAATTAACTGAGCACTATAACAAATTAAGTACACTTTAATCATGTAACTAATAAAATTGCTGGGTCAAATAAGCGTAAGTAACAGAAAATCGACGATATGTCCTTAACAATTATTCGATTTCAATATTTGTCACTAGATCTAGTGGAAGATTGATCTTTTTAGTGACAATTTTTAATATTCCAGCGACTAAAAGTAGTTTAACGACAAATTCGGCATTTGTATTTATTCGGAATTTTTCGACAGTTAGATGGTAGTCAGTACAATTTAGAGGAAAACAAATTAGAAACATAAAATTTTAAAACTTATTTGGAAACCGATACTATGCAGTGAAATAGGTATTTGATTGTCCGTAAAGGACTGCAGTGATGATCAGCTGCCTCAGCGGAAGAGGATTTAGGGATCCGCCGAGATTGGCCTTGTCTGGGGACGCGTGAATGCGCTGGCGGGCTAGCGTTCCGGTGTCGTGGAGTGGGTTTTGCCCCCAGCACAAGGACCCACTACGAAAAAATTTCACATTCACGAATTCAAGGGATCGAATGCCAATCGACTGGTGTCGAGGCCGAGGTAACCTTCTTCTTCTTCGTAGCACTACAGCCTCTTTTGGACCTTCGCTTAGAGATAGTTAGAGTATCTCATTGTCATGATCTATCTAATGTATCGGCACTCCACAAGGTGATACGATCATTATCACGCTTTGGCCGTGTGTACGTCCACCCAGCTCCGAAACGTTCCGATTTTGAATCAGCACGTATCATAACTGAACAGGCTTACAGTCCATCCGAAGAACCACTCGAAATAAATCTAACATACTAAGGGTTAAAATTGCTTGTTCAAAGAACAAGTTGGGACGAGCAAAAACGAACGAACTGGCAGAGAATTCGCCATTAATGACCATCCTTATGGACCACAAATAAGGGTGGGGCATCCAGATGGAGATGGTGCCCCCTCGCACCCTCCCAACCGGATCTAGGTCCAAACGTAAACGTGGCCATGTGTTTCCCATTTGAGTGAAAAACTCATACAAAAGCACTTTGTGTGACTCTTTCCCACAAAGGAGAAGCACAAACGTAACCAATTCATGCCATAGAACTATGCAATGAAATCACATAAGCCTATATCATAACAGGGCACGCGAGCGAAAGGCCACTCTATCTGGCAAGAGCACCTGTTAAGCGGCAAAAAACGGGGGAACGCGCCCGATGGCTAGCCCATATGAACTGAGAAGCCTGCCATCAATGCGGGTCCTATACCCGGTCAGATTTGACGGAACGGAGAGACCGAGGTTTTAAGGTTGAAAGATCCATTTTATTGTGCAATTTTATTCGCTCTAATCATTAACCTTGTTATTCTTTTCATTTCTAAAATTAAAGCAATAAATTAAAAAAACCTTTCCAATTCCTATAAACTAACAGAAAACTAAGAAAAAAAAAACCGTTTCAACTAAATAAACTTCAAAATATTTCTTTTTGTAATTATTGTGTTGTTGATTTGTAACTCTAATCTTTTTATCATTAAAATTATTTGGTCTAAGTCTCGAAGAAAAAGATTACCGAAGAGAAAAAGAGAACAAAAAAAAAACACTAGGATTACATAAGCAACAGAATATTTGGTGGATCCGCAGTTATTCTTTGATAATAATTTGAGGAATTTCGCATTCGTTTTTTTGCCTATGTTCAATTCATTTTGCATTAAGCAAATATTTGTTACTCTATATGTGTCTGTGTGTGCGATTTAATGTCCTTTTTTTGGGTTATCTTTTCTTCGAAATTTCACCACAACAATTTCTACTACTATTCATATATACCACTGATGATCTTTCTTGTGTTCCATTTAAATCAATACAAATATGTACTTTCGATATCGCAATACAACAAATAGTTGTTTGAATTGGAGAGTTAAGGTACACTTTTCTCTTTTAGTAATTATATAGCAAATCGATATATTCAGATACAATACAAATAAATAGTGTTCATTACTGCCGTTTTGTGCATTTTAAAACTTCACTACATACGCAGGTTACGGGCATCGCGTGGTCATAACATTCAGATAAGTTCAGTACTAATCGAACAGCTTTTTGCATAGGAGCCAGGAAAAGTTCGGGCGTAAACTTGTTGCCCAGCACTTCATTTGCTTCCTTGATTCATTCTGAATTTTTTTGCTAATTTCCAGTTATAAAGCTGAAACTGTAACCACAGCGGATTCTTTACTTCACAATCATAAAATGACCACTAAGCTAGGGCTAAGGTACCGCATCACAAATATCTTTTTGCACTGCCCCCTGAGCGAAGAGAAATAGATAAAGTGTAATGGAAAATTGAAATGATCAAGTGTTATTTTCCCTGATGTTCGCACTTTCAGGGAAATAGTGCAAGAACGGAAACTAGAGGTTCTTCCAAGGCATAAACACTAAGAACTTTCGATGCTAACTTAAGCTTTTACCTATTTCTAAAATTTGCTTTCACACAATCCACTTTACTGGGGAAAACATAGATTTATTGCCACTTGCGGAAAATGGAACTAGGGTAGAAAGGAAACGATAATTTTGCACATTTGTTCTTTATTCGAACTCTTTACTACTTGTAAAATTCAATATTATGTTTTCAAAATAAATTCACCAACGTTTTAATCTCATTTTTGTTTTCTTTATTATCGAGCAAACATTAGGAGCTGTGCAATATATTGGCTTTGTCAGCAATTGGAGCACTTCGATTTTAGATGAAACGCTGCACACTTTATATGTTGCACCTGAACTTATTTCGTTTGAAATACTACAATACGTTAATCACTTTAAAAGGCCGGAATAATTTCCAGAACGCTTCACGATTGTAAACTTCTTAAGAGGCTTCGAATCACTTGGGGCTTTCGAAGTGTAAACTTGCGATAGATTTCACCAACGTTTCGATAACTTTATTATACAATTAACGTTGTCATCATCAAGGCATTAACAGGAAATTTTGATTCACACTAGCTGAAATTTAAATAACTATCTTTACGTTTGTTTTGTAATCACGTTTATTTGCACTCCATAAAAACCCACAATAATCATATTCACAGGAAAATCTTTGTTTCCAGTTGTGACGCTTCGATGCTTCGCGTGTCGCGGTCATAATCTAACTCCACTATCCGTCCCCAAAACTTGTATTTTTTCCTTCGCATCCCGTGTATAGGGTGAATTGCCTCAGCTGAGCTCTATTAACCCAGTTCACTTGTCTTCTGTGATGTAATACACCGTTGGGGAGTATTACATCAGCGTTCCCAAACCTGGAATTTTACATGCAGATTTGCAATTTTTAAAACAAAATTTAATTAAAGCAGAGAAAATTTAAGTGAAATTTGAAATGTAGTAAAGAAATTTAAATGAGGTACAGAAGATTTAAATGGAGTGAAGAAATTTAAATACGTAAAGAAATTTTAACTAGATTAAAGAAATGAAAAATTTTAAATTGTTATAAAAGTTAAATCTCATGACGAATAAAATTAAAGGGAGACATTTAAATTTTAATATAAAGGAAAATTGATACAATATAAAATAACATTTGATAAAATTAATAACAAGAAAAAGTATTCTACTAAAATATGATTGCAAATAAAATCAATTATTTATTTTTTTTCCAAATCTGCCACAAAATTTCGAGTAGGAGATAGGAAGGCTTTCGAGCAGTTAGATTGTGTGACTGCTCGATTAATACAGGGCAGCGAATTTTCTCGCGATTCCAAGGCAGTGGGAGTTAGCGAAAAAGGAGCTGAAGTATTTTTCACTTACAGAATCGATTGTCTTCGAGGTTGGAACGCGAAGTGAGACGAGTGAAGAAAACAATTGATGGACGGACAGACTGACACGTATGTAAACTTGTGGTGAGTATGTAAACTTGTGTGTGGTTGAAACTGAGTACAGGCGGACTAAACAGGCATATATATATATATATATATATATATATATATATATATATATATATATATATATATATATATATATATATATATATAACTATCGGCGCAGGTCCTTTGTGTGGTATACCCCGACTTTTTTCCCCGATAGGTCGGTTAGCAGGTAACGATGGGGTCCTACCACCTTCTGTACACGGCTTTTCAGAAAACGCCGGTCCAGCTTGGCATTGTTATGCCCAGCGGCGTCGCTTTGGCGAAAATTACAACGAAAAACCTCATCTTCTTCTTTGAAATTGTAAGGTCGTGACCTGAGGATATAATATTAACATCGTGGGCATACGCTACTAGTTGCGACGACTTGTAAGTAGTATTCCCGTGATGTCTGCTGGCATTTTCTTGACCACATGTTCCAGAGCAACATTGAATCTGCTTATTTTAGGCCTAAGTTCGTTGGGAAGCTTTCAGTCAAATCTCTGTTAACTTTGATCTGAGACTAAGTGTTTAAAATTGTAACCCTGGTAATGCATAGAGTTTACTTGGGACGCTGAAGTTAAGCATTATTTAGTACAGGACATTTCTGTAAACACTGTCGTATGCTTGCTTGAAGTCTACAAAGAGCACCAGTTTCACTGAAAATATTTGATCTATTATACTCGTAGACTATCCACTTGAAAAACCACCCTGATACTCTCCATTGATATCTTCATAATTGTGCTTCAGTCTTTGTTCAATGGCTTTAGACAGCATTTCACACGATGTACACAGTATATATAGATGTTGTGCGTCTTTGAAGAGATTTTTAATATTTGCTGATGTGCCATCAAAATTAAACTTTGAATAAGTAATGGTCCGATCAACAATGTGCATCACGGAATGAGCGAAATACTAGTGGTAGCTCGTTTTTCTATGAGGATATGGTCTGTTTGGTTATGCGTGCAGCCAGGTGGAGCTTATGATGAGATTTCTATTAGGCACTGTCGCATTTCCATTATAATAGCACTTAAATTAAATTGACAACCGTACGTTAAGATCTAACTGAAAATAGTGATGTTGATCTCATGATTTATTATAAAGAATTATGAAATGAAGTGCTAAGAGTAGAATGCTAACATATAAGGAAGAACTCAGCTACAACAAATTTATTTTAAGGAAATGTAATGTGACGCCTACGCCCAGGAATCGAAGTGATTCCGATCCCGAACCCTTGTAACCTGCCAGATGGATATGTCCTCGAAGTGCCAGCGGACTTCATCGGTTGTGCGGATATCGTTGTGCAGAAAATATTTTTTTTCTGTTCAAATATTTAGATCCGTGGATATAAATATTTGAAATATAGAATTAATCCAACCCCGGCACATTTCGAGACATAGCCATCTGGAAATGCCCCTCCACCGTGGCCATCGAGAAAACTATGCCACTGGCGACATCTGGAGAAGCACATTTCCGCCATATGACCACGCACAGATGTTTTGTCCGATGTGACAACCAGGGATTTGACAGCCACATGGAAGTGATGGCAGTCAGTATACTTTCATTTGGACAGATGTCAGTGAATTTGGCGCCTCTTGTAGGACGTAAAAGCCGAGAAGGTGTATGAAAAGAACGGGTCACGGGAATTGCCGCTGTTGTACGGACATTGATTAATCGTTTGGCTAAGTAACAGCAATAAGAAAGTGAGTGATGCAATTTTTCATCAATTAAAAGTTTAAGAGTTAACCTCTCTCTCTAGGTTAGTGTTGTGTCTAAAAGTAAAGGCCGCTCTTGATTGGGAATAAAGAGTTCCTCGCCCCATGAATGGGATGCGCCGAAAAACACCGACTGGCGAAATTCGTTGCGACGAGTGTAACAAGGTATTTACAAAGATTTGCTATTTAACACAACACTATAAAACATTCCATAAGGGCGAGAAACCATTCCGTTGTAATCGATGTGGCAAACGTTTTCCCAACGAAGTCACTTTCGACACGCACTATGCGAAGCACAGTGCAGCACAAAAACCCCATCAATGTCAATTTTGTCCGAAACAATTCCATCATAAAACCGATCTGAGAAGACATATCGATTCGCATACAGGCAGAAAAGCTTACGTGTGCGAAACCTGTTCAAAAGGCTTCACCAGACGCGATCATTTGCGCAAGCGGGGTGATACGCACAAACCAAAACCTCCAAAACCGTTGAAAATTCGAACGGTCCAAGTGGAGAGCTAGGAATTGTTTATTTAGATTAATTTCAATTGTTGAAAGCTCATACTGAAAAGTAAGACAAGTACCCCATTGCACATACACTTCTTTGCTTTAAGGGGACCGTTCTCGGAAATGAAAGTAAACACTCAGATCTGCAAACACATATTCACAGATGAGAGCAATGAAAGTGAATATTATCTCCTACCCTTGCCAGATAGTTCAGAGTGCAATCGGTTATTGGCAGCTAAGGCAATTAACTTTAGATTACTAATGTTTCTTCTAGCTAAGTAATAAGCTAAGTAGAGAATTAAAAATGAGAATAGTAATTAGATGATCTATAAATATATTATTAAGGATTTTATTTAAACAAAAGAAGAAAAAGATTGACAAAATTCTATTTACATTTATTATTAGATTTATAAAATTTTAATATATCTGCTAGATATTTGTTTCGTACCATTGGAGGATAATTAATAGCTTGTCAAACTCAAGTTAATGATTTGTTGCACTATCTATGTGATACGTAGATGAACCAAACTATATATTAATAATAACGATGAGATGTGCTATTGTTCGGAAAAAGTTTATTTGATGCAATATCTATTTTCTGCCCCGAGAAAGTTTAAATAATGTTGATGATTACTTTTTACTAAATGATTGACGGCCTTTTTTTCGAAAATTAAACTTTCTCGCTGTTTCCTTTCTCATTGAAGCTTCCTTAACATCCTTCAAAATCATCCACGATAGATGCTCCTTCCAAATGTAACTTGAACGATTATTCTAAAAAAATCCTAAATAATTGGTAGTTCCTTCCAAAAACAGTTCCAATAATAACTAATATTGTATTTCTAATACAAGTCCACTAAACCATTCTAAGTTTTACTTAAACCAAGATCAAAATGACTTGTAGATTTTCAAAATAACTAAGGTGCGATACAACAAATATATATCAAACAGATAGAACATCCATGAATCAAGAAATAATTATAAATAAATGAGTATTGTTAAGCTACAAAGCTAAATATCTACTAAATAGTATTTTAAATTAAGCGTAAAAAAAAAAAGAACAAGAAATGAAACAATACAAATATTATGTTTTGTTCAAAATTTTTACATTATTAAAAATGAATTGCTAAGTAACTAACGACTTTCCTTTTCAGTGACTCGTTCTTTTTCAGGGGGAACAGAGAGTGTAGGGTAAGTATGCCGTCGCGAGGGTAGGGTTTCGACAAATCCGCTGAAGTCGGTTTCGCGTCGCGCGCGGTACGCGGTACCTTTGCTTGTTTCGCCATTTCTTTAGAGTAGTTTTCTTCGGTGTAAGTTCGAGTAGTATATTTTTCGGTACCGCGTCGGTGAATCGGTAACGCGCCTATGAGATGTTGTAGCGTTTTTGATTGGAGATCTGTGGATAGATTCCATCCAGAACTAACGTAATGTAGGTTTCTCGTTCTGGATGAGTAAATGTTGACGCGTTTAGAAAACGGGCAATTTCAGGTGACTGAAATATTGTAATTGAGCGTAATCCATTCGGAGACCCGCGACCGAAATCCTCTCCGAACTAGCTGGCCGACAAGCAGTCACCGCGTGAATGGATTACGGTGCACGGATTGGTTGACCTGTTGGTACCATCCGTTGGCACTACTCAGACTTAACGTCTAGAACCGATGAGAGGTCGGTTCCGCGTTCGATCTGAAAAGGGAAAATCATTACAGAAAGCCGATGGTAGTCTGCTTATTTGAAGGCCTCGCCACTGGCAGGCACCAACAATGTATAAATTCAAGAAATATTTCAATGAGATGTATATGTTTAGAAAAAAAAACTATTTTTACCCACTCCCAGCGGTCGCATACAAGATGTGACAATTAAGTAATGAGACTGATTTTTATTCCCTTCCCTTTCCCAGACATCCTTCTCCTCTCCACTGATATATTTACCATCGGTCTAGCTTGTTTAGTTCGCCTGCTACGTCGTGTTGAGTAGACGGGTGTTGGTGGTGCTCGTCACGAAAATGGAGAAACGAAATCAAGAGCACCGCGTCCCGATAAAATTTTGCGCCAGATTGGGTGAAACAGCTTCGGAAACGTACGCTAAAATTGTAAAAGTGCATGGTGATAGTGCTCTTAGTCGTGCTCAGGTGTTTTGATGGCATCAAGAGTTTAAGGAGGGGCGCGAAAGCGTGGAAGACGCGGAACAGGAAACCAGTCGAGGTGCGGACTGACACAAATGCGCAGCGTGTACGCGCCATAATCCGTGAAGATTGGCGTTTAATAGTTCGAATGTTGGCCTCGGATCTGAAACAGTCAAACAAATTTTAACCGACGATTTTGGGATGAAAAAGTTGTGCGCGGAGATGATTCCAAAGAACCATTCTGAGGAGCAAAAGCAGCATCGAATGACTGTCAGAGAAGATTGTTTGGAACAAGCGGAAAACGATCCCACGCTGCTTGATCGAGTTATTACAGGCAATGAGAGCTGGTTTTTTCAATACGGTGGTCAAAGGAACCCATTTTAAGCCGATTGCGGACATCTAGGCGGCCGTGACGCGGGTACTCGTGGACATCCCAGTCGAAGCGTTCTAGAAATGTTACGAAGCATGGAAAACGCGCTGGAATCGTTGTATAGCTGCCCAAGGAGTATAACTGCTATGAAGGGGATGGCGGAGTTGTAGAATAATTTTTAAATATACGGTTTTCATGGAATCCGTCTCATTCATTACTTAATTGTCACACCTCGTATTGCTTGCAATATCATTTAAGTCGTGTCTTCTTAAAGATATTTATGCTATTTATTTTTTCTTGAATTTTTTTGCAAGATCAGATTAAACGTTGGAATCTAATTCGAATAAAACTGCATAGACTGTGTTGCTAGTCTATGCAGTTTTAATCGATTTTTGTTATAATCAGAGAGAATTCACACGGCTATAATTCCTTCGTATATGATTCTATTTTTTTGAAACTTATAGATAATAAGACTTCTGTAAAATTCCTTAAATATCCAGTTTCATTAAATTGAAGAGTATCAAAATGGTTTTATCGAGGAAAATATGGAATAATGTTGTTATTAGCGAAATTGATTGAACTTCAACAGCCCAAAAATGAACGTGCGAAACTGATAACCTACTTTCTTTTGGGAGTCGATTAATAAGACCACTGCATAAAAACCTAGTCCAGATTGAGGCTGCGTTTTGATATTTTTTGGATTCGAACGAAAGTGTTTTACTTAAATAAAGCTAGGAAAAGCTTCGGAAATCCTACACTTTTAGCGGTTTTGTAAAAAAACCGGTACCTGTCTGTCTGTTTGTCAGTGCGTCACAACAAGTTTTCTCAGGAACTAAAGGCTAGGATTATCAAATCTTATGAGTGACTCAGAATTTGTTTGTTAATGGTGACTTCATAGTCGAAAAAATATAAAAAATTTTAAAGGGGACCCCCCACTTAAGGATGTGACCTCTAAAAAATTTTTCCACCGAAGATAGTCAAGTAGGGTATCAAAATGAAAAGTCTTGATGAGGTCTTTTAATACTAGATCTTAAAATTTCATTGTCGATAACAGAGTAAGCAGGGAGAATGGAAGTACACCAAAAAATTGTGTCCCCCCTCGTATTTGAATACCTATGGACCGAAAAATCTGAAAAAGATCATGAAGGTGGTTCTCTGTGAGCAAAACAGCAACAGATACCTCAGAAGTTGAAATTCGCAAATAATTGTTAGTAATAGTATGGATTTGCAATTTTACATTTTCTCAAATACCATCATGAAGGTACTTTTAAATTAAATGAAACTTGATTTCCATATGGCTACTTGTAAGACTAATTATTATTTTAAAAGGATCGAAGTATACTTAGTGAAGTTATGGTGGCTTGTTTTTGCCTGTATTACTAGAATTATACGTGACAGTGGAAAATTATATGCTTCCAATAGACTTAGACCTTACGGGTTTATTAGGATCTATATGAATAATTCAGGACGGTTAGACTCATATATTGTGATTTTCTTTGAGAATTCGTTCAATGAGCGACATCAGTAATCGTGAAACAAAATGGCGGTCATTTTAAATGAGAATATTGAGTGAATTTGTGTTATTTTTCCAAACATCAACATCTAAAGTACAGGTTATTAAGTCTTAATGAAAGCGTACATTTTATAAGTAGTTAAATTATAGTAGCGTTTCTATGCCCCATCGAAAACCCCGGCACGGCAAGCCCCCAGTGTACTGATGGTCTACTGAAATCGCTGAAAAGCGGAGGGAGTATCACAAGCTTCGGCGTGAGGCTCAACGGGCGCGGAACCGTGACGAGGCATGCAACCAGGTGGCAGCATATAAGTTGGCCAGGAAATGCCTTCGCAAACTGATCAACAGTAGCAAGGCTCGCTGCTGGCAAGACCTAGTGGACAATGTGAACAAGGATCCGTGGGGCCTTGGCTACAAGCTGGTCATGGGGAAACTTGGTGCCCTACGGAAGCCTTGCATACATGACGCGGAAAAGATGGACGCGATAGTGCGGGGACTCTTCCCCGCCCATCCCGTCCATTTTGACGCTGTCTATGGTGAAACAGCAGTAGAGTGCCCACTCTTCACACAGCTGGAACTGGAGGGGACAGTCCTCTCCTTGAAAGCGAGGAAGGCTCCAGGTCCAGATGGTGTTCCAGCTGAGGTGTTGCGGCTCGTCTATCACCATTGTCCTGACTTGCTGCTCAGCACATTCAACGCTTGCCTACAGGACGGGGTTTTCCCGGTACGATGGAAGGTGGCGAGGCTCGTGCTGATCAGCAAGGGGAAGGGAAGTCCCGAATCGCCGTCTGCATACCGCCCGTTATGCATGCTAGACACGGCTGGGAAAGTGCTAGAGAAACTCATCAAGGGAAGACTCACTGACGCGATTCGTGCTGCTGGGGACATATCTCCTCGGCAGTACGGCTTTAGAGCAGGACGTTCTACCATTGATGCGATTGCAGAGGTGGTGAACGCGGTCCAAAAGGCAGAGGCATATAGTCGCACAAAGCGACGGATCGTCCTGTCGGTGACACTCGACGTCAGGAATGCCTTCAACTCCGCTAGATGGGTGGATATTCTGGACACGCTGGAAAACCTTTTTCAAGTTCCAGAATATCTAATGCGGTTTTTGAGGAACTACCTAAAGGACTGAAGCCTGCTCTACGACACGACACAGGGCCAACGAAGGATGGAAATTACATCGGGTGTTGCCCAGGGATCTATCCTTGGTCCGGACCTGTGGAACGTGTCTTACGACAGGCTACTGAGACTTGAGATGCCAGATGAGTCGCGCTTGGTCGGCTATGCGGATGATGTTACGGCTCTGGTCGCCGGACGCACCGTTGAATAAGCGCAACTTAGGCTAGGTATGCTAATGCGCCGACTGAGGGACTGGATGACTGCTCGCGGGCTAAGTTTAGCACTGGAGAAAACCGAAGTGGTCATCTTAACAAAAAAGAGAATAGGATAGGATGATCAGTATTGGAGACATACAAATCGAATCGAAACCAGCGGTGAAGTACCTGGGGCTACTGATCGACTCGAAGATGAGTTTCTCTGAGCAAATCAGGGCAACGGCTGAGAAGGCTGCTTCGGGAATATCGGCCCTGAGTCGACTTATGGCCAACGTAGGGGGACCCAGCCCATCAAGAAGACGCCTGTTGATGAGTGCTGTAGGGTCTACTGTACGGAGCAGATGTATGGGGCGACGCTCTCAGCAAGGAGGTATACCGTAAACGATTGGCACAGGTACAGAGAAGAGGAGCACTGAGAATTGCATCTTCGTATCCAACAGTCTCCGACTCGGCGGTGAGAGTGATTGCAGGCGTGATACCTGTCGCCCTCCTTGCTAGAAAGCGCCAAGCTATTTACCTGCGCCGAAACGAAGATGCGAGTGAGATGGTTGTCCGCGAGGAGAGACAACGCTCGCTCAACGATTGGCAGCAGTCTTGGGGGAATTGCACGAAGGGAAGGTGGACTGCGCGCCTCATCCCGGATGTGAGACCGTGGCTAAATCGAAGGCTTGGTGAGACTGCGTTCTATCTGACCCAGCTTTTGAGCGGGCACGGGTATTTTGAGTCTTACCTGCACAAGATCGGTAAGTCACGGTCTCCCGATTGTCAGTGTTGCCCAGGAGAGGAGGACAATGCCTGTCACACATTTTTTGCGTGTACAAAATGGGTCAGGCTGCGAAGGGAACTCTACAGGGAGACGGAGGAGCTCACCCCGGATAATATAGTTGCGGTGATGCTCGAATCGGTTGACAAATGGAACCAGGTGGCACATTATGCTCGGGCAGTCCTAAAATATAAAAGGGACTCACAGCAGCTGGAGGCGTTGGGGCTGGGGGATTGCTCTTCTGGCATTTCCTATTCCCCTCTCCCCTCCCGCTAGGAAAGGGACTCCCCAGCTTGAAGGCGCCCCACGGCGTAACAAAACGAGACCTGGCCCAAACGGTTCCAGGCTAGGTTCTCAGATTGACAGGGGAGGTGTTTAGTGGGTAGTCCAAGGGTATCCTCCATGGGAGTCCCACACTGCCAGACTCGGCGGGCGTGAATGCCTTCACCTCCCTACCACAAAAAAAAACAAAATTATAGTTGTAGATTCTTATGTGCACAATAACAAAAGTTCCATCGGAAATGGAAATTCAATCAATTTTGTTAATAACAATGGAAGGATCTGCAAATGTAAGATTTTTTCCAGTAAATTCTTAAGCGCACCCAAAAATTTATTGGAAGTACTCCAAAAAAAGGTCCTTGTACTCTGTGAGTTTCTATAAAATCTAATCATATTTATGGAAATTATAGTCGTTTGAAGCTCTTCCATTTTGACCCTCTTTAATATGCTCCGATATTTTGGAGCGATATCCGACAGATATCTGCCATCCTTGCACGATATATTTAAACAGAAGGATGAGATGACATATCTCCGTCATTGAACCGTCATTTGTCGAGCGAGTAAATTAGGGGGGAGCTTTTGAGCTTCCCGTCCCTTTGTCCCCTGGTTGCATATTCCGCAAGAGTTTTTGCGTTTTGCGTCAGTACCTTCCTGATAGCTTGCGTGGAGTTTCGGCAGACCCACTTCACGCAAAATTTCTCATCGCGAGACTTGATAAGCATGAAAAGGTGCGAAGTTAGTAACTGAATTTCCTTTCACTGATTGCATTAAAATAGTCCGAAAATATACAAAAATATACAAAAATTAAAAAGTGAAACAATTTGTGCCATACAACCTTCCCATTTTTGTGTAAATAAAATAAATCTCGATTGAAATTTCTTTTATGAAAGAAATAACATGCTAAATATCATAAGATTATTACGATGTAGCCTGATGTTGATTAAATTTTGAAATGCAGAATTGTTTTTAAAAAGAAAGAAATGATGTAGAAATTTAACAAAAACAAATATTGGCTGTATATTTTTTTCGAAATAAATAAGATTAAAAATATATTCCATCACTTATAATTCCATCAGCTATTAAATATGAAATAAAATAAAATCTAAGTTTGCATTTTTCGTTAATCCATAAAATTAATGTATGACTTGAAAATTAAAACAACAATAATGGTAAAAATACCCTGAATTTATGTAAAATGAATTTTTCATATACAAAAAAAAGACAAAGACAAAGAAATCAAACTTCCGAAAACAATATTTTAGTAAATTTTAATATTACAAAAACAAAGAAGTCTGAATATTGTATTATTTGAATATTGTATTATTTAAAAATAAAAATATTATTTTGTCAATAAAACCTTTTAATTAATTACAAGATATATTACGATCATTATTACCACTATTCACCATGGGAACAACGTTATTTCCGTTACTTAAAATTTTCATTGATAATTAAGTTTGAAAATAATACCAAATATCCCTATACATTTTGTACACAGTACATAATTTTGATTTCATTAATTCAGTTGTAGGAGTTTGGTTTTGAAAACAAGATAGTACATCAAATTATCAAAATAATGTCAAGATAAATTAATTAATTTTTAAACTTATAAATTGCGTTGTTTAAACTGCCCACTCAATAAAAAAGAAACATAAATTGCTAAACCTAACCCGAATCCGTAGCTAGTCGCTCTTTTTCAGGAGGAAGGCAAGCCGAAAGTGAGTATGCCATCGAGGGAGTAAGGTTTCGATAATCCGCGAATGGCCGATTTCATGTTGTGGTTTGGTACGCGGTGCTGTAGTTTCGCCAAAGCGTATGAAATATCAAGCGAGTTCACATAGAACAAATACCCAACCTTAAGGTATTCAACCTTCAAAGATCAATCTGAGTATATACTCGTGTTCGCAAACGCTTTCATGGGGAAATGCACGAAAGAGATTGAATTAGCAAATATTCCCCTTCATAGGCACTTGAATGGAATGCAAGATGATTAGCTTTCATTTTGATCAGATAGATAAAAGATTCTTCTTTCCTTAAGCGTACGTACATGCAAACACAATAGAATACCGACCGATCTTGTGCAAAAAGCTTATCACTTGTTTCATTCAAACATTTTCCGTCCCTTTTAATTTGGCCAATCAGCTGGTGAACATGCTTGTTAGTCTATATGCTCTGGTTTGGCTTTGCGCTCTTAATTAGAGCAGATTGATTTGGTTTTGCATTCGAGTAGTTTATTTTGGGCACCGCTGAATATTTGGGGAGGCGTGATTTTTATTGAGGGTGTCTTTTTCTGAGTTCTCTCTTTTGGATTGGACGTATGTCGAGTCGAGTTTTACGAAGTTGATTAACGTATTTTAAATCGGGCAATTGAATCGGTGGCTGATACTTGTATTTTGGACTTAGTCTGTTCGCGATGACCTGTGGCTGAAATTCCTGTACGAACTAGCTAGCCTGCCAGCAGCCACCTCGGGGTAGACTAAGGATGTCCGGACTTGTTGACCTGATGGGTACTGTAATGAATCGGCCCTACGCCAGTGGCAACCAACACATATGCACATTGCTACCATATGGCTTCCCATTTCACGTCAGTTTTGACGACGTCTCATCCCAAGTTAGTTTTGTCAGGAGACGTCATAATTGGCGGCCTGACTCGCCCACATTGTGAAATTAGTGGCGAAATTTTCAGCGAAAATTTTTGAAGAGTGCGGGGGCGCTGTAAGTTTCAGGTTGGTACACCCGAGCTTAAAGAGTGCAAACAGTGTTTGAAAGTGTTGCTTTACAATTAATTTTTCAGACAAGAGACAACTGGAACTGTCTCGCTATCTTGGATGGGATCGTCAGGCAAAGCTGGTTCATGGTGTCTAAGCACAAAACAAAATCAATTTTGGGAAGCTGATAATTATTCTCGACACATTTTTTCATTGCTTGGAAATTCAAAAGTGATCCTGACTCTGACACAAGGAAAAGTAGACGATATTTAGGATCTGCATTAACCGATGAGTATAATTTTCTGAGAAGTTCTGCTAATGAAAGTAATATGGCAATGTCTGCGTTGTTCAAATGATCACTATACAAGCCAAACGTTTTCAAATTCGACGTAATAACTATCAATGGTAATTTGCTATTAATATCCACATCACCAATTGGTTTGATATTCATCACTGGCGCTATTTCACCTTGAATTATTGGAATTTTACTTTGCTTATTTGGTGTGGTAGGGCTGCCACCGGAAATAACCATTAGCCGAAATCGAATTCATAATTTCAGACAAAGCTGATCCGCGATGTTTGTTCGTAACAGATTGATATACAGGTACTTCCATTCCTGATGACCGTTCGAAATTCTTGTAGTAGTTTGAAAAATACACAGGAATAGTTGTGGCTTGAGTTAGCATGAGGTTTTCCAATTGGTGAATTTGCTGCTTGACTTCGTCACCAACTTCTGAAATATCCTTGGGTAGTAATGCAATTAGACCTCCAGCTTTACGGATAAATCCTGAATCCTTGTTACGATACAATGTCGTGACGTACTCCAGCTATACAATGATTTGCCTGCCAAATTTATACCCGAGGTACGGCATCCGAGCGGTTTACCATGAATATCAAATTGTGACATCCTTTGGACGGCAAATTCACTTGAAGTAAGGACAAGACTCGATGAGCAAATAATAAAAATTAGAAGCACGATAAGCAGATAATAGGGTAGGCCGCCACGAAAAATATCAGCAATATGATCAGCCTCTTGGAACATGTTTCACTAAGCCTGTACCTAATTCAGAAATGAAATGAATTTCAATAAACTGACCGGGATGAGTTCAAAGTAAAAGTGATACTAATGACATTTGACAGCACACACCGAAAGAATAATAGACTACACTATAACACCTATGCGACCAATACGAGGGCCTAAACGACGAAATTTCGAAATTTCCGGATTTGGTTGTGATATTCCAGGGACATGTCTTTATATATATATATATATATATATATATATATATATATATATATATATATATATATATATACATACATATATATATATATATATATATATATATATATATATATATATATATATATATATATATATATATATATATATATTAGCTCTGTGTTTTGCCATACCTCTCATCTATGTACTGTACATAGCGGAAAATAAGTTTAAAACTGACGAGCTTTTGGCCCACAACCATTCACTCCATCCACATACCAGTAATCATTAACACAAGCACATGTGACTAAGGCAATCTAAAGAAGCCAAACCAATTCAAAGGCTTATGTACAAAGTGATTTATGCTGGTATTTACTTTGAAGAATTTTTTAATGAATTTCAATGGATCGTAGCTGATGTAAATGATCTATTCTGTATGCATTACGAGATTTTATAATTCTTATCACATAAGAAACGTAACGAGTATTTTTTATGACAAATTGCGATTCGAAATTTTGCATGTGCCTCAGACGGAAAACCGACCTTAGTTTAGGAGCACAATAATTTATTATACTAAATCAATTACAATTTTAAGTTTCCTACAATAGATAATCTATAATATAATGTCAGGTACGAAAATCTGAACTAAACTAGGAGGGTCAATTTTCTTTTGTTAACCTGTTTCTGAATCCTAATGTTGATACAAAATAACTTTTCGAAAAAGTAAAGCCCTTATCTGAATACAATAATTATACCTTAGCTGTGTAAACATTAACGAAGTCGAATCTAAAATGGAACCAGAAAGTCTAATTATTAATAAATTCAATTTACAGAGGAAAGAAAATTGTTAAAAACCCCCTAGATCTCATGAATTGCATGTTCGTCATTAAATGCAAGCAAACGTACAATCTATACTAGTTTTCCCGAATGCATGCAAACATATAATCAATACTATTTTTCCCGAACGCATGAGAACTCATTCAATGAAATTTCATATTATTATTGGGTGTACAACTTAATAACCGGATTTTTTTTTTAGCGAAATTTGATGCTTTATTGAGGAAAAATCTTACAATATATTTTATTTGAAGTGTTGTCCATCGAAATCTACAACATTTCCCCATCTTTCAGGCAATTTATGAATTCCATCCCAAAAAAATTGCGCCGGCTTGGCTGCCAAGAACGAATCTATCCAATTTCGGATGCCTTGCTCTGAAGTGAAGCGTATTCCGGTGAGGGTGTTTTGCATCGAGCGAAATAAATGAAAGCCAGACGGAGCAAGGTCCGGACTATAAGGCAGGTGGGCCAAAACTTCCCATCCACTATTTTTCAAATAGTTTTTCACGGGTCTTGCAACATGCGGCCAAGCGTTGTCATGATGAAAAATTATACCATCGTATCTGGTCGCATATTCCGGGCGTTTTTCGATGATGGCACGCTTCAAACGTATTAATTGTATTCGGTACAGGTCACCTGTGATTGTCAGGCTCGATTTCAACAACTCATAATATAACGGCCCCTTCTGATCCCACCAAATACACAGCATAACCTAGGCGCCACGGATATTTGGCTTCGCTGTTGATTTGGCTCGTTGGCCGGGATTCATGTATGACTTTTGGCGCTTGGGATTGTCATAATGGATCCGTTTTTTATCCCCAGTCACGATTCGATGCAAAAATGTTTTCTTTTTAATGGCACTCACGCAGCATTTCAGACATGCAGAAGCGCCGTTCAACGTCTCTCGGCTTAAACTCATAGTGGACCCAATTACCTTGCTTTTGAACGTATCCGGTGGCTTTTAAACGTTTCGAAATGGCTTACTGAGTCACTTCCAACGATTTGGCAAGTTCGTCTTGCGTTTGACACGAATCCTTATCGAGTAGCGTCTCCAATTCTTCGTCTTCAAACTTTTTTTGCTGTCCTGGGCGTTCTTTGTCTTTGATGTTGTGTTGAAACCATTCAAAACACTGTGATTTCGCTAAAGCATCGCCGCCATAAACTTCTACAAGCAAACGATGACTTTCCGTAGCAGTTTTCTTTGCAAAAAAATGACCCAACAGAACCTCCTGCAAATGCTGTCTTTTTTTCGATTTTCGAAGTTATTCATCGTGAAAAATAATAATGATGCGCACAAGATAAAATTGTTTTGTTGACTGATTTTGATAGCTGTCAAATGTACCTTCGAAATGACATATATATATATATATAAAGTTCGAGCTTTCACAATTTTTGGCAGTACGGACATCTAGCGTCAAATTCAGGCTATTAAGTTGTACACCCAACATTAATAATAGGGATTTATAACAAGAATAAATTTAATAATGATAATATATTCATTGTCGATTAGAATATGAAAAATTGAGAAAATAAAAATCTGTTAATGGATAACGAATACTATTCGCACAAAGACCAAAGGAGTAACAATAAACATCACATTCATATCTGTTCCTTGTAATGAAAACGAATGAAAGTACAATAATAACATAAAGTGCTGAACTATAACCAGACTTTCCTTTCCAGCCTGCCCTTCTCTTTCAGCGGGAGTGAGAACTAACGGTAAGTATGCCGTGATGAGGGTAGGGTTGTAAAAACCTGCGGATGGCCGGTTTCGTCTCGCGTGCGGTACGCGGTACCATCGTTTGTTTTTGCATTTTTCGTAGAGTAGGGTTTTTCGGGTTTAGCTTAACGTAAAATATTTTTCGGTACCGCGTCGGTGAAATTCGGGAACGCGAAATTGAATCTAGTTTTTGTTGTTGACTGGAAGAATGAAGGAAATACGGAATAACGTAGAGATATGTTTCCTTTCCGTATGTTTGAATTTTTGACACGTTTGATACGGGCACTTGATGGTGGCTGAAACCACGTAATTGAGCGTAATTCATTTTAAAGGCCTGCGACCGAAATCCTCTCCGAACTAGCTGGCCGACAAGCAGCGAAATGGATTACGGGTGTTCGGACTGGTTGACCGGTCGGTACCATTCGTTGGCACGACTCAGACTTCACGTCTAGAACCGATGAGAGGTCAGTTCTGATTTCGTTCGAGCGATGTTAAACGAAAATCTTTACAGTACCTTCTGTTGACACATTCCCAGACTTCACGTCTGAAACCAATAAGAGGTCGGTTTAGATTTCGTCCGGGAAATCTCGAAATAAGATGGACGAAGAAAAATGGATACACGTCTATTGAAGAAATGGGCTCATGCATCATGCCAAGATGCTCCCAAAAACATTGTCTTTGTTATGCAAACGATTCACGGAATATATTCTTTTCAGTTCAATTTTCATATGCCAGTTTAAGGTATATCATCCTAGCTACATTCTATAGTACTCATTTAAGATCTCTTTGTATTCAAAAGAGGAACGAACTTAAGTATATTTAGTCTGATTCAGTACAGATTAACGACTGATTCATCGAAGGGTATGCCATATTGTACACCTTTCCCCAACGTACAGGATTTAAATTCAAGAATTACGTTCTCAAGGTAATTGTTCTGGATAAATGTTATGAAGTTTTATTTATTATAGGTTATTTGATTATGCCATTAGTATAAGATAAACTGAATCCAAACTACAGTTAGCACCTGATGGATAAGCGTCTTCGTCGTTTGAAGTCCATATAAAAACATTACAAAGGTAACATATCCATACATATTTCATTTTATTGTGTTTTAGGTGTCAGAAATTGCATTTATCTAAATATTATACAAATCAAAATTTACATTAATAATGAAAATTCAATGCGTGAAATTGTAATTAATTTCGGACAATGCATATTTTGTTTGTTATTTTATATTATACAAACGGAAATGGCTTAAATTAAAATAAATCTAGTGCTCATAATAGCAAGCACCCTCAGCATACCCTACATGAATAAATTAATTTTAAATTCATTTAAATTGACAATATTACACATTACACCTTAAAGTCCTAGTCTATATTTACTTATGCTATACATTTATTCTCTTCAATAGAATCTGTCGATAATTTTATTTTAATTTTCATATTGAGTCCGCAGCATACTAGTCCGAGAAAAATTTAATAAACCTTACAGGGATGCTGTGCACCCTTGTGAACAGTCTCCATTATACCATAGTCAACCCTTTGTTTATACTTTCTAAATGCTCCTTGGCCTTATTGCGAAGGGTGGCTATGGAGTTACTGCGAATGTCGGAGGGCGAGTCAGTGATGTTGATGGCACTCTCCTTAGGAGATAATAATTGTCCGTCGACCGGTTCACAAATGTCTATTTTAGTGGTTTTGTTGGATACTCCGGTCCCCTCTGCACTAAGTACTGTCGATGAATTCGAAAGATTCTGTGGGGATGGTGTTAACGATAAGTTCTGCGGTGATGATGCCAAAGGGATACTATTTCCCGTTAAAGGCGACGGATGTGGCTGTGAGGGTGGTGGCTGTTGTTGTTGGTGGTGGTGATGATGATGAATTGCAGCGGCTGATGGAGAATGGCGAGTTACTGCAAACAAGGAAATTTGTTGAATATTTTTTAATTCTTTTTATTTTTAGCACTAAAAATATTTGAAAATCATTTTAATGAGACTTAATTATATAGAATTCTAGCGCATAATTTAAATCTTACCGGACGGCGGTAACCCAGAATTCTGTGGAGACAGACGCATCCCCGTTGGAACAGTCAATTGTGGTGGCATTGTGGCCATACTAGGAGGTGAGATACGTAAATTTTGTGGTCCACTTGGATGTCCGATTCCCAGTGTGCTCATTGATAAATTGGACGGAGCCAGACTAAGGGGTGGCGTTAAATAACTGGGGTAAACTGTTTGCGGGTGCGAAAGAAAACCTGTAGAAAAAATCTAAATTTAGTGGTAAAATAAAAATGATTGAATATGTACATAAGTCGTTAATACCTGGCAGCGCTGATAGCAATGGAGGAGAAAGCCATGGATCTACGGGCAAACTAGCTCCATTACATGATAACCGGTGGGGGAGTTGCGAAAAATGAGTTAGACCAAGACGTAAGCTTTCTGACTTTTCTTGTCGTCGCCATTTCGCTCTACGATTTTGAAACCAAACCTAAAAGGGAATATTCAGTTTTAAAATTTTTTATTTTAAATGTTTTGAAATTTGTTATTTATTCATCGTATCTGAAAAATCTGAAAAATATTTGGGCGTCAAGTTCGACAGAAAGTCCATACAATTGCAATCCCGTGTGTTGTTGTTGCAATTGCAGAGCACTAAAAAACGTATAACTATGGTTAATACGATTCAATTTTTATGAACCTTATAGAACGTAAGGATCTTACATTGGGCTTCTTCATATCGAATTTAATTAAATTTAAGGGTACCCATGCGATTTTATTAAGAAAATATGAAATTTACAAACACTGCTGTTATCAATAAAATCATGGTGGTATATATTCATGAGTACAATGATGAAGAACTACCACAATGATTTTTTTCATATTTTTCGAATCACAGGTGTCTAGCCGCGAGTGGGATGCTAATTTTTCATCCAATTTCCCTTCCCTTGCATCTCAGCACTATTATTTTAAGATTGGTTTTGAAAAGATTCCATCTTTGTCAAACTAATTTTTTTAAGTTTTGCCCCTTTTAAGGACCTTTGACAAATTTTTCGTATCCAAACGTTCAAGAGGAAATTAATTCTGATATACCTTCCAAGTTTAGTGTTTGTAGTTGCTGTAGTTATGGAGAAAAACCGCTATGAAACACCGACAGACGGACGGACAGACAGGTCGCAATTTCAATAGGTTTTTTTATGATAGTACAAAACCCTAAGAAGGAACTGAACTTTTATCATCATCCAGTTAATTGTGAAAAAAGGGCAGCTATATCAGTACGATACTCGTAGTATGATATATTAGCAGCTGTATTAAGACAATCGCGACATATGCATAGATTTCTCACTTCCTGTGCAAAGCATGACTGATTTCATGAATAAAGATAACGATCATGTCACAATAGGCGAGGACATTCTTATTGTTTAAAATTTAATTAGTCTTCTAAAGCATACAAATTATGTTTCGAACTTATTTAACTTTCCTCAAAATAAAGAGTGCGGGATTGTTTGATTGAAATCGAAAATGTAGACGCCTATCTACAACCCTTAGTACTCATGTAATTAACGAAGCTTTACGTTTCCATCCAATCAACATTAACATCATCAGCATCGTTTTTGCTTTTCTTCTTTCACTATTACATTCACTGTCATCTACTATTACATTCACTGCCATCTACAACCCCCAATCCCTTCACAAAAAACATACAAGGCTATGTTGCCATGGTCTTAATGAAATTTACATCATAATTAATCCTGCGAATTACGTTTAATTAATTTCGTCATTACTTCCCAAAGACTAGACTTTTTCACGTTGAGTTTGCTAAAAGCGTTATTCTCATAATAACGTAAACCGAAGTGAAAAGCTTAATTTTAATTAAAGCTTCTGCTAATTGAATTTTCCTTGTTCTCCTTTCTCCTCTCGTTTTCTTCGTAACAGCTTTCTTTAAATTTACTGATGGTCGCCTTTTCACTCCTGTTAAATGCTTTAGGGTGAAGATAAATAATATTCGTGAAATATAAGGATTTTGTGCTGGTGATGTAAGTGTACAGACAACTCAATTAGGATTTTCGTGGCATTACGTTGTTCTATTAGAATGTTGAATCATTTCTAACTGGCGTTGGTGATGACGGATAAAAAGTTTTTCCGAGGAGGGTTGGTGCGAGCCTTCAGCTTTTACATATTAAGTTAGCTGTATCTACAATGATTCGGTTATATGAGGGTCTATAAGATTGAATATATTATAATATGTATATCATTTCAAACAAAACTTATCAAAATGGCTTCGCCGATCCATGTAGGCAGTGAGTTCTATTTGACTTGGATATTTTCGTTAGTCTTTTCTTTGCATGGAAATCAATTAGTTTCTGCAATGGACTTACCAGTGAGAGGCTCAAGAGTGACGTAATATCATTTCCTCTTAATTTCGAGACTAGGTTCATGATCCCAGTGATTAGGTTTGCGTCCTCGCCAGGGCACAAGAAAACCAAAAATCAAATGGATTAGTGTGAGGCCCGAGTGTATGGAATAGTATGACGATGATGATAGCATCTCATACAGGGGTAAACATTGCTGAACATTTTTATATAGTATAATTTAAACGGATAGCAATACATAACTCCCAAAAGCATTGATAGCAAAGCGTTCGAAAATTCAATTCAAAACGTTTAAAATTAATAAAAAATTCAAAAATTAAGTGCCCTCAAACAAAGCACCAATACCTTTGATACAAATATCGGACTGAAGCAGGGAGATGGGCTGGCCCTATTGCTATTCAATTTGGCTCTGGAGTACGTCATAAGGAAGCTACAAGAGGTGCGTTATTATACAAGTCGAGCCAAGTAGTAACCTATGCGGACGACATCAACATTTTGTCACGGTCATTAACAACTGCTAAGGAACTTTTCCTGAAACTCGACAGCGAAGCAAAACTAGCAGGGCTACAAATCAATGAGAATAAAACAAAGCTCATGACGCAGGCAAGGAATAATACCAAAAATACACAAAATATCTCAGTTGGCAAATGCAGTATCGAAAATGTGAGTGAAAATAACGAGAAACGGCAATGAAAGACGCAATATACGCCGAAATATACAGGTCGCAAAAAAAATAATTTATTCAGTTTTGACTATCTTGAAGAGAACCTGCATACACAGGAAAACAAAGTTCCAACTATACAAATCTGTGATAAGGCCTGTGTTATACTATGGGTGTGAAACATGGAGCCTAACCGAAGCGTCCGCAAATATACTCAACGCCTTTGACCGAATGGTCTTGAGGCGAAAAATCGAAGCGAAGCTAGACGGGGACCAATGGCGAGTTCAATACAACCATGAACTGTATGAAATTTTTGACAATGTTAGAGGTCTCAAAGATTGTAAGACTGCGGAAGGTGAAATGGGCTGGCGACATGAATCGTATGGACGAACAATGGATACCGAAGAAGGTATTCGTTGGGAGAACTGAAGACCGGAGACCAGTTTGGAAACCGAGGAAACGCTAGACTGACTCCGTCGATGTAAACAGTTCATCGCTGCTCGGATTTCAAAATCGCAGGGCGCGATCAATGGATTGAGACAGTTGGAGGCAGAAGAAGAAGAAGAAACAACGCGATTTGGTATGTTGGGTGAGCATTTTAACTCAAATTAAAATGTAGGTTTCAAAGTCAGTTACTACTCCCCAAAAGGGTGAGTTTACAAAAAGGACTATATCAATTGAATGGATAAGCTTAATCATTGCATACCTTGATTGAAAATCAAAGACAACAAGCGATATTCTGAATCAAAATATAGACCGCTTTTAGAGGCGGAAAACTTAAAAATGGCAGCACTGTTTCCAATGCCAGCCAATGTTACGGTTTATAGTTGTTTTGAGGTTAGTTTTGTTTGGTAATTCATCACAAATAGGCTCACACAACGCTGGTCTGACTCGGTTGACGAAGACAGTTCATCGCTGCTCAGATTTCGAAATTGTACCGAGACAGTTGGAGGCGCTGTTTGCAGAAGCGAAGGCCCGAGAGGGGCTGTAGTGCTAAAAAGAAGAAGAATAAGGCTCACACATCCTTTGCGAAATGTTCAAATTTATTTTGAAAAACACGGTTCAATTTTATTGTCAAATTTTGTTCAGTGATGAAGCACATTTTTGGTCAATTGACTACGACAACAAACAGAATCGCTATATTTGTAACAATGATAATCTACAAGCAGTTGTTGAGACATCATTTTATCCAGAAAAAGTCGCCATTTGCTGCGTTTTATGGACCCATGGAGTAATTGGTCCACACATCTTCATAAATAGTGATGGCCACAATGTTACAGTTAACGGTGAGAGGTATAGAGACATGATTACGATTTTTTATGCCTCCATAGAAAGGCATTAGTTTTGTTGGCATGTGATTTTAGCAGGACGGCGCCACATGCACCACAGCGTACGATAGAATTAATTTACTGAAAGAAACATTTGGCGAACGGTTAATTTCACGAAATGGCCCTGTTAACTGGCGTTCATGTGATTTGACAAATCGAATAACTACACCAATAAACCAGAAAAAATTGAGCACTTGGAAGCAAGCTGTAGTACATATATGCAATATGCAATTACCAATACAAAATATACGTGCAATATGCAATGCATATCCATTCAAGAAAAATCAATATTGTAATTGATTACTCATATGCATATATTCAAGCTTATATTCTTCACCTAAATCCACTTCTCGACAAACGTTGTGGTAAATTCAAGAAGCCTGTTCAAGTTCTCAGATATCACAACAATATTGAGCACATGCTAAATTGTTACAATTAAATTTTTAAAGAAAGTGTGACTGCCCGTAATGAGTAATAGATACTCGTATTTAAGGTGTCAAGTGTCTTTTGGCTCGGGTAAGAATTTATCGCTTGTAAATTAACTCCGGTCAACTGAATGAATTTACGATATGCATATGAATAATCAAAATATTGAAGTTTTGAGTCACACAAATGTAAGTGACGTATGATAAGAATTAGGTCGTAAGAATTAGTATTTAAGCGAATGTTTTATACTGAATAAAATCAATTCCTAAGTTATAACTGCTAGTTTCAGCTCGCTGTGTCTCGCGGCGTATTTTTGGAATCATCTCATATCGTTGCAAGGAATATATCTTTGCAATATTGAACAACTTTATTTTAGTAACAACGGCGTAGTGATCCAAATGATCTCGCCATGGTCTTCCTGCGGCTCTGCCGCTGAGCTAGGTAATTTTTATTCTTTCCTTTTTAATTAAAACACTCACCTCTGCTAATATCCTTCAGCAGAAGAAGTTCCTAAAGACTCTGAACATTATAAAACATTCAATGCGTTGTTGCGAAAATATAGCCTGATTTACTAACAAGAGTGTGCGAAAATTGTACTACCAGATTACGCGACGTACGAGCCAGCCACGGCGGCCAAATGCCCGAAATCAGCTTTTAATATTGATGGCAAGAAATATCTTTCAAATAAAGCCAATTTTATGAATATTAAAAACGCTTTTCTTCGTTTCATTTCAAAATTTTCTAAAAAAAATCACCCTATGTATGCAAACCAAATGGACTTTGAACATTGAATGAGCATTTTCCGGATTTTATGCAAGCTGTTGTTTTATATGGTTGATCTCAGTTATATATTTTGAACGGTCATTTAAGTTAAATTAACTTTTATTCTTATGGGACCCTAAGTTTTGCAATTGTATTTTAAATATGCAGGTGATACAGCATAGATCGACGGTTTCTCATGAAGAACTCCGCTTTGTCGAACATAAATTTGTCATCACAAATAATCAACTTTAGATATCCTAACTTTGAATTATATTATCTTTTGAGATTTCGGTTCAATCCTTTATTTGTTTGCAATATTTGTGAGTTTTGTACATAAGAATTTATTCGGTATAAAGCATTAACAAAATAAACTATGCTATATTATGCGCGCTTCCCATTATTAGGGCGGTAGAATCACTCACATGATAATTTCGTTTTAGTTCCCTGAGAAAAAAAGAAATGTGTAAAATAACACAAAAAAGAAAAACAAATCAAATAAGCACCAGATAAGTTACTGTTTCCGCTTTCCCGCCACTCATCGCTCACTCATTGTGGAACCATAATTTTCATCTTAACTCATTCAAATGCCATCATACTAAAAGACCTTGGTGGTAACTGAATTCGCAAATCACGTATCACATAGCCTACGATTGATTAATGAGACTTCTTATCTTACCCTAAACTAAATCATTTGCATCAACCACATTAAAACTTTCCATTATTGAGGCGGATGATGTGGTTATGGCCGATTACCTTACTTTCTCAGCATGACTCACTCATTTGTCAATTTTCATACATCTAATGAAGTCATACTACCAAGTGTCTCTCGAAGTGTAACGTATCGATGAACACTACCACGTTTAAACTGGATGCGTTTTTGCCATATTTGATGAAAATTCAGATGCGTGTGGGGGAAGGTTTCCATCAAAGCCAAGTAGTATGAGCCAGGAAAAGAACTTGGATGGGGCAAATGCGTTAGTAAATTGTAGCTAAAATAAGTTATTGTAAAGATGCTCCTCCTGAAGTTGAGACAAAGGAATGACATTTTCTGAGACATAAGGCATGCAAGTCAATTCAAGTATTTGCTTTCAATAAGCCTAGTCTTTTTAATATCTTTGTACTCTATTGGCTTTTTTTTATTACCGTTTTTTGCATTCTCAAATTAGGTATTAATTTATCTAGTTTTTTCTGTTGCGGTGCTTTGACGTAACTGACTTCTGCGAAACTTTCCAGCATTGCCTATTTTTTATTTCATTTTTGAAATCACTAGTAATTCAGCGAGGGCAAAAGTATAGGCTTAAATTGTGAGCTAAAAATCGGGTAGAATATTATTAGGAAGCATGAACTATTGCTTTATATGGTGTTGATTATACTATTTAAACAAAAAATTTCAATGTTTAGCAATGCAACATATCAAAATAAGTTGAAAACAGGATATTAATGCTCATGTTAAAGATGTGAAACCCGTATACGCCTTAACTGTGGAGGCTTCTAGATTTCTTCTAGGCTTCTCACTGAACACCTCCTTTGTCAACATTATTCTATTGGGTCCCCTTTCCAATGAGAGGGAAGAAAGAAGAGGGACAGCTTGAGGAGAGGCTCTCCCACCCTTAACTCTCTAGGAGCTCCTGTTTAGGATTTTGTAAAGATAAATGTGCATACACAGGAAAACAAAGCACAAAGAAACAATTCTGTGATAAGGCCCGTGTTATGCTATGAGTGTGGACCATGGACCCTAACCCAAGCATCTGCAAATATATTGAACACCTTTGAGCGACGCGTCCTGAGGTGAATAATTGGAGCGAAGCTAGACGGAGACCAATAGCGAATTCGATACAACCATGAGCTATATGAAATTTTTGACGAGCCGGAGGTCTCAACGATTGTAAGACTGCAGAAGCTGTAATGGGTTGGCCACATGAATCGTATGGACGAACACCAGAGACTCAAAAAGGTATTCATTGGGAGAACAGAAGACCGGAGACCAGTGGGGAAACCGAGGAAGCACTGGTCTGACTCGGTCGACGAAGACAGTTCATCGCTGCTCGGATTTCGAAATTGGAGGACGCGGTCAATGGACCGAGACAGTTGGAGGCGCTATTTGCAGGAAGCGAAAGTCCGAGAGGGGCTGTAGTGCTACGAAGAAGAAGAAAGATAAATGTTTACAATGCTCTATTAAAATCAATACCTCTCTGTCCGTCAGTGCGTCATAGCAATTTTTCTCAGGAACTATAGAAGCTACAGTCATCAAATCTTGTAAGCAGCTCGGATGTTTCTGTTTAATGAAAGTGTCGTCGTCGCAAAAAATTTCAAAGGTATTCAAGGGGGGGGGGTCTTCCCATGTAAGGATGTGACCACTTAACATACGGTGTTAAATTTGGAATATCAATTACGCGGTAGGGAGGGAAGTGAAAGATTACTGTATACCGAAAAATCTGGAAAAAATTGTGAAGCTAGTTTTTCATAAGTACAACAACAAGAACACCTCAGAAGCCAAAATTTGCTAAATTTAGCTAGTTGTACTATTATTTATCAATTTTACGTTTTTCTGCATAAAATTGTGGATGACTCTTAAATTCTATGAAATTTGACATTCATATGACTATTTGTAAGACTAATAAGCCACTGAAATTCCAAACGGATCAATTAGTACTTAACGAAAAATTAGAATATCCGGTAAAATTGTGTAATTTTTCCCTATTTCCAACATTTAAAGCAAACATAGGCAATTGACTATGGTAAAAGCGTAGATTTTATAGCTGACAAACTCACGGTCGTAGGTTCTTATGAGTACAACATTACCTTCAGCATCGAAATTTACCCAACTTTGTTAACAACAATAGTATAGATTAGTAAATGTAGAATTTTTCCAAGTAAATTTATATGGAAACCTTTAAGTTCAGTAGTTTGATAAAAGATCCTTAAGCTCTGTTAGTTCCAATTAAACAGAATGGTATTTATGGGAGTTACAGCCGTTTGAGATTCATCATATTGCAACAAAAACAAGGCACTATTAGATTCCTTGCACACAAACGATACAACAATAGTTTTGGGCGATTTCAACGCTAAAGCTGGGAATGAGCAATCTCATCGCGGAACAACTGGAGGATATGGCCTACATGATGAAACAAATGACAACGGCCAGTACCTGCCTGACTTTGCATTTTCGTAGCCATACGTTTGATTTACTCGCCATATTGACGCATAAATAAAATGACTTGATAGAAAACACAAACCTAATTTCACCATGTTCTGATCCAACAAAGATTGGCCTCGACCATGTCCGTACATGCCAACGAGCCAATTGTAACTCCGATCTTTACTTGATCAAATCAACATTTTCATGTTGTATGTTAGAGGCGTATTCGGCAAAGATTTGGACTCTACAGAAATCCGACATCGATATGCTCCAAACGGTGTTTGTGGCAAAAAACCCGCAAAAAAGCTGATTCTAATTTTATCGGACACATAGCTAAAAACAAGCAATGAGCAGTGGGTGGAAATGAAAGCGACTATTAAGGGACCTCCTAAATTGTACGCACGTCTTCACACAACTGAAGCCTATAGATATTTTCGGTGAGCTTCCGTTGTCTTCATCAACTCTGAATGCAGCTTGTTCCACTAACAAGGTCCAAAAGAATAATGAAGTGCCAGGCATCGATGAGATTTCAGTGGACCTCATTAAATATCGTGGCAGTAGTATCCAGAAAGCCATTCATGGTCATCCAGCACGTTTAGCAACAAGAACACATGCCAAACGAATGAAGCCAATTCATAACACTCCCTACCCACAAAATAGGTGACAAAGTACAATGCAAAACTATGGAGACATATAAATACGTTGTACGGCGTACAGAATATTTTCAAAGATCATAGAAAATCAAATCAGATCATTTGTCTACAGTGTTATTTGAGAGGATTAAAGTGGCTTCAGAGCAGGTGGATAGAAGATAGGCCAACTTTTTACAGTCAAGCAGGGGCTTGACAAATGCTGGGAGTTCAACATAGACGTACACCAAATTTTCGTTGACTTTAAGCAATCGTAACGTACTGTACCAAATAATGTTTTGTATTGGTATCCCAGCCAAATTAGTCCGTTTTACTTAAATGACAATGACATCAACAACCTCCGAATTCACGGACACAAATATCGGACTAAATAAAGGAGATGGGTCGGCTCCATTACTATTCATACTATTATACAAGTTGAGCCAATACTAGCGATTCATACTATTATTATACAAGTTGGGCCAATATTAGCGATTTTCATAACTAGAATTCCAGAAAGAAAGTTCTATTACAACCAATTGGGAAGCATCAATGTAAGTCTAGCGACCAACAACAGAAGATGAGCATACAAAGTTGTGAAAAGTATGAAATGAGGTTATCTGCTCAAGAGCAAGCTCTGGCGTGATGACATTGGTAACATCACCACTGATGAAAAGAGGATTAAGGAAAGATGGGCATTATATTCCAACTACCTCCTAAACTCTGCCCACTGCTTCAGAGCACCAGAGCCTATATATATTCCCGGAGAGGTCCTCGGGACCCCACAAACTCTGGATGACGTTTGTTCCGCCATCAAGGCCCAAAGGTGTAATAAAGCACCGAGCATCAATCAGATGCGCGCAGAGTGCATAATATGAGGTAGTAGTGGTGTTCAAGAAGCCATCCGTAAAGTCATAAAGCACGTTTGGAAAAAAAAAACTAATCTCAAGCAAGTGGAGCCAATCAATTATATTCACTATCCACAAAATAGGTGATACGCTACGGTAAAAGAACGATAGTGGTATATCAAGTTCAATTTAGAGCAGATAGGTCAACGGTTGATCAATTGTTTAACTTGAAGCGGGTACATGAGAAACACTGGGAGTTAAACATCGACATACACCAACATTTTCGTTGACATTAAGCAAGCCAATGATAGTATTGATCCTAATGTACTGTATCAAATAATACTTTGCTTTGGTATCCCAGCCAAATTGGTATGTCTTCCAAAATGACAACGATGCCAACAACTTTCTAGCTTCACATCAATATCCAACTCATTGAAGCTATTTATACAAACATCGGACTAAAGAGGGCGATGGACTGGTCCCATTACTATTCAATTTGCTACCTGTCGATGCAAGAGGTACGGAATTATTCAAGTCAAGCCAAGTGGTAGCCTTTGCGGACGACATCAACATTTTTTCACGGTCGTTACAACTATCAAAAACCTTTTCTTGAAACTCGACAGTTAAGCACTATTAGTAGGGTTCCATATCAATGAAAATAAATCAAAGCTCATTACGCAGTCGAGGAAAAATATTGGTTTTTTCGATAATTCATGTCGTTTTTCCTCATAGATGTCGTGAACCGAATATTTCATGTAGTAGTGATTGCGTGGCAAATATTATCATATACTATTTAAAGATTAGACTTAAGACTAAGTTCAGTTAAAAACTGAGCGTCATCAGTAAACAACAAGTTGGTTCAAAATAAACTTGAAAATGGATAATCAAAGAGAGTATTATCGGCATATATCGTTGTTGAAATGAATTGTGTGACGTTTATATTGGAGACTGCCTTACCGAATGCCAGTAACAGTACTGGTTGGCTGGCTTTCGTTCTGGAAATTTTATTGTGAAAACTGCACCACATATTGGTCATCCAACAACTACTGATGACCACAAAATAAAGGCATTAATCGAAACTAGCTGGCGTATGAAAACTTGAAAGATAGCAAAGGAGCTTGACAAATCGAATCCAACATTTACTTGCACTTATAACAGCTTGTTTACGTAAACAAATTGAATGTTTGGGTTCTTCATGAATTAAAGGAGATCCACCTCATCAAACGAATTAGCATATGCGACTCTTTGCTGAATCGGAACCAAAACGACCCACTACTAAAAAGAATCATAGTGGGTGATAAAAGATCGATTGTTTACGATAGCGTAATCCAAAAATGATGGGCCAAGCAGGATGAGCCCCCACATCGACATCCAAAGCCAATATTCACCGAAAGAAGATTATGCTTTCTGTGTGGGTGGATTAAAAGGGTATAGTCTACTTTGAGCTACTTTCGAGAAACCAAACTATTAATTCGAATGTCAATTGTCGTCAGCTATCGAAATTGAATGAAGAAACCAAGAAAACACGCCCTGAACTGGCCAATCTCAAAGGTGTGATGTTCCATCATGATATCGCCAGACCCCACACCTCTTTAATAACCCGTCAAAAATTAATGGAGCCTCGACTTAGCATCACCAGACTATCAATTGTTTCGCTCCCTTCAAAACTATTTGAAAGGTAAAACTTTCGATTTCGATTAGGCTTCTAAAAACCAAGGCTTCTTTGAACGTGGAATTTGTCACCTTACCGGAAGATGGCAAAAGGTCATCCAACAAAATGGGCAATATACCATTGATAAATGTTTGTTGTTAATATAATTAAATTTACTTTGAAAAACGTGAAAAAACGACATTAATTATCGAACAACTCAATATCTCAAATGCACAAAATATTACGCTTGGCGAATACAATATCAAAAACGTGGGCAAATTTATATTTTTAGGCGCCAAAATAACGAGAACCGCTATGAAAGAGACGAAATACGCCGAAGAATACAACTCGCAAATAAAATATTTTATTCAGTTTTGAGACCAGTTGCATACACAGAAAAACAAAGCTCCTAGTATACAAATCTGTGATAGGACCTGTAATTTGCAAGGAGTGTGAAACATGGACCCTAACCCAAGCATCCGCAAACATATTAAAAGACTTTGATGACGGTAGACAGAGACCAATGGAAAACTGAAGGGCAGAGATCGGTAGGGAGACCGAGAGAACACTGGACTGACAGTGCATCGCTGCTTGAATCTCAAAATTGAAAGCCAGAGGGGCTGTAGTGCTTCAAAGAAGAAAAAAAAGTACGTTTTTTCTACTATTCGGGCTTTCCATCGAGCCAGACGGTACGCTTTTGGTTAGATCTTCTCCAAGTCTTCAGATAAGATGAATAACGAAAATATCATTAAGATTTTTCAGCTGATGATATTTGTAATATTGCAAAAAGATGACGGCAGGTTAATATGGAGTAACGATGGTTCTCCTTTTTAAGCGAGTACACATTTTTTGAGATTTGATAATGTTTATTTATTATGTGTTTTTGTTTCCATATAGTAGGTTGAGTACAAAACCCTTCTGACATGAGCATAGTTTTGTCCACCTGACTATTCCAGGGTTAGAACTGCCCGAACGTAATATGCCATATGGTTACAGCATTCGATTGACCTGAGCACCTCTGCTATTAGACTGTCTACAGAGGGTCTTCCTGTTTCCTCCGGGAAGTATCTCCACTGCGCTAATTGTTAAACTTCTTGCATGCGAAAAATATGTTGCAGACATCAGATACCTCTCAACTACAGAATACTCAATTTGGGGACCAAAACTTACCAATCTTGCGCAGGTAAGTTTGAAAACACACATGCCCGTTCAACAGCTTCCTCAGGTGGAAGTAATTCTCACCATACTTTCGACTAAGCTACGGTCTCAGATAAGGGATGAAATGTGCGGTCCATTCTCCTTCTTTCGTTTTATTCTTTCAGAATCGTTGAGTGAGCCAAAGCGCTGGGCATTACACCTGCGATGACTAGCGGCACTGACTCAGAGACTGAGTGATATGCAATTTCAATCCTCAGTGATCCTCTTCTCTGTACCTGTGCTTGGTGTTTTCGGTACAGCTTCTTGGTGAGAGCATCGCCTTATAGTTTTGAACCTATAAGGGCACCGACTGAATGGCACTCATCAAAAGCCACCTTCTTGATGAGGTTGGTCCCTCTACGTTAGTCATCAATCGACAGTGTACCGATAAACTCGCTGCAGTCTTACCAGTCATTTTCTCAATTCGCTCAGAGGAACTCATATTTGAGTCTTTCAGCAAGCCTAGGCAATTACTTATTTTCAATTTAGTGTTTAAAAAATGCTTCTAATCATTGAAAAAGTGACTACGTAAATTTATGTACCTAAGTGTATTAATATATTTGGTTTAAATGGTTTCATTTTATGCATCAGTATGCTTTTTTATTTCATTTAAGTGTTTGGAGCCAATTTAAAAAGTGTAAATGGTTTGTTTTAAAATACGTTAAATTTTTAATTTTTTTTTAAGTTCACTGTAAGCCATCGTGGTAAATCTCATATCATTTAGGTGTTTAAATTTGAGCTTAAATGTTTAAATTCAAACGGTTATTATCTCAAGCACATTGTAAAGCTCTGAAGTAACTAAAACGATGAAGCTCTAAGCACTTAAGGCCCAATTAGAGGTGGAAGAAGAACGTATGGAATGATACATTGTTTTTCATTACGAATAATTGAAAGTGCTCTAAAAATTTAAACATTTAAAGATGACGTAGAGCCACTTTTAAAAATTCATTGAAGCAATCCATTTAAGGTTTTTAAGGATCCACAACTCACCTATACATTTAAATAATGATTAAAAGAATTAACACACTTAACCGATTTGAAACAAAGCACTTGCCCCATTCAGACTTCAAACCGGGCTAGAATTCAAACCAGGCCTCTCAGCATTGCTAGGCCAACTTAAACACATTTGATCTATGAATCCCTGCAATTAAATAAATGCATTATGCCACACGTGTAGAAATTCTTTAAGTACTTGAAAGCTTTATCACTTTGAGTCCTTTAGAGCTTTATAAGGTGTAAGAAAAATTTAGTTTTTTGTGCGTTTTATTTGATCGTCAATAATCAAATTTAAACACCAAGGTGATTTGAAATACGTTACGAAGGGTTTGGGTGGACTTGTTAGAAAAATTTAACATTTGATACACCATGAATAAGTCAAATTCTCTTAATACAGTTAAGTGCATTGGTGCTTCTAAGTGTTGTATCGTCGAACGTTTTTTGTATCATACCCATAAATTATTTTATTTAACTTCAGTTGTCCATACTTTCTTAAGAAAGAAATTGTGCAGCTTCTCAGCTGGATATAAAAAGCAAAAGGAAAAGATTGCAATTTATTCAATTTATTTGTGATTGCCTTTCTGTAAATTTTTAAAGATTATTATTGAGAAGGTCAGCTTTTTATGTTTCGGAAGGAAAAACTTGTAAATTTAATTTGTGTTTTGTTACATGATATTATCAAGAAGCCTTTAAAGCCAATGTTTGATAAACCATCCTACTGTTCTCCTTTTTAGCGCTGCAGCCTCTTTCAGGCCTTCGCTTCCTGCAAATTGCGCATGCCAGTGTCACCAGTTTTACAATTATTGAGTCTTGCGGCCCGTTAAATATTTCATACAGCTCATGGTTGCATCGAATTCATCATTGGTCCCCGTCTAGCTTTGCTCCGATTATTTGTCTCAGAACTCCTCTCGCGAAGGTGTTTGATATATTTACAGCTGCTTGAGTTAGGGTATATGTTTCATATCCATACCATAGGTGTTAGAACAGATTTGTATACATCGAGATTTGTTTTCCTGTATATGCAGCTGATCTTAAAGATCCTTAAAATTAAATGAAATATTTTGTTTGCGAGCTTTATTCTTCGTCGTATTTCGTCTCTTTCATTACCAGTTCTCATGATTTTGGCACCTAAATGTACAAATTTGCTCACGTTTTCTATACTGTATTCGCTAAGTGTGATATTTCGTGTATTTGAGGAGTTTTTCTTCGACTGTGTCAAGAGCTTTGTGTTATTCTCATTGATTTCTAGCCCTGCTAGCTTTGCTTCGCTGTCGAGTTTCAGGAAGAGTTCTTTGGCTAATATTAAGGACAGTCACAAAATGTTGATTTTGTTTGCATGGACTACCACTTAGATTAACAGGCTTTCTTATGATGTATTCCACAGCCAAATCAAATAGCGATGCTTTAGTACAATATTTGTGTCAACTCATGTAGCCAGCGCAGAGCAACGTCTGCAGTTTTAAATCGTTGAATCTTGCAGCTCATCTAATATTTCATACAGCTCATGGTTGTATAGAAGTCACCATTGGTCTCCGTCCAGCTTCGTTCCAATTATTTACCTCAGAACTATTCTCTCGGTGAGTTGGTTATTGATGCGGACTTGAGAATTTGTTGGCGTTGTTATTATCTTGGTAAAACAGGCCCATTTGGCTGGGATAACAAAGTAGTATAGTAGTTTATTACGGCCAATACTTTCATTTTCCTGCTTTAAATCCACCAAAAGCTGGTGTACGTCTATGTTGAATTTCCAGCTTTTCTCAATTACCTGCTTGACTATAAATAATTTGTCTATAGTCAATCTTTTTGTTCTAAAGCATCTTGATATGCTTATATGATTTTCGCCTTGTAGCTTGTCACCTTTTCTGCAAATTGTGAATATTACTGATTGGCTCCACTCTCTCAGCATTAGTTTTTGTTACCAAATGTCCTGTATGACTTAATGGATGGCTTTCTGAACACTACTGCTATCATATATTATGCTTCTTTATTGCTCTTTTGGGCCTTGATAGAGGAGCAAACTTCATCCAGAGTTGGTGAGGCCAATATAAACTCTTCAGGAATATCTATAGATGCACGAAAGATTAAGGAGGTTCTTAAAACATGATACCCATCTTTTCTCAATCCTGTTTTCATTAGCTAGGATGTTGCCGATTTGATCACGGGAGAGCTTAGTCTTGGGCTGATAACGTCTTTTAACGCTTTTTGCTTCCTTGTAGGCTTATTTTGGGATGTCTTTTGCCAGACTCACATCAATTCTTCTCAATTCGTCTTCAGTGTATGTTCTTTTCTTAACTCGCTACTCATCTGAGATTTTCATAATATTCTTGCTTCGCCTTGGTTTCCGTGCCTGAATATTGTTTTTTACGCCTGATTTTTTTTTCTGTTCAATGCATTCTGGCACTCAACATCGAACCAATCATTTCTTTTTCGCCAGGCTTCATGTCTGATCGTCTATTTTGCCACGCTTTTAATTGCCGCATTGACTTCCTCACACATCTTGTTGCTTATTGTCCACGATGTGTCTGGGAAGATTGGACCCAACTAGTTTTCAGGGATCTCCGTAAGACACCTCAGGCTGCGTTTAAAGGCCGTTGATGTCAAATTTCTGTAGAGGACTGGCTTCCGCCAAATACATTTTCGAGGTACGATATCGATAGGTTAATTTGGCTAAGTAATGATCGGAGTTACAATCTGTTCCTCAGTATGTACGGACATTAACTATCTTCGAGGCCCATCTTTGTTGGATTGGAATATCGTCAATCTGGTTTTGTGTGTTGCCATCCGATGATAACCAGGTCATTTTATGTAGGTGTACGTCAATGTTGCAAGCAAGTTGCACGTATAATTAGACTTCTGCTACATGCAAAGTCAATCAGGCACTGGTCGTAGTCGTTTGTTTCATCGTAGGGGCTATATCCTCAAGACCCTCCTCAATTAAATAACTAACTGCCAAACTTTGTGTTGAAATCAGCCAGAAATATTGTTGTATGATTTGTATGCAATGAGTTAAATAATCTTTCCTGGTGATGGTAGAGCATTTCCTTTGGTTCTTTGTGCTTTTCTTTTGATGAGAGAGAGGTGCACGTGAATCTGCCAAATTTTGAAGTATTTCGCTTTTATACGGATCACACATAATTGTTCATTGTCTGCCTTAAAATCAATAACGTGCGATTTGAACTCCCTATCTACAATAAATGCCACTCCGAATTCTCGCTTTCCAGCAGGCTTCCCTCTTTAGAATATTGTGTGCGAACTCTTGTCTTAAATATCGCTTCCAGTTGAGTACATTTCCTGGATTATCAGAACGTTTAATTTATATTGACTGGTCTGTTGTAAAAGGTACATATCTAATAGCACCACAATTATTCAGTGATTTCACATCCTAGGGTCCAATGCCATGGTACTATTTTCAGTGTTAAGGTCGTTGACATATATCCAATCCATTCCAAGGCTCGGTTACAGGTTTTACAACAAAGTAAGGTTTTCCAGGGCCGGGGAGTTGATTGATTATTATTTTCGATTCCGTTATGCGGCGCGGAAGACTCTTACTTCAACCTTGTACAAAAAGTAAAAGTTTCTAGCGACCACCAAATGTAGGTGTAAATAGGATTTAGTAGCAGAGCTGTAGGTATATTTGCAGTTATTGGAATTTCTTGCCATTTAATGTCGCAGCATTGGGGAATCGGTAAGCCCAGTGAGTTACGCCGAGACTTTTTATTACTATTTGGTCGTCTCGTAAATAGATACTACCTTGATAACCTCAATCAAAAAATTATACGGAAATCCGGAAAAATGCAGAAAAAAACGTTGAACTTTAAAAGTTGCTGCTTTCAATTTCAACTATTTTAATCTATTTGAAAAGATCAAGTATCTGCTGTTCTTAAAAAGATAGTCGCGTTATGCCAGACTGATGAGGTATGTCAAACCTTATAATAAAAACTCCCGGTGTTTTTTTATCTTGATTAAATACGGATTTATACGAAGTGAAGACCTCATCAATTAATAAGGTATATAGAAGGTTTTTTTAGCAGCCCCTTAAACCCACTGGAAACAACGCTAGCCTTAAAAATGAAAATTACCTAATTCATACCCTTCGTCTAATGGCATTTACGAAAAAGAGATTCCCGATAAATTATGTAATGCTTATTGCACAACTGAGCGTAGTAATTCCGTTACCTATTATCCATTTTATTATTAAACACGCAGAAGTAATTGCATTTCATACTTTAGAAAATGCAGTGCCATTATTAACCTTTCATTTGACAGTAATTTATAAGGAAAACTTTTGATGCATGCATGTATGTATGAGGAGGATCCATTAGTCAATCCAAAATTCATATACTTTTCGATGATGTGAGCATGAAACTCTAAAATTCCACAAGGAAAAGCCCACGGAGAAAGCTCAATTAAAATGATTTATAACATGTAAAACAAATAATAATTCAACCCATTTCAACTGTGAGACATAGAAGAGTAAGTGGTTTTGGTCCCTTATTAAATTGTAATTACGGCTTCGTTGCTGTCGTTTGCTCTGTGACTTTACAATCCTGAACGATACAAAATCCTTAATGAATGCTCATGTTTGTTTGCTCACCCACAAAAGCTGAGCTTCGTCGATGTATGTATTTATTTATCTGATTTCGTGTTTCAGAGAATTTTCATTTTCACGTTGTCGTTCAAACTATCACGGACATGCCGTTCAACACACTCTATTAAAGGAATAGATACAAGAACCTATATATTATCTCATACGATTTTGGCTACGTCTACGAGCTGTGATAATTACATGCGGCAAGGAATTACCACGTAAAGTGGATCGTTTGTTTAGCTACCACTTCCTTCACCCTGCGTATAAGACGTGTAGGAGGCTAAGGACCAGCAGGAGGAGTTACATCGAATGTGATTGGGATTTATTGATTGATATAATCCCCTTGTGCACTTGCTTCCAGTAAGCGTCTACTCCTCGATATTGATTGGCTCACAGTACGCAGCTCGCATGTATGTATCAGCTATTGGATAAGGATCGTTGGGGCCCGATAATACATGATAAATATATTTGATGAACGCAATTATAAGGAAATTAGATTGGAATTAATCAGTTCGATGAGATAATTGTTTTGCTTATGTGCGTTTACTGTTTGATTGATTGAAGTTTATTTGCCTAATGAGATTGTTGATTCGTCTGCATTAACTAGCTAGAATAGATTGGAAAGAAATTCGTCGTGAGTATAGTGTAATAGATTCATTAGTTTGTTAAACATCGAGTTAGACACACGACAAAAGCAAATTAATGAATGGAGAAAATAGGGTTCTTCGTGAAGCTCATATAACTTGCGGAATGGCTCAAATGACACGGCGTATCATGTGCTACATAGATCGGTTTTTGGGGTATGCTGTTGAGTGTGAATACACGGCTACTTGTGATGGTTGGTTGATTCCACGCATAGCATACGGCTTTGAGCGCGTTTGTGTTGAATGGCAAATATCGCCTCCGTCAAACGTACCTACATATGTATTTGATAATAAATGCCAGCAGGCATTGAGTAATTAAATAATACTGGAGTGGACAACCACGTGACAATATGGTTGCAACAACCCCTGCGACCACTTTTCCTACTGCTACGCTCTTGTTTACAACCTTAGAGAGAGCCAAATTGCACAAGCAAACATGGCTGCTGCTCAATGTAAACAAATTTTCATACAATGCCAAAAATTTGCTTTCTATTAGTAAAACCTTCAGCATTGTATGAAAAACATGCAAAACATTAATATAATAACTACTCACTTTTGAAAGGAAACACCTACAGATCCTTTTCCACTATGATTTTTCACGAAGGCACTACACATTTCATTTTGAAATTCTAACTTAATCACACAGTGTCACACGTTAAAGTAACTTGAATCACAAACTCCAATCGAATGTTTAAACACTTGGTACGAATTTAGATCGCGAACACTTTCCATAGTTTTAATATCGGCTAAAATTCGCGGAGAAACTTACGAATTGGCCAATTTGGCGTCCAATTCGCATCAGTCAACTTGACAGTCAGTTCACACCTAGTTAGCTTTTGGAACAAGAAAGTGACCAGCAAGAGGCAGACGGGGAGGAAATGACAGACTGTTCACTTGGAAGAGAACAGAAACCGGTCGCATGCTCTCTCATGCGTTTTATATGAGCTTAGCCCATCCAGTTCTTATTAATCTTAGCCAGCAGATACCTCTTTTGAGCTTCAAGCCCTACTGCTGGCATTCATTGCACATATGCCCACTTCCCCTCTTGTGCAGAAAACCGGTTTAAACGCTACATGTGTCACAATCGGTACCATGATCCAAGCCGCAAAAGCGAACCAAATTGAATAACATTCTGATTGTATCGATCGCATTTCTACAGCCGATTTACATTGTTACACCTACAGTGGATGGAACTCAGTAATTATTAGCTTCGCTCGGAAGTATACTGGTTGCAAATATCCTTTTTGTTTTGCTAGTTATAAAAATTGTTTGAAAAAATTACAAACATTTAGCTTTTTAGGTCTTAGTAAAAATTTATTTTACAAAGACATACTAGTTTCGCGACCTGTGTGTCCGTGCGTTAAGCAAGTTTCATCAGAAACTATAGATGCTAGAAATCTCAAACTTTGTGAAAAGGTCAGAGATGGTGGTCTCTCAAAAGTTTAGGTCTTCCCTTCCTTATAACGAAGTCACTCTTAACATTTTTTTTAATCATAAATAGTCGAGTAGGGTATCAAATGAAATATCTTGATTAGAACTTTTAGAATTCAGATTTTAAAAGAACCGTATATTTAAACATCTTAAAAGTTATATAGATTAACATAAGATCTTAATACTCACAAAATTTTATGAAAATCCGATAATAATCAAGTGAGTAATAGTCATTTCAATTGTATGCAATTACAACAACAATAACACGTGTTGATGGGTGATACATATTTCAAATTGACGTGAGCATTTTTGTTTTGTTCCAATTTCCATGAAAATTTAAGGAATAGTGTTTAATTTGAATATCTTCAACCGGCCGAGCATTCAGAAAAATTATTTAAGCTGGAACGAAATGGCGGTTACAACGTACTTCAGAAGGAAACTCTGTATCTTTTGCACAAATTTGAACGATTTCTTACCCAAGTATTGAATGAATAATCCAAGTCACCGATTAACGCTGTTAGAAAACTTGTTTCGAACCCTGGGGTGGCTACAAAGGCCATCTGGTAGGAGCACTCTCATATTTACTCAACTTGTTTCTTTTGATATCGATTGAAATTGTGAATTCTCATTAATAAAAAAAAAGTAAATAACAAGTTGGGTAGACAGAACTACGCTCATATCTATAGGAAAGGGTTTGTACTCAGTCTATGAAATGCAGACATTTACGTTTAAAGGAAATCATATTTTACTTCAATTTATGCAGTACAGCAAATATCATTCATTGTACCGGATATCAAATATATTCAACATGTCATCTTTTCTGAAGGTTTCGAAAATATCCAATCCATAATGTAGCATCTGGTTGAATTAAAAGCCCATCGAGGAGGGAAACGCGCATTATTGCTGTTGTGGTGTATGAAAATTCAAATGGCTATAAATCAACTGGATATGGTTCAATTCTAACAAAACTTACAAGTTAGTTTAACCTTATACGGAATTACTTTAATACAAAACTTCAGTGAAAGATTTTAAGGACAAAAGTTAAGTTCATGATTTATTCAGGTTTTTTGGTTTTCAGGTGAGAGGGCACAATATTTTCGTGTTTTCCGCTTTCTTTTGCCCTTATCGATATTAAATTTCAACAATTAATAATGAAGGATCTCATTCAGATTTTTTATTTGCTACCCTACTCGACTATCTTTGATGAAATGAAATCCTTATATGGCGAGACAACCTTGAAAACCTTTAAAAATTTTTTTAAAATATTATTTTAATGAACCAAGAACTTCTGAGCTGTTCACAAAGTTTAATGAATTGTTCCCCTTGTTCCTGAGAAAACTGGTTATGAAGCACTGAAAGACAGAGGATCAGGTACCGATTTTAATAGGTAATTTTAAATCTCTTTTTAACGAAAGCCTAAAAATATCAATGCAGTTCAGTGACAGGTGGAGTGTGCTAAATCTATGCATTTCAATGTTTTTTATCTTTAAAATATTTTAAATATTTTAATAATTCACAGTTAATTCTGAAATCGATTTTAAATAAATTTCTTGAGAGAAATTTATCTATTGCAGAAATTTATATATACACATGTATACATATATACTTTATGTATGCATGCATCTATATATGTACATACATATATATATATATATATATATATATATATATATATATATATATATATATATATATATATATATATATATGCATACATACTTTATGCATATATATATATATATATATATATATACATATATTTATATGTATATATATATATATATATATATATATATATATATTTATATGTATATATATATATATATATATATATATATATATATATATATATATATATATATCTATATATGTATATATATATATATATATATATATATATATATATATATATATATATTTGTATATATATATATATATATATATATATATATATATATATATATATATATATGTATATATAAATATATAAATGCATATATACATTGTGACCACGAAGTACCCGAAAAAAGTAATTTAAATTCCCCGGGTAAATTATATTTAAAAAAAAAGTATTTTGTTAAGTTGGTAGGACTGTCCTTAATTACTATGCCAAATATGAGCGCGATTCATCAACCAGTTTGTTTACAGCAGCTGCTTAAGTTGGTACACCCCAGTAGTGCGTTGCGATTTTTGTGATGTTGTGATTTTTTTCATTGTGACCGAATTGAAAGCCAAAAATGCAATAAATACCACCGATCAACCAGCGTATTCACCAGATTTGGCTTCGTGTGATTTTGATGAATAATTAAATATTTTGCGTGTTATCTGCAATCTCTGGCTACTTTTTTGTCACAATGCAAAATGAAACTTGCTGACGGCCATCCCAAAAAGTGCTTATGAAAAGTGTTTCGAGGACTGGAAAAATTGTTGGCATAAGTGTGGGATGGGGATTACTTTGAAGGTGAAAAAATAAATATTGATGAATAATTAAATATTTTACGTGTTATTTGCAGTTCCTGGGCACTTTTTTGTCACAATGTATATACAGGGTGCGTCAGCAACATCCGGAAAAAACACGAAGTTTATAATAATAATTACTTATAGACTAGCATTTACCACAAAGGATGTTATATCTTAATTCTATGAATTCTCCTTAAATTTATCACTCAACGCAACCCCCGCTAGTTTCAATCACCACTTTAATTCTTCACCTGAATCGCAAGCACGCCTTCTTTAAATGTTCTCGTTGTAAATTGATGAATGCTGCTTCAACAGAGGCCTGTAGTAGGGATGCCAAATTAGGATGTCTGGACTTGTTAGTAACCCGCTCAATAACTTTCCACACGCAATCATCACGGAGGTTCAAATCTGGGAGGGAAAAACCGGATGCGACCCATAGCTTCGTTCTTCAATGAACGCAGAAGCAAGTGATAGTGGGCAATTCTTTTTGTTTCAGCAGCCTTGGACAGCATTCGTCGCAAATTTTTTTCATGTAAGACGTGTACCTCAGGTTTTCTTCTCCAATTTGACGCATGGAAGCCTCATTTACTCTCAAGATGGCCACCATTTTGCTAAGCGAGCTTCCAGGATCCTCCGAAATGATGTCTTGGGCCCTTCGAACAATTTTCGGGGGACTTGCCGTCTTTTTCTTCGCATGAGTTTTCCTTGCTCGACTAGGAAAATCTTCCTCACAACTTTTTGCGGCCGCATACTTCTGAACAATATTGTAAACGGTGGATTTCGGATACCTTGGCAACCATCCAATAACTCTCAATAACAGCCAGAATTCACGCACGAATGCACACACGTCTCCTCAGTTGAAATGACAACAAATAACTGCAGTCGTTGAGATCCACCACTGTGGCAAATCAATGTGAAGTTTTTCTGGATTTTTCTGACGCACCCTATATATATATATATATATATATATATATATATATATATATATATATATATATATATCTACACATGTGTGTATGCGTTTGTGTGTGTGTGTAGTGGATCTGACAAAATTTGTGACTACGCTGGAGGTTGCAATTATATTTTGATTTTCACCAAATATTCAAGAAAGGTGTAGTGCGTAATTTTTTTTTGCTGTATCACTACAGCTCCTATCGGGTCATCGCTTGGAGATACTTAGAGTCTCTCATTATTTTTATTGAATGTATCGGCACTCGAGAAGGTGATTTGGTCAGTACCACTCTTTGGCCATGTGTCCATCCACCGAGCTGAGATATGTTCTACGCAAATATCCCAGGAAATTTCTTTCACCAGCCAAACCAGCAGAGCAAAAACAAAATTGTAACAGTTTTTGACGAAAATCTGTAACTTTGCTATGTCCAAAGACTTGGACAAAATTTAGAACAAATGGTTATTGAACTGTATAATGAAGATCATGATAAAAACAATAAATAAAATTTCCGGGTAATTTTTTGTCACAATGTAAAACAAAACTTGCCGAAGAAGCTGAATGCCACCCCAAAAAGTGCTTATGAAAAGTGTTTTTAGGACTGAAAAAATCATTGGCGTAAGTGTAGTGCATCTGATGGGGATTACTTTGAAGGTGAAAAAATAAATATTAATGAATAATTAAATATTTTGCGTTTTATTTGCAATTTCCGGGTACATTTTTGTCACAATGTATGCACGGAAATTATAGCCATTTGAAATTTCTCCAATTACAACAGCAGTAATACATAATTTTGGTATTTTATGGGCCTTCCATCGAATAAGACACTGCAGTTTTGATTTGATCTTTTGAATTTTCAAATAAGATCAACAACATAAATATTATTGGGAATTCGTGATTTGAGTGATTTTTAATATTTTGTAAGAACATGATGACCGCTGAAAATAGAGAAACAATGAATTTCCTTTTAAACGTGCACATCTCTTTGACACGTTTCTTGACTTTATTCAGTGCTGGTGACTGCATTTTGGGAGAAGTTGGATACAAAACCCTTCTGACATGAGCGTAGGTCGCTCGACTCAACTTATTTTACTTTAAAATTGCATTTTTTTACCAGCAAACTTTTGAAGCTACTATAAATAATAAATGTATCTAAGAAAAACTGTTTCAAAAAGCAATGCTGTTTATTGCACGTTTCAAAAGGGTCCCCGATAATAAATCGATATTGTACGAAAATTTAAAGCTAAGTTAGGCTTTGACTTTATTAAATAGAGGTTGTGAAGCTTTCTTGGCTTATCATTTTCATTCGTGAACAGAATAAATAAATAGAATTCTGCAAAAAAATAATGAAACCCGCAGCGCTCACTATTCGCCCACTTCTGAATTATATAAAATTTCACATTTTTTTGGTATTTTTGTTGAATTTCGATTAGTAGTAAAAAAATTACAAACATTTTAAAATGAGGTGATTTTTTGGGATTTTTAATGGTTTGTTTGAAATAACTTTTCATTGAAATTCAATAAACCGGGTTGCCATTTTGTGGCTCTATTGATAGCACATATTTCATCTATGCTTCATTTTTCTTTAAAACAAATGCTTCCGCTATATCAGAAAAACTGATTTTTTACCCTATTGTTGAAAAACCAGCAATGTTTCAATGCATGAAAATGATGCATTTAATGATACATGCCTTCTTTCATCTTCCCCAGCACATTCCACCAATAATATAGTGTCGCGTGTTATGGTTCGCGGCCAATAATTTTAATGTTCCGGGAAAGTGAAAACGCACTGTCTTTTAAATTAAGTTAAAAGAGTTTATTTACAAAAAATGCACAATCGGTCATTTAACAATTTCACCAATTTTACTTTTCAAAGATTAATTTAAAATGTTATTTTAATTTGTCTACAAATTTATATTCCAACTCTCCACTATCGCCTTTAATTCGCACTACACACTTATCGCAGTTTTACTATCGCGGTTGTAATAATCCCCCAATTCATTCAGCTCGGCTTTATATAGGGGCTCTAGTCATTCCATCTATTTCTCGTTCATTGGCGACCTACCTGGAGTATTCGAGCAAAGGCGCAGTGACGTCACTTTCAGATGATGATCATGCTTGGTGGGTTCTTGTGCTTTCGAGTACGTTCGTTTTGTTGATCATGATGTTTTTAATGGTTGTGAAAACAATTGCGACAGTAGCTCACAGAATTATTTGTACATGTAACACTGCCCCCACTTCAGTTCTTTTCGCCCCGAAAAGATGTGTGGCCAGTTGTAGTCAATTCTCCCTGGATGTAATATGAAGCAAGACGGTCCAGGTGCACGACTTTTATTTTGGCTCTTGGCTTACGGTGCTCCTGTATGCGGTATACGACGTCGTTGATTCGCTTTGTAACTCAGTATGGTCCCTCTCAATTATGCTGCAGCTTTGGAGACCTACCCTTCCGCCGTTGTGGGTTATATAGCCACACCAAGTCATCTTGCTGGAAGCTAGTAGAATTTGCCTTTAGATCATACCTGGTCTTCATGCGGTCAGTAGCCGATTCGAGGTGTTTTCGCACTGTCCGATGTATCTGGTTCAACCGTTGCCTTAGCTCACTTGCGAACTCTGAGATCGTTTGGGGTTTCTCGGGGGGTGTTCCGAACTTTATATCAGCTGGCAGACGAACAGTCTTTCCAAAAATAACTTTGGCTGGGGCTTGGCCCGTCGATGCATGTTCGGCAGCTCTGTACGCCATCAAAAATAGTGGGATGTGTCGGTCCTAGTCCCTTTGGTTTTCGTCAACCATCTTGGTCAGGTGTTTATTGAGTGTGCCGTTGAAACGTTCGACCATTCCATCGGATTGGGGATGCAGTCCTCGTTTTCCGTATTCCAAGCAGCTCGCACATTTCGCTAAAAACTACTGGCTCGAAGTTTCGGCCTTGACCCGAATGTATTTCACAAGGTATGCGGTACCTATTGACCCAATTTAACACTAGCTGTTCGGCTACAGTAGTTTCTTCCTGATTGGGAATGGGGTAGGTCTCGGGCCACTTGCTGAAATAATCGGCCACAACCAGCATGTATCGATTTCCCCATTGGGATGCAGGAAAGGGTCGTGCGATGTCAACAGCAATTCTTTCAAACGGTACCCCCACGTTATAGGTTTGCATTTGTCCTCTCAGTCGTCACCTTGGATCTTTGACGGAAGCGCAAATGGTGCTTCCTCGACACCAGTCCTCTACGTCTCCTCGAGCGTGGAGCCAGTAGAACCTTTCCCACAATTTCGCTACGGTCTTGTTAACACCAAGGTAGCCTCCCGAGGATCCTTCGTGCATCTCCTTAACCACATCGTGGATTCGGCTTTTAGGAAGTATAGTTTGCATCTTATAGGAGCTGCCATCCGCCGTTTTCCATTTCCGCTTGAGTACGCCACCCTCCACCTGAAGGGAGTTCCATTGTGCCCAATAGCTTTTCAGGATGGCGACATGCGTCCTTCTACTCAGGTCGCCCAGTTGTCTCCTTCCATACGAGCAATGGTCCGATGTCTTCATCGGCTAACTGGGCATTTCGAATCTCCTCCGATGACCAACCTTCATCGAGCTCGGCCTTTATCAATCGCAGATCAACGGGCGGCTCCTTTTCCTCAACCCGTCGGCAATGCTTGCAGTTAGTTGGACATGAACGACGAGATAGGGCGTCAGCATTTCCATGAACTCCGCCTTCCCGATGAACAATTCCATAGTCGTTTGACTGCAATCTTTCGATCCATCTCGCAACTTGTCCCTCGGGGTTTTTTGAAGTTTAGCAGCCATCTCAGCGATGCATGGTCAATTCAAAGAACAAATTTCTGGCCGGATAGGTACTTGGGGAACTGCTTGGTAACCTCTATTATAGCCAATAGCTCCTTCCTGGTCACGCAGTAGTTCCTCTCACTTTTTGAGAGAACTCGACTGCAATACGAGAGGACTCTTTCTTTGCCATCGATCTGCTAGGAGAGTACAGCTCCAATCCCGCCGTTTCTCGCATCAGTGTCAACTACAAAGATTTTTCTGGGTTTCGGATATGCCAGCACATTCACACAGCTTCTTCTTCAAGTTCTCAAAGGCTACCTGGCATTGTTCATTCCAGACATACGGACGATTTTTCTCGGTTAGCTGATGGAGACACTTAGCTTTTTTGGCAAAGTCTTTGACGAATCTTCGATAGTAGGCCGCCAGACCCAGAAAACTTCGTAGTTGGCACTTGTTGTTTGGTGTTGGCCAGCTTTTCACGGCTTCAATTTTCCCAGGGTCTGTTTTGACCCCTTCTGCTGATACGACATGTCCCAGATATTTTACTTCAGCTGCGAAAAGGGTACACTTGTCGGAACTAAGTTTCAGATTTGTCAATCGCAAACGGAAGAACACCTCTTCTAAGCTCCGCACATGCTCTTTGAACGTCCTCCCAATAAAGATGATGTTATCTAGGTACACCAAGCAGGTTTTCCAGGTTAGGCCACGTAGCACGTATTCCATTAGGCATTCGAAAGTGGCTGGAGCATTGCAAAGCCCAAATAGCATCACCACAAATTGCCACAATCTGGTCCCAACCGAAAATGCGGTCTTCTCTCGGTCTTTCTTGTCGATTTCTACTTGCCAGTAGCCAACCTTGAGATCGAGTGTAGAAAACATTTTTGCGTCGGCTAAAGTGTCCATAATGTCGTCGATGCATGGAAAGGGATTACTATCTTTCTTAGTGACATCGTTAAGCTGTCTATAGTCGACACAAAAGTGAGCGCTACCATCCTTTTTCTTTACTAGAACTACTGGCGCGGCCCATAGACTGACAGAAGGTTCGATAATGCCTTGTTTTTCCATGTCCAAGATCAGTGTACTCACTTCTCGTTGTTTGGCTATAGGAAGACGTCTCGGTGCTTGTCGAATCGGCTTGGCTCCCTGTGTATCTATGACGTGAGTTACCATACTCGTTCGGCCTTGGTCATCCGGGCTTGTTGAGAAGATGTCACTGTACTTGGTGACCAGATCAGAGGATCGTTTGAATAGCTGCACCGGCAATTTGACTTGCTTCAATATTGCAGACGTAAGTTCCCGGACTTTGTCTGTGTCTTGCCTCCTCTCCCAATGATGGTCGTGAGTAGCTTCCAAAGGGTGATGGTGGAAACAGGCTGGTAGCTGCCGATGACTTCTCCCACTTTGATGTCTGCGGTGTTAAGGACTCTAACCGGCACGCATTCATTCCTTATAGAGCTTACAAGGCTTCGTCCTACAATCAAACTGCGCAATGCCGATGTCTCCGTTGGCTCTATCAGATAAGATCGGTGGTCTCCAGAATCATCATCAAGCTTGGCATATACAATGCTTTCAGAAGAATTCGGTACATACTACTACATTCATCTTGGGAATTTGGACGCTGGGATCCTCCATCAATAATTCGACATTCTGCCATTTCAATACTCGTTTGCCAACGTGATTCCAACATGATTCCATGGTGTCGCAGAAAATCCATTCCGAGAATGCAGTCATCCATAATGTTCATGACCAGAAAATTATGTCGGAACGCAAGGTCTCCCAACTGTATCTGAAGGTTGACCTCTCCATGAGTAGGTGCAGCTTCTGCCGTAGCTCTCTGTGGTGAGAAAATCCTGCCCTTTTGAGATAGTTGTTGCCTCACATGGTCTGGTCGGATAATCGATCGGGTTGCACCAGTGTCGATTGTTATGGTACAATTTTCTCCGTCAACTTGACCCGGAAGGCGTAAGTCCGCTTCTCCACGATGTAGTCTTGACACGGTGATGGTGGTGCTGGGGACGTCGATCCTCCTAGCCAACCTGAAGTTGGCTCTTACATGTTTCCTGACCCCTCAGTTTGAAGGGCTTCCATTCTGGGCTCCTGACTCGGTCTAGATCTTCTTCTAGCTGCACAACCTGGACAATAGCTTGGTTTTCTTCGCTTCTTGCAGTCTCTTTGCAGGTGCCCTTTCTCTCCGCAATTCCAGCACCTAGATGCACTATTTACCTGCGGCTCTTGCTCAATTTCCACGCGCTCACACCTGCACTCGTCTGCCATTACCTCGCGAACCCGGATAGTGGTACGAGTCACATTCTTCACTGCCTCAAAGTTCAGACTGTAAGCCAATGCATCCTTAACCGTTTACTCTTAGGCGCAAAGGGACGCACGGCTTGTTGCAATTTCTGGTCTGTTAATGCGCTGATGAATGGTTCTGTCGCGGTGTCATCTCGATGTTCTGGGGCGTAAGCTGGGTAAGTCAAAAGTGCCAGTCGCTCAATGTCTTGTGCTAGCTGCTGTAAGGTTTCGCCAGACGTCTGCATCCGATGCCGTAGCCGTGACCGATAAATCTGCTTTAGATGGTCGTCTTCATAGCGCATGTCGAGCGCATTCATTATAGGAGCCGGGTTTGAGCGCAACTCAACGGAGATAGTCGGCAACTGGGCCTCTTAGTGCAAGAATTAATGCAGTTGCTCGTTCGTGCTCATTCCATTGATTTGCCCTAGCGGCGGCTTCAAACTGGGTTTTGTAAATACTCCAGACCGTTTGCCCGTCGAATATAGGTGCTTTCACATTTCTGGATGAGCTTTGCGCTGCGGTTGTAAGCGGGGCTGGTGAGGTGGTTACTACTGACTTCGCTGCTTGCAATTGCTTTTTCATTTTTTCCACCTCCTGGTTGATTCTCTCCTCGACCTGGCTCATATTTTCCTTCAAACTGGGTTTTGTAAATGCTCCAGACCATTTGCCCGTGGAATATAGGTACTTTCACATTTCTGGATGAGCTTTGCGCTGCGGTTGTAAGCGGGGCTGGTGAAGTGGTTACAACTGACCTCGCTGCTTCCAATTCCTTTTTCACTTTTTCCACCTCCTGGTTGATTTTCTCCTCGACCTGGCTGATATTTTCCTGGACCTGGTAAACCTTTTTCTTAACATGATCGACCTTTTCCTCGGCGCCTTTAATTTGTTTGTTCAGACTACTGAGCACCGCTTTTATTTCGGTTGACTGTTTCTCCAGCTTCTGTGTAATGTCTGCCTTGATTTCGATCGCTTGTTGTTCCAGCTACGCTGATTGTTCATCTAGCTTCGCTGATTGTTCATTTAGCTTCGCTGGTTGTTTATTTGCTTCGCTGGTACTTTATTTAGCTTCGCTGATTGTTGATCTAGCTTCGCAGTTAGACTGGATGACTGTTCATTTAGCTTTGCTGATTGTTTATTTACTTTCGCAGTTAAACTGGAAGACTGTTGTCTTTGCTCTTACTGCATCAGCATTAACATTTGCATCAGCGCATTTTCTGACTCCTTTGATTTTGGTGTTTCTACTTCTTTACCTTCTGCGCCTTTTTCCGCAAGCGTACAATCAGTATGGCCTTTGTACCTTGTGTGGCCAGATTTCGCTGTTCTAACTCGTCTTTGAGCTCCGATGTGGTCAATTCATTTATTTGTAGATGTAAGCTTATGTGGCATTTTTATTGTTTCGACTATTTTTTCACCAGTTTCCACGTTAAATTTCAACTATTGTGCACTATAAAAGTGTTCAAATTTTCACTTGCAAAGTTTTTTTCTCACTTCTTGACACCACTGTCGCGTGTTATGGTTCGCTGCCAATAATTTTAATGTTTGGGAAAGTGAAAACGCACTGTATTTTAAATTAAGTTAAAAGAGTTTGTTTACAAAAAATTGCATGATCATTCATTTAACAACTTCATCAAATTTACTTTTCAAAAATTAATTTAAAATGTTATTTTAATTTGTCTACAAATTTATATTCCAACTGTCCACTATCGCCTTTAATTCGCACTCGCCTTTAATTTGCACTACACACTTATCGCAGTTTTACTATCGCGGTTGTCATAATCCCCCCATTCATTCAGCTCGGCTTTATATAGGGTCTCTATTCATTCAATCTATTTCACATACATTGGCGAACTACCTGGAGTATTCGAACAATGGCGCAGTGACGTCACTTTCAGATGTTGATCATGCTTGGTGGGTTCTTGTGCTTTCGAGTACGTTCGTTTTGTGAAAAATTATTTGTACTTGTAGCAATAGTGTTCTAATTGTCGAAATATTATAATAACGCGTCTGTATATGCAAATTTTTATCCTGATTGTATCTTATATCATGATGTTTGTTTCAGTTAGTTTTAAGTAAATTTATTCCACGACAAAAAGAACTTTATATTAACAAGTTGAAATTATTTGGGCTGCGATTGTGGTTATGGTATCTCATCAATAATTATATTCCCTGATGGCGTGTGATGGCTGAAGGATACGTTTGAAGCTTGAATGAATAATAGCTTTTCTTGTTCTTAATGAAGAAGCTCAGTATTTGACCTGATTCCTTTAACCATTGTAAAGCAAAAAATGGTATGATCATTTGTATTTTGTTCTTTTTCATGAAGGATACTTAATTAGTATCTTGACACATCTAGTTTCACCCGAGCTTTATCTCGGCTCCTATCCCCCTAGCGATCCAACTAAATACGATTTATTTCATATAATCGAATTTTCATACATTGATTCACTTTCAAAGAGAATATGAGATCTGAGTTATACTCGAAAGCTTTATTTGAGATACTTACCTTACTCAGCAATGCGACTATATCATTACTGTTAGTTTATTTTTTCCCTTTGCATAAATGCATTTGTTCATTGCATTGTTTCAAATCATCAGTTTCTTAGAAACTTGAAATTATATTTTTCCGATTTTTTTCAGAAAACAATTTTACGGGTTTTAACGTAAACGTAAGCCTTTTCGCGCTCCTTCGACTTTAAATCAATGCCCAATTTATTCACATCCATGTCAATTAAATCAAAAATTTACCTGTCCAACTTTAAGCAAACCACGAAAGGGTAGCAGTTTTAATTAAAAACTGAAATACATTTCATTTCATCCACATGCAAACATCATCGATTTGGTTTTCATTTAGCAGCCATTTTCACGGGGAGCCACGAAACCCATCCTCCAAAATTTATTTGAAGCTCCAATTCATGGATACGATGCGCATGCCTTTATTTCACATACGAGTACAATGTCTATAAAAAAAAGTATCTTCGTATACGGTTCGAACGCCTGGAAATCCCCCAGCATCCCACTGATTCCAATTTTGTTTGCTTGTAGGTTTCCAGCATCTCATTCTGCTATCTTTGTTTGGGCGCGAGCGAACTCAAGCAGTCAACGCTTGACCACCCTATTTTCACACGACCTCCTCTACATTTGCACAAGGGTGAGGACGTTCCAACCTCCCCTTGGAGGCTGTAGGTGCGCATGTCATCAAATTACACAGAAGGTCGTGTTTACTTATTTTTAACAACCGATTTAACTAGTTATTAGAAGCCTAATTAAATGTCTGGCACGTGCGAGGCTGTTGGCAGTAAACAACTTGTGACAAAGCAAAGAACAATTGCAGCAAGTCCTTGCAATTGCCTCCGGCAATGGAACCGTGTTTATCGTTGTGATGATAGAGGGGGAGGACTGTTGCAACCTTCAGGCAAACGTCCTTTGATTGCAACTCTGTCAATTTTCCGTCGTGAGAGCAAAGAGATTTTCTCAAATTAATATGTGCCTCCTTCAGTGTATCTGGGGGTTGGGAGTTTCCTATCATTTAATAGAGCTCTTTATGTGCCAAAAAGTCAAATTTGTAAACAGGACCTTTCAACAAGGTGAACTCATTGAATTTTGATGGTGGCTGACATGAAAAGTGCTTTATAAACGGCCAATTATTCATTTAAACCCTCTCTAACTTCTATTTCTGTTTTGAAGTTGCTTTGAAGGGCCATTAAACATCTGCCAGGTTAAAATGATGCACATACAGAACTCATTCAAAATGAGTGTAAACGTGTGCACATACTTGGGCTAATTTTCGTATAATAGAAAGCTAATCAATGGCACTGTTCTTTTTTCTGAGATTTTGAGGGTTCTTCGTTATGGGCTAGCTCTCATAAAAGTTCGTTTAGATTACTCGAATTAGTTTTAGTCTATTGTTCTGAGCTACGCGACGGGAAATTATGGTCTACGCTCGATGAGTTCTTTTTGAGAGCTGAAAACAGAATGTATGAAGAATCTGCGATATTATTTTACACTCAAGAATGGTTTTAATATTCATGGAAATACAGTAGTTTCTAGATAAATTAGTAATTTCAAAAATCATAAATTAAAAACAGAACTATTCACGTGCACACCTTATCCATGCTAAGTGAAATTTCAATGAACTTCAGTAACTTTCGAAGGCGGCAAGACCAGTTACGGCAAGTTTTCATTAAAGTTCGTTACAGCATCTTAAAAACATGTTTGCACTAATGAGTACTCAGAAAGATGAGCAGAACCATTGACAGGCAGTGACGGAGACTGCGGCAGGAGTATTTTGTTACCTATAAAAATAAGTATAACTTTCCCCAATGAGGTCTTTATGATTCAACTTTAGGCATAATTTGGACTGATACAAAATTTTTATCGTAGAATTATCTGGCGAGCAGCTTCGTAGAGCTCGTGATGAGGTCTAATTCGTTATTGGGAAATTCCAGCTTTGTTCCATCAATGTGCGTAGGGGTTGCCTTTTAAAAGCGTTCAATATGTTTATAGGTACTTTGTTGAAGTTTCCTGCCTTACCCATATAGCACAAAGATGAAATATGGATTCTAAAAGTCACAAGTCGTCTTTGGGAAAGAGGTTATTTCTGGCGAAAACTTGACTTATGAATGTCTTACGACCGGAGCTCAATAATGACTTACTTTAGTCGCAATTTAATTTTGCGGGTAATTTGAAGCAACTATTGACGGGGTATGTGGCAAACACTGAAGAAAGGAACTTTTGAAACTCCAACTTTTTGCAAGGGGTGGTACAAATGATTGCATGCTAATACATTTCAAAAACCTTATAAGAAATGCACTGGATGCATTATTTTCAAAATATTCGCAAAAAACTGTAAACATTAACTTTTGGGCCTCCCGAATGTAGTTTTTTCTCGTGGATACAAAAGGTTAAATGTGAGAATTGTATCTCACAGGGGAATTATCGTCATCTATGGCATAAGCCAGGCTCTGGTTTCCATAACTAATCCCCTCTAATCATCACGGTTCTGTGAGTTCGTTCGCCAGTTGATCACTCCCAGCATAGGTCTGCTGCCCGCTTCTTTGCATCGAGCGCTGGTTCTTCCCTTTGGAAGTCTACTTTGCGCTCTACCCTCCCATGTTCTTTAAGGCAGCTAGTTTTCTTCCATTCTTTCTACATTTCCATTCGGAACACCCATTGAAATTTGCATTACTTTACGCATTTGGATACAGGTGATTCGTCAAACAGTTCATACAACTCATCGTTGTAATGTGCTTCTTGTTTCATTGGCCCGTCGATTTTTTGGAACAATTTGCATATAAATAAGTCCACTGCCTTCTTGGTTCTTTGGTATCTGAGATTGGCCATCCCATAATATTGACGTAATCAACATATGCTACCAATTGTGTACCTGTGTACCAGAGGTTTCACCTGCTGTATTTCTGATGACGTGTTCCAGTGCAATATTAAAGAGCACTGGGGCAAGTCCATCTCTTTATTTGAGCCTGATTCCACTTTGAAACTCTCCTTTAGTTTACCGTTTACCTTGACCTGGGACTCGGTATTTAACATCGAGATTTTGACCACGCAGACTTGTTTTGTTGGGATGCCAAAATGAAGCATTACTTTGTACGAAGCATTTCCTTACTGGGGATTTGATAAATTGAATTTGGATCAGTAAATAAAAAGCAAATAAGGTTAAAATAAAAAAAAGAAGAAAAACAAAAGCGAAATGCAGTTGTAAAGTCTCTATGAAGCGTTAATTGTTAAACCAATAGACAGAAGGATAAACACAACATTTGAAAAGTAATTATGCTCGAAAACATGAAGATTGATATGAGACTGGCTCGTTCAATTCAATTTGGTGGTTTGCTTGGAAAATTTGAAGCAACGTGAGCAAATAAAAATCCTTCTGAAAGTTTGTCAGAGATATTCTCGAGTCAAAGGGAAACGTTCTCAACAATGAGACTATGACTATTCAAGAAATAAAGTATGTTGACTGCATAGTAGAGAGATGAAAATGCATCGAGATAGGATTTTCATGGAGTTAGAATGGCAGGGAGGGAACCAGCTCAGCTAGCTAGACGCAGAGTGGGGCAGAATAGGAAATCCACCGTAGATCGTTCCAAGCCCAGTTGAAAAAGTATGAGGAGTCCCCTTGCTTCCCGCACCCCCAGCTTCCATAATTCCTCATCCTATGTTTCACAACCAAAAGGTAATAAATGTTCTTGGGGTCGCACATTGGGTTTAATGGTTCCCCAATGAACAGTATAAATGCCAAGAAATGCCAATAGCTGCAAAAAACATGCAGCTTTGCTACTAAATCCTACTTACACATCCTTTGGGGTCGACGTCAGAGGGTGAAGGCGAGTCTTCCGCACCTGATAATGGAATCGAATGCAATAACCGTGCCAACGGAATGAGTTTGGGCGATGGAGAACCCTACATTATTTCGAAACCTGCAACAGAGCCTCGGAATGGGTTGTGGCAACGGCAACAATCTCACAACTAAAATAAGGGCTATGGCATTGGATCCTGGAATATCAGGTCACTGAATAGCGCTGGCACTGTTAATGACCTTTTACAATAGGCCACTCAATATAAATTAAACATACTGGCAATCCAGGAAACAAACTGGACAGAAAGTGATATTCAAAATATTAGATCGCAAACAATATTGAAAAGTGAGAGGCTTGCTAGAAAGCGAGAATTTGGAGTGAAATTTATTGTGGATAGGGAGTTCAAACCACGTTCTATTGATTTTAAGGCAGTCACCGAAGGTATCTGTGCGATGGCAAATTCTTCAAAATCTGGCTGATAAACGTACATACCCTGACCAAAGAAAAGGACGAAGAAATGAAAGAAACGTTCGACAATCACATGAAAACTCATTGGAAGAACTAGTTGACTCATAACCTACAAATGACACAAAAATAGTTCCAGGTGATATCAATGCTAAGGTTGGCAATGAGCTATCTTATTGGGGAACGACTGGAGGATATAGCCGTCACGATGAAAAAAATGGCAACGGCCAGCGCCTATTTGACTTTGCATATAGCAGAAATCTAGTCGTACGTTTGACTTGCTTCCCCCATCGACGCATACATAAGATGACATGGGTGTCACCGGATGGCAATAAACAAAACCAGATGGGCCATGCTCTGATTTAACAACGATGGGCTCCGAGCATACTTGACATTCGTACATACTGAGGAGCAAATTGTAACTCAGATATTACTTGATGAAATTAACCTATCGATGTCGTACATCAAAGGTGTATTCGGCGAAGAGCAGCCCGCAGCAAAAATTCGACATCAAAAGGCTACAAACGGCATCTGTAGCAAAAAATTTCACAGGCCTTCGACAACTAGCTAGCTCCCATCTTATCAGATAAATCCCAGAAAACAAGCAACGAGCTGGGGGTGGAAGTGAAATCGGCAATGAAGACTGTAGCAGAACATCAAGCTCAGCGCAAAAGAAATGATTGGTTCGACGATAAGTGCCAGAATGCGTTAGACATAAAAGAATCAGGCGTCAAAAGAACGCTTAGGTAGGAAAACCAAGACGATGAAAGAACATTATGGAAATCTCAGAAGAGAGCAAAAAAAAAGATTATTAGAATTAAGAAAAGCGAGCGATGATTTTGGTGCTCTTGAGGTTGACATTGTCTAAGGATGCGTGAATGCGCTTGTAGGCTAGCGTTGCAGTGTCGTGGGGCAAGTTCTTTCCCCCGGCTCAAGGGTCAACTACGAAAAATTTCGCATTCACGAATCATTCGATCTCAGTTCAACGGTAACCTACCGAAGGGATGAACTGTGGAAAACAACGCGTCCTTACTCCGAACACTTACAACCCCCAGCTTAGAGTGAGGCATCCCCCATCTGTGGCATGTGGCAATTTATTATTCATTTAAACGAAAAATTCATAAAAAGTAATTTATATGAACTTTTCCGGTAAATGAAAAATAAAATGTTTCAGATTTATATTAAAATTTTATGTGATGGAATCATATAAAACTTTAAAATAAATAAGAAACCCGTTTGGAAGGCCACTCTACCCAGAAAGAGCCCCTGTAACGACTAAGAAAGGAAGGAGCTACAGCCCGATGGCTAGCTCAGAATAGGAGTGCCCAACCACCATGGCGAGTTCCATACCCGTTAAAAATTTTCCAAATGAGAAGACTGAGGGTTTTTGTTCATCTAGCTATTCATATTTCTTTATTTACGACAAAAGTTTAATATAATAGACTTATAATTTTAAAAAAAATTATCTTTAAAAAAAAAAAATTGACCAAAAAATATCAGCTATATGAGAAAATTCAGAAACGTAAAATTTAAAATAAAAGAAACATTGTAAAATTTAAAGAAGCTAGTTTGAAAAGATTTTTGACAAAAAAGTATATAAAAAATATGATAGAATTCAGAATTATACAATCTAGCATAGTAGAAATACACAGGAAATTTAAATAAGATAGGATTTTGACCAAAGAATATGTAAAATTTGAGATTATAAAATTTAGCTTCATAGAAATATACAATAAATTTGAATAAGTTAGTTTGAAAGAAAATTTGAGCAAACATATATAATTCTTATGATAAAATTCAGGATTATAACATTTAATATAAAAAGATCATAATAATATTTTATCATTATTAATTTAAATACTAATAAAAGGATGCATAAATAAAATAACTTATTATATAAATTTATTTTTAATTTAAATAATTATTGACTATTTATATTATTTATGCAAGTCATCATATATCCTTTTAACAAACATATATAAGATTCAAATAAAGTTTAAATATATTATTATACATTTTATTATTTTTTTTTATTATTTGCTGGGTATTATTATATATTTTATTATTATTTTTCCTTTTCCTCTGAATGATTTGGTTTTCAATAAAGACATTCAAGTAAGATTCAAACTTCAACCTTAACTAACGCAATCTTACAAAAAACGACTGAATTTTTTTTATGATCCTACTTTAAATGCAGATTTAAATATATGTATTGGCAAGAAATGAAATGATTAATAAGCCTTACTAATTCTCTTTACAGGATATTACTTCGTCAGCAGTTATACTTGCCATCCTTATCTGTACTTATACCATATCTCATTTTTTTTTTTTTTTTAAGATTTTGCATCACGGAGCTGTGGTTTTAAAACAAGTATTCGATGCCAATCGGTTCTTTGCACCCAAACACCAATTTCGTATTCGTAATTATTGTGTGTCGTCAGCGAAAATGTCCGGCAGAATGATCATCATTAACACGTTGTTGTGGATCAGCACCCACTCTGCCAATTATGTTAACTTGAGTCACACCTTTTTCCATTTTTTTCACTAAACCATCACTATAATGTTTTATTTGTACTCGTCTTAAAACTAACAGCCGGCCAATCTTAGTAGGAATCCTCTTGTTTGCGTTCCAGGTTAGCTTTCAAACGTTTCTGCTTAGAGTTATGTAGTGTTGCGTCGTCTGATTGACTTGGGGGATACACCACCAAGAATGTATGGTCGTTCACTGATAAAATGCGTTCACGGGTGGCAAATCTGTGATGGCTTTCCACTACTTTTACTGTCGTCAATATCTACCAGCAAGCGAAGGAAAGTGAGTACGGAAAGACGAGATCCACTTGTCAACTAAATTCCAAGTTTTTCTTATCCGGTTGTTGCCAAAAAATCCGACAATGCTTTTCAAATTGTTCAGCATAAAGGCAGTATAGAACTGGACAAGTAAGTTTCCAGGTTTTGCGCTGATGTGCAGGTGGGACTGCTTTCCAGTAGGTACTTATAAGGTAACTCCAGTTTGTACATGGACTAGATATCGTAGAGATGACACCACTCAGCAATGATCGACTTGGCAAGTTCCTTATGCAGCCGGCAAAACTTGCAATGGCGCTCCGATGACATTTTAAGAAATAACCGAAACGGCTCGAGGTGGGTTTCCAAGCTGAAATTGATTGTATACAACTCTTACCTCTGGGGCCACTGGGAACGTGAACTTCGAATCCAAGGTTATTTCCGCTTTCAGTTTCTATCAAAAATTTACCTGAAAAGATCCTTCTTAACCTTATCACTCGTTCACGTTTATTAGATATAGATCGCTTTCGTTCCAGTGAACTATGGGACATAATTTTCATGTAAGCTTCATGAAAATGATGTATTACAGGTATAGTTCAATGAAAACACAGCAATGCATTTTCATGTTCTTCTTTAAAGTTATGATCAATTATAGAAGGAAAAGTATCGTCTTTATCGGCTGCGGTCTTCGTCTGTCTTCAGTATGGAAATCATTAATTTTAGATTTCTGGGCATACTCGCATAATGCATGATATTCTCTTAAAAGTAACGAATCAATTTTCAAATAGCGATTTGCTATATAATTTAAGTCATTCAATTCTTGTTATTTCTTGAGGGGATTTCACGAATCCTACGTAAAACATCTGCAATCTAAGGATGTGGAAAGGATCTTCTAATAGGCTTATTAGTAAGTGAAGGATGAATGTGGAAGATAAAAGCAATTATAAAATTTCATCCAATTATTTTAATTGCTCTGAATCATCTTATATTGTACCCGTAGCACTTATGCTACATTTAGAATTAATTTATTCGCTAGTTTCGGCAGAAATTATTAACTAAAATGTACTGTTTATGGAGCGAATTCAGGATACTAATCATTTTTATTAAAAATGATCAAAAAAATTCGGTCTCCCCATCAAATCCTTGAAGAGTCGCAAATAATCAGCATATTTCGTACGAAAGATTATTGAAATTCAATTTCTCGACATGAATGTACCATATTGAACTGTTAATACCTACAGAGTCCTTGAAAGGATCAAAATTTTGTCAAACTATTTTATTCTAATATGTTGTCCTTTATTTGACAGTTCTACAATTAAAATCCTTATATCCGTCGATCAGTGATATAAAAATCGGGTTGAAGGTCGGAAATTTTTTAGTTTTAATGGTAAAAGTAAAAGTCCTTTGCCGTTATTTGATTTTTTCACTTTCGAATTTACTTTGACACTTTAGCTCAATTTTTTTATTGTAATTTGAAATCGTTTAAATGGTTGTTGCTTAGGTTTCATTGAAATTATTGAGGAAAATTTTGATTTTTGAAGATTTTGTTGTTCTTTTTACTTATAATGACTTAGCTTTGACTTTTCAGATTTCAAGCGCAAACATTTTTGATCGGAGATACATTTTTGATACATTAGATCTCCTTTCGATGCTAGTGCAGGACTTTCAGGAACTTATCCTGTATATTCTTGCATCTAATATTTTTTAAAATTAATTTCAAATGTGACTAGTCAGCAGCCGCACTTCAGTTCACTTACAAGCAACTGTTCCATACCTGGAAATAGTTCAACGTCATTGGACAAAACCCCTTTTTTTGAAATCCCTATAAAGTTTTGCAGGCTCACCATTACGTGTTTCAATGTCAGTTATAATCACAGAGGCAGCGATTGAAGTAGTATATGATCGCATTGGCATTAAATTAAGTTACATTTTCATTTCTATTAATAAAAAAGTAAATAAAATTCAATCGTCTCATTTCTTTTAAAGTTATAAACTCAATTATGGTCACCAAATAACACTAAAATGGTATCAATGCTGGATTTATTGTAGTTGGCAGTTTTTCAAAAAAAGCATCCTTGCCTGCCCTTGTGAAAAGCACAATTTTCTTGAAATGTAGCCTAAAACTAGATGCTCCTTTTGTTATTTCAGGGAGGTGAGCAAAAGTCCTTACCATAATGTGGGTGCTTGCAAGAAACAGAGACGTTCATTTGACTGCTGGTGAGTTGCATCGCGGTTCTATTGGGTAGTGATGCAAAATTTGGTATAGGTAAACATAATCCTAAGACAAATGCTAATGTAAGCATAATTGTAACTGCAACTGTTGCCATGATGGAAGATAATTTGACTCTTTATGTGATGCTTTCGTAATAGGCAACGCTGCATAGCGTTGCATCACCGGGCGTATTTCCTGACATGATATACGTTTCGTCTAATGATTATTCTCTGATTTTTGATTATGATCTGCGCACTAGGCCATTAATTTTGTTATTGTGGCCCCAGGCATATTTTCACTTGGTAGCAGCAGAGTAAAATCTGGACTATGAATGGCTCCGGATTAACTAATTATCTTCGTTCCAATAAAACCGTAGCTGGTCTCAGATACCGCTCTCAATTTTAATGCCATTAAGTAGGCTGTACAGGTTCACTTGAAGCAGATTCCTGATCATCACTGTTCTGACTTTGAAACCTACTCCCATAAGGACTGGCGTCAACCCTCGTATGGCTTTTCTACTCTGCATAGATAACCATGGGATCATAAAGGTGACCTCAAAAATGAGCTAAGATAATGGATCTGAGTTGAAAGCTAACTGCCTATGCTTGTTAAACATAAAAAAACAAAATTAAAACATGTCAGACAAAAGTCTGATTTCCCCAATCCAACCCCATTTGATGTCAAAGTAGGGACAAAATTTAAGGCCAAGGGCGCTAGTAATGGAAAGGAAGTCGATAGAAGGCCTGTGGCTAAAAGTACTGCTCCACCGTCTATTAGTGGCTACAATTGTTGGTCCACATATGTATATCTAAAAGTGCTGTCTCTTCATCTGGTTTGATTTCTTGCGGTGCCGAAGCAACCAAACTGAATTCTGCAGAGAGAAAAGTTCGCAGACTTACGCCGACCGGTTAACAAGTAACGGTAAGTAAGCTCACTCAGGTATTCTGGGCGAGTACCCTAAGTTCCACTTCGACCTCAGACTTATTATCCTCAACAGCCAACTTTGTTCAGTTTTTAGGACCCAGAAGAATGTTTATCGATTTTTAAAAAAATTTAACGGTATTTTCGTAAGACAATATCCGATATAGAGAAAAATGCCTTAATTCGACAAAACAAGGCTAGGGCTCGTACCACAATTGGCAGCTCAGAAACGGTAAAGATTGGTGAATCAACCAAGCTAAACCTGCAACCAGGAGGTGAAAAAACCTGAAATTGCCCCCGCATTAACTTGGCCGTTCAATGAAATGGCTAAAGAGTATTTCATGAGGGCTGTCACAGATAGAACAAAAGCAACGGTATTCTCTCACTAGAAAACTGCAAGTTGGTGTAGAGAGCTCTTCGGGCTGGCTTCAGTGATTTGTTCAAAGTAAATCTTGGGCAACCTCTAAGGTGCATTGACCCCGGTTGCCGTCAGAACTGAGTTAAGCTGATAGCTTCTCAGGATCAATGTTCTGTAAATCGGTATAAGTTTTATTTGGCTTTAACACTACAACCTCTTTCTGGCCTTCACTTAGTGATAGTTAGAGTATTTTATTATCTTGATCGAATGTATTGGCACTCGAGAAGGTAATACGGTCAATGCCACGCTTTAGCATTGTGTGCGTCCGTCTAGCTGCCATGCATTCTTATTTCAAACCAGCATGTTTTATAGCTGAATGGATTTATATTTCGTCCGAAGAATCACTCGAAACAAATCTCATTGTCATCAACGGAGTTCAAAACAGGGATCTCTAGCTTACACAGTGAGTACTCTAACTACTACACTACGTGGATTACTCAGGAATTTATAGCTTAATTATTTTATTCTGCTTACTGTTCATTTGTTGACATAACGAGTTTATTATTTTTGTGAATAGAAGTTTGATTTTTTAAGCACTATTTTTTTTAAATAATTGTGAGCCATGGCGCATCCCCCACGACAGTCTACGTAACATTTTTGACACAACCAACTAAGTTTAGTTTGCGTTTACATGATATTAGTTAGCAGTAGACAAACTGGATAGAGGTTGAATCCCAGATGAGTCTACATCATCTAAAAAAAAAAACCTGGACGTCGTTAGTCCTAGCAACTATGATTTCCCAGTAAGTGAATTGAAGGTGGCTAAGATTGGTGAGGTATTGGGTGACTAATTGCAGGTCCTCATTATAATTAAGGAGGAGCCCTTCCCATTTTGAAAGCCCGTAACTACACCATTGGCTAAGGATTCGATTACATACAATTAAATGAAACCTTGTATGAATTCATTTTATCTAACAATCTTGCCATACCAATCATTGCCAATTGACGCAACATTACATAAATAACCGAGCATTCTATACACCTTCTGACTAGATAGAAAGTCCCAAAATAATGTTTGCTCTCTGAGCATATGCACATGGCGTTTAAAATATATTGGAAGGAAGAGCATCAAGGGACGCTTCTCTTTTCTTATCTAAATAGGAAAATAACAGATTCGGATGGATTCCGATCAGCTTTTCATATATATCAGGACAATATTTCTGCGATAAATAACCAAGAAGATTTGAATAGGGCATTAAACTCACTAGCTGCTGTCATTTAACTATGCCGCTTTGAATTTCTATAACTCAGCAAACCAAAGCCTCGATAGTGCAACAGTGAGATTGCACTTCTTTGAAGTTATTGTAAGAAGGATTTTAACTATGCTAAACGGGTTGACTAATCAACTTAAAAGAATTAACATGGCATAAAAAGCTTCACAGAGATCTCTCTGCGCAAATATTGAATTTACTAGTGAAGGCAGTTGCCTCTAAAAAATTTCAAGTACCAAATCCATTGTGACAGGCTGCACACAAAATTCGATGGAAGTTAAACTTACACAGCACAGATGCACTTCAGGTTTTAATGGATACTAATTTTTTGGGCAATAAGGAAACATCCTTTGTCGTATCACTCGAACCACACAAGGATGCAGGGCCAATGTCCAACATTTTAAGCCTCCAAACCAAATGGACAGAAATTACTTTCAGACCATTCACATCTGCAGGTCTAAATGGAGCTATCCAAGCTGATAGTCAGCAGAAATTGGAGGACAAAATGCTTGGGCTTGTGAGGATCTATAGTGGCTGCCTAATGCTCGCGTATATTCTCCTTAGCTGGTGGGAGACCCATTAACCCCAACCAAAGAAAAATAAGGTTCAAACGACAAGCCTAAAGATTTATTCGAGCTCCTTCCTATTTTTTTTTGTAGTAGGGAGGTGGGACTCCAATATTTGCAAGAAGGCGACTAGACTACCCACTACACCTCCCTGTCAACCTGAGAACCTAGCCTGGAACCGTTTGAAACATTACTTCGGGCCAGCTCTCGTTTTGTTACGCCGTAAGGCGCCTTCAAGCTGGGGGATCCCTCTTCTAGTGGGAGGAGAAGACGAAGTGCCAGTAAAGTTATTCTCCAGCCCCAACACCCCCGGCTGCTGTGAGTCCTTTTTATCTTTTAGGACTGCCCGAACATAATGTGCCACCTGGTATATTATCCGGGTTGAGCTCTCCCGTCTCCCTGTAGGGGGCTCTTCGCAGCTTGTCTCATTTTATGCACGCGAAAAATGTGTGACAGGTATTGTCTTCCTCTCCTGGACAATACTGACAATCAGGGGATCGCGACTTACCAATCTTGTGCAGGTAAGATTGAAAACACCCATGCCGGCTCAAAAGCTGGGTCAGATAGAAGTCAGGGTCACCATGTTTTCGACTTAGCCACGGTCTCACATCCAGGATGAGGCGCGCAGTTCACCTTCCCTTCGCGCAGTTCACCCAAGACTACTGCCAATCGTTGAGTGAGCGCTGTCTCTCTTCCCGGACAACCATCTCCCTCGCATTCTCGTTTCAACGCAGATAAATAGAGCGGCGCTCTCTAGGAAGGAGGCCGACAGGTATCACGCCTGCAATGACTTTCACCACCGAATCAGAGACTGTCGGGTACGAAGATGCAATCTTCAGTGCTCCTCTTCTCTGTACCTTGTCCAGGCGTTTTCGGGAAACCTCCTTACTGAGAGCGTCGCCCCATACCTCTGCTCCATACAGTAGCACTGACCCTACAGCACTCATCAAGAGGCGTCTTCTTGATGGGCTGGGTCACCCTACGTTGGCCTTGACAAAGAAGAGAATCTTTAGAGTAAGGATGATCAGTACTGGGGAAATACTAATCGAATTGAAATCAAAGGTGAAGCACCTGAGCTTACTGGTTGACTCAAAGATGAGTTTCTCTGAGCAGATCAAGGCAACGGCTGAGATGGGTGCTTCGGGAGTATCGGCTCTGAGTCGACTTAAAGCCAACGTAGCGGGACCCAGCCGATCAACAAGACTCCTCTTGATGAGTGCTTTCGGGTCAGTGCCACTGTATGGAGCAGCAATATGGGTAGACGCTCCCAGTAAGGAGGTATACCAAAATCGCCTGGTACATATACAGAGAAGAGGAGTGCTGGGGATTGCATCTTTGTGTTTGACAGTCTCCGATTTGGTGGTGAAATTTCTTGCAGACGTGATAGCTGTTGCCCTCCTGGCCAAAGAGTGCTACGCTGTTTATTTGCATTTAAATGAGGACGCGAGGGAGATCGTAGCCCACGAGGAGAGACAGGGCTCACTCAACGACTGGCAGCAGTCTTGGGTCAATTGCACGAAGGGAAGATGGACAACGCACCACATCCAGGATATGAAACCGTGGCTAAATCGTAAGCATGGTGAGACTGGATAATGCCTGCCACACATTTTTCGTGACAAAATGGGGCTTGCTGCGGAGCGACCTCTACAGAGAGACGAGAGAGCTCACCGTGGTTAGTATAGAAGTTTCCATTAGGGACATACAAATTTTGTATCTTTATATGAACGCCCCCTTAATATTTATAATAAACTGTTAATGTCAAAACGTTAGGCAAAGTCAACATTCTTATCATGACAAAGTTCACGAACCAGCAACGTCTAGAAATTATTTAAAATTAATACCGAAATTCTGGGTTGGTGATCGCAACTTTAAGAGCCCTTATTCCAATTTACGGCCTTAATAATCACCCCATTCGACAGGCTGTGGACAAGTTTGAGTCCAGATTTGCACTGTTGGACATTTTGGTATCAAAAAGATGTCGTACCGCTTGAATCGAAGGAAATATCGCAGTCGTAAGTGCATCAATTCAAAATGATCCAAATCAGTCGATTCCATGTCATTTTCAAGCATTTTTTTTTTGTGGTAGGGAGGTGAAGGCATTTACGCCCGCTGAGTCTGGCAGTGTGGGACTCCCATGGAGGATACCCTTGGACTACCCACTAAACACCTCCCCTGTCAATCTGAGAACCTAGCCTGGAACCGTTTGACACATTACTTCGGACCAGGTCTCGTTTTGTTACGCCGTGGGGCGCCTTCAAGCTTCTTAATAGAAGAGGATTGGTTCACTGGTAGATATTTTACAATTCTGTGTTATGCTCGGTAGATATAATTAAACTAACTGTTTTCACTAACTGTTTGGTTGCAATTGCAATTGTGTAATTTCTACGAAATTTGCATGAGAAGAAAATCGGGAAAGGTAGTGAAATCTAACCAATTTGTTATTCATTCCACACAATTATTATTAATAATTATTCAACCCTTACTTCACGTTCACAATTATAGAGCGATTGTGAAGATGAATAAATAAGCCACTAATTGCAGTAAATTGCGAACAAGTGCTACATTCCATATATGTATGTGTCAGTTCTGTTCCTCTTATTCATCAGAATTTCATTTCAACACTTTAACAATGCATTCAGCATAACAATTAGATATAAAAGAGAAGTGGGAAATGATCCTGAGCTAATTCCATACTTCACGCTCTTTTCCCGTCACATCAGTCGCATGGATAACATCTTTCAAATGTTTTTATAACATCCTGAACCCTCCGAAAAAGCATAAGAAAACCTGCATCCATTTGTACGAGTAGATACATATATTATTCGTTTCATATTGTTGTGAGAATCAACAGTTTGCTAGTTGTGGAGGACGAAGAATGAAAAAATGAGAAAAAAGGGATTAGTTGCATTACAATGCTGAATGAACGAATAAATGGCGTTGAGTTCATCCGTACAAAAAACGATTAGTTTGTGTTTGGATCAACATATTGCTTTCTACGAAGAAAGTAAAGAAACCTCTTCAATAAGGGATTAATGTCTAGATGCCATTTTATGTGGGACTCATTTGTCAAAATAATGCGTTCTAAGGAGTGAGGTCATTTTGGTGGTGATGAGGATACATTTTTTTGGGTAGTATATTTTCATACGGAGGAAAATATGCAGTTTGATTGAATTATTTCTATGTTGTCAAAATCGGATTGAAAAGATATTGTATACTTGCATAGAAATACAAATAAATTGGTGAATTCAAGGGGAAATTTTAAATTTCTGAAGTGGAGTTAGAATAAACCAATGTTTTAACTTTATCAGCGCTGAGTGATTTAATTTTGAAAATCTTATCTTACAAGGAGTTTTCCAAAATAAACGAGACTGAGCTAAAATAGAAACAACAGGAGCTTTGTGCTGATAAATTCGAGTTTATTTATTCAAAACAGTCTCCTTCGGCCTCGATACACTGTTTTGCGCGATCCATTAGCTTTTCGAAAGAGTGTTTCAGATCGTTGTCCGGAATGTCCTTCAGGATGTCGGTACAAGCCTTTTGGATGTTCTCTACGGACGCAAACCGTTTTCCTTTCATGGCCAAATGCAATTTTCCGAATAGGTAGAAGTCACAGGGAGCCATATCAGGCGAGTACGATGAGTGATTGATGGTTAGAATGCGATTTCTAGTGAAAAAATCAGTCACAAGAGCGGATGTTTATGACAAAAGTCTCGCTTATTTTGAAACGCACCTTCACTTGTGCGGCAAAAAACGTGTGCAGACTTTTTGGAAGCCCAATTGATCCGTTAAAATGCGATAAATCGATGTTTTGGAGATATTCAACTCGATTCCATGAATTTTAACGATCGACGATAGACCAATTGTTTACTGTCATGCACGTACTTGAGAAATGCTGGGGTTAGACGTACACCAGATCTTCGTTGACTTCAAGCAAGCATACGACAGTAATCACAATGACGTCGACGACCTCCCAAGTCCGCATCAATAACCAACTCACTGATGCCTTCGACACAATAATCGGACTAACGCAGGGAGATGGGCTGGTCCCATTGCTAATTTGGCTCTGGAGTATGTCATAAGAAATCTACCTATCGATACACGAGGTACATTACTATACAATTTGAGTCAAGTAGTAGCCTATGCGGATGGCATTAACATTTTGTCACGTTCACTAACAACTACCAAAGAACTTTTCCTGAAACTCGACAGCGAAGTAAAACTAGTAGGGCTACAAATCAATGAGATTAAAGCGAAGATCATGACGCAGCGGAGGAAAAATATCTCAAATACACAAAATATCGCACTTGGCGAGTACAGAATCGAAAATGTGAGCGTATTTATATATTTAGGCGCCAAAATAACGAGAACGAACAACCACAGAGGCAAGGTGCGCCAAAGAACACAGCTCGCAAACAAAGTATTTTATTCAGTTTTGACGATCTTGAAGACCAGTTGTATACACAGAAAAACAAAGCCCCAAGTATACAAATCTATGAAAAGGCCTGTGTTCTGCTATGAGTGTGAAGCATGGACCCTACCCCAGTCATCCGCAAATATATTGAACGCCTTTGAGTGACCGACCGTGAGGCAAATAATTGTAACGAAGCTAGATGGAGACCAATGGCGAATTCGAATTCGAATTCGAATTCGTTGTATGAAAGAGACCAGTGGGGAAACCCAGAAAATGCTGGTCTGACTCGGTCGACGAAGACAGTTCATCACTGCTTGGATTTCGAAATTTGAGGACAGTTGGAGGTGCTATTTGCAGGAAGCGAAGGCCCGAGAGGGGCTGTAGGGCTAAGAAGAAGAAGAATATATATATATATATATATATATATATATATATATATATATATATATATATATATATATATATATATATATATATATATATATCGGGCAATACTAATCAGATTGAGTCAAACTGACATGCGTTTGAAAGGTGACATTCGAGTCTATAATTTTCAAGCGGACAGTTTTGTACTTTCTCATTCGTGTCAAAAGTTGTATTCATTTAAAGATGAGTGAAATTTCTGAAAAAAATTGTCATGTTTTACAATATCACTACGATCAAGGTGAGAATGCATCGCAGGCTCGTGAAAAAATTCGTGGTGTCTACGGTCAAAATACTCTATCAAAAGCCACAGCCAAGAGATGGCTCGCTCGATTTCGCTCTGGAAATTTTGATGTCAAAGATGCACCTCGCTCAGGTCGACCAATCACTGAAAACGTCGATTAAATCTTACAAAAAATTGAAGAAGACCGACACATAAGCAGCCATGACATTGCTAAGGAAACGAATATCCTTCACCAAACAGTTTTGAACCATTTGCATAAGGCTGGATACACAAAGAAGCTCGACGTTTTGGTGCCGCATGAATTTACGTAAAAAAATATGATCGACAGAATTTCCATTTGTGAAATGCTAATAAAACGCAACACAATCGAGCCATTTTTGAAGAAAATCATTACGGGTGATGAAAAATCGCTAAGATACGAGAATGTCGTTTGAAAAAGATCATGGTTAAAAAAGGGGAATCATCACAAACGACTTCAAAGCCAGGCTTGACACCAAATAAGGTTAGGCTCTGTGTATGGTGGGATTAGAAGGGAATTGTTTATCATGAGGTGCTTGAACCTAGTCAAACACTCAATTCGGCTCTGTACTATCAGCGATTAACCAAAATACAACAAGCAATTCAAAAAAACCGGTCAGAATTGATCAATAAAAAGGGCGTTGTCTTCCATCCTGACAATGCCAGACCACACACATCTTTGATGACCCAGCAAAAACTGATAGAGCTTGGCTGGGAGGTTTTGATGCATCCACCATATAGTCCAGATCTTGCACCATCAACTACCGTTTGAAAACAAATTCACTTGGGACTGTGAAAATCACTTGGCCAAGTTTTTCGCCGATAAACCACAGAAGTTCTACACAGATGGAATAAGCGCCCTACCCAAAAAATGGCAAAAGGCCATATATAACAATGGACAATATGTACTTAACCAAAATCCATTTTAAATAAAAGAAATATTCAATCGACAAATGACAACAAAGGCTCAATACGTTTTAGACTTACCAATAGATATATATATATATATATATAGATATTTATATATATGTATATGTATATGTATATATATATGTATATATATATATATATATATATATATATATATATATGTATATATATATATATATATATATATATATATATATATATATATATATATATATATATATATATATATATATATTGTCGCGTGTTATTGGTTCGCGGCCAATAATTTTAATGTTCCGGGAAAGTGAAAACGCAATGTCTTTTAATTTAAGTTAAAAGTGTTTATTTAATGCACAATAATCAGTTAACACTTTCACTAATTTTAATTGTCACTATTAAAATAAATCTAACACTAAATTTTATCGCAATTGTCTTCTAAATCACTTCACTATTACGAAACACACTCCATAAATTTACTATCGCAGTTCTTATCGCGGTCGAATGAATGATTATTCAGTCAGCTCGCCTTTATATAGGGTCTCTACCTATTCACCCATTTCTCGTACATGGGCGAATGTTCTACCGAGAGGTACCTGGTAGGTTCGAGCAAGTTCATGAATGGAGTGACGTCACTTGCAGATGTTGATCATGCTTGTTGGGTTCGATTAAATTCATTCGTTGACGTTCTTAATGATGATGAAAACAATTGCGACAGTAGCTCGCAGAATTATTTGTACATGTAATTATTTGTACATGTAACACTGCCCCCACCTCAGTTCTTTTCGCCCCGAAAAGATGTGGCGCTATTTGTAGTCAATTCTCCCTGGGTGTAATATGGGGCAAGACGGTCCAGATGCACGATTTTCATTTTAGCTCTCGGCTTACGATGTTCCTGTATTCGGTATACGACGTCGTTGATTCGCTTTGTAACTCGGTATGGTCCCTCCCAATTATGTTGTAACTTTGGAGACCTACCCTTTCGCCGTTGCGGGTTATAAAGCCACACCAAGTCATCTTGCTGGAAGCCAGTAGAATTAGCCTTTAGATCATACCTGGTCTTCATGCGGTCAGTAGCCGATTCGAGGTGTTTTCGCACTGTCCGATGTATCTGGTTCAACCGTTGTCTTAGATCACTTGCGTACTCCGAGATCGTTTGGGGTTTCTCAGGGGGTGTTCCGAACTTTATATCGGCTGGCAAACGAATAGTCTTTCCAAAAATGACTTTGGCTGGGGCTTGGCCCGTCGACGCATGTTCAGCGGCTCTATACGCCATTAAAAATAGTGGGATATGTCGGTCCCAGTCCCTTTGGTTCTCGTCAACCATTTTGGCCAGGTGTTTATTGAGCGTGCCGTTGAAACGTTCGACCATTCCATCGGATTGGGGATGCAGCGGTGTTGTCCTCGTTTTCCGTATTCCCAGCTGCTCGCACATTTCGCTAAAAACTAGTGACTCAAAGTTTCGGCCTTGATCCGAATGTAGTTCACAAGGCACGCCGTACCTGCTGACCCAATTTAACACTAGCTGTTCGGCTACAGTAGTTGCTTCCTGGTTGGGAATGGGGTAGACCTCGGGCCACTTGCTGAAATAATCAGCTACAACCAGCGTGTATCGATTTCCCCATTCAGATTCAGGAAAGGGTCCAGCGATGTCAACAGCAATCCTTTCGAATGGCACGCCTACGTTATAGGTTTGCATTTGTCCTCTCAGTCGTCGCTTTGGGCCTTTAACGGAAGCGCAAATTGTGCATCTGCGACACCAGTCCTCTACGTCATCTCGAGCGTGGAGCCAGTAGAATCTTTCCCGCAATTTCGCTAAGGTTTTGTTAACACCAAGATGGCCTCCCGAAGATCCTTCATGCATTTCCTTTACCACATCGTGGATTCGGCTTTTGGGTAGTATAGTTTGCATCCTATAGGAGCTGCCATCCGCCGTTTCCCATTTCCGCTTGAGTACACCACCCTCCACCTGAAGGGAGTTCCATTGTGCCCAATAGCTTTTCAGGGTTGCGCCATGCGTTGAAACGTCCTTCCACTCAGGTCGCCCAGTCGTCTCCTTCCATACGAGCAATGGTCCGATGTCTTCATCGGCTAGCTGGGCATTTCGAATCTCCTCCGATGACCAACCTTCATCGAATTCGGCCGTTATCAGTCGCAGATCAACGGGCGGTTCCTTTTCCTCAATCCGTCGGCAATGCTTGCAGTTAGCTGGACATGGGTGACGAGATAGGGCGTCAGCATTTCCATGAAATCCGCCCTTTCGATGAACAATTCCGTAGTCGTATGACTGCAATCTTTCGATCCATCTCGCAACTTGTCCCTCGGGGTTTTTGAAGTTAAGTAGCCATCTCAATGATGTATGGTCCGTTCGAAGAACAAATTTCTGGCCATATAGGTACTTGTGGAACTGCTTGGTGGCCTCTATTATAGCCAATAGCTCCTTCCTGGTCACACAGTAGTTCCTCTCACTTTTTGAAAGAACTCGACTGTAATACGAGAGGACTCTTTCTTCGCCATTGATCTGCTGGGAGAGTACAGCTCCAATACCGCCGTTGCTTGCATCGGTGTCAACCACAAACATTTTTCCGGGTTTCGGATACGCCAGTACGGGTGATTCACATAGCTTTTCCTTCAGGGTCTCAAAGGCTGTCTGGCATTGTTCATTCCAGACATACGGACGATTTTTCTCGGTTAGCTGATGGAGACACTTAGCTATTTTGGCAAAGTCTTTGACGAATCTTCGATAGTAGGTCGCCAGACCCAGAAAACTTCGTAGTTGGCGCTTGTTGTTTGGTGTTGGCCAACTTTTCACGGCTTCAATTTTCTCAGGGTCTGTTTTGACCCCTTCTGCTGATACGACGTGTCCCAGGTATTTTACTTCATCTGCGAAAAGAGTACACTTGTCGGGACTAAGTTTCAAATTTGCCAGTCGTAATCGGGAGAAAACCTCTTCTAAGTTCCGCACATGCTCTTCGAACGTTCTCCCGATGACGATGATGTCATCTAGGTACACTAAGCAGGTTTTCCAGGTTAGACCACGTAGCACGTATTCCATCAAGCGTTCGAAAGTGGCTGGAGCATTGCAAAGCCCAAACGGCATCACCACAAATTGCCACAATCCGGTCCCAACTGAAAATGCGGTCTTCTCACGGTCCTCCTTGTCAATTTCTACCTGCCAGTAGCCACTCTTGAGATCGAGTGTAGAAAACCATTTTGCGTCGGCTAAAGTGTCCATAATGTCATCGATGCGTGGGAGCGGGTAACTATCTTTCTTAGTGACGTCGTTAAGCTGCCTATAGTCGACACAAAAGCAAGTGCTACCATCCTTTTTCTTTACTAGAACTGCAGGCGCGGCCCATGGACTTACAGAAGGTTCGATAATGCCTTGTTTTTCCATGTCCGAGATCAGCGCGCTCACTTCTCGTTGTTTGGCTATAGGGAGACGTCTTGGTGCTTGTCGAATCGGCTTGGCTCCCTGTGTGTCTGTGACGTGAGTTACCAAACTCGTTCGGCCTTGGTCATCCGGGCTTGTTGAGAAGATGTCACTGTACTTGGTGACCTGATCAGAGGCTCGTTTGAATAGCTGCACCGGCAATTTGACTTGCTTCAATATTGCAGACGTGGATTCCCTGGCTTTTTCTGTGCCTTGCCTCCTTTTCCAATGATGGTTGTGAGTAGCTTCCAAAGAGGTGATGGTGGAAACAGGCTGGCAGCTGCCGATGACTTCTCCCGCTTTGATGCTCGTGGTTGAGTCTGCGGTGTTAAGGACTCTAACCGGCACATATCCGTTCCTTAAAGATCTTACAAGGCTTCGTCCTACAATCAAACTGCGCAATGCGAATGTCTTCGTTGGCTCTATCAGATAAGATCGGTGGTCTCCAGAATCACCATCAAGCTTGGCCCATACAATGCTTTCGGAAGAATTCGGTACATCAGTGTCAGTACATACCACTACATTCATCTTGGGGATTTGGACGCTGGGATCCTCCATCAGTACTTCGACATTCTGCCATTTCAAGACACGTTTTCCCAAGTCCAACGTGATTCCATGTGGTCGCAGAAAATCCATTCCGAGAATGCAGTCATCCATAATGTTCGCGACCAGAAAATTATGTCGGAACACAAGGTCTCCCAACTGTATCTGGAGGTTGACCTCTCCATGAACAGGTGCAGTTTCTCCCGTAGCTGTCCGTAGTGAGAAAATTCTGCCCTTGTGAAGTTGTTGCTGTCTAACTAGGTCTGGTCGGATAATCGATCGGGTTGCACCAGTGTCGATTGTTATGGTGCAGTGTTCTCCGTCAATTTGACCCGGAAGGCATAAGTCTGCTTCTCCACGATGTAGTCTTGACACGGTGATGGTGGTGCTGGGGACGTCGATTCTCCTAGCCAACCTCTGCCCCACGAAGTTGGCTCTTACATGTTTCCCGACCCCTCTGTTTGAAGGGCTTCCATTCTGGGCTCCTGACTCGGTCTGGATCTCCTCCTAGCTGCACACCCTGGACAATAGCTCGGTTTTCTTCGCTTCTTGCAGTCTCTTTGCAAGTGCCCCTTCTCTCCGCAATTCCAGCATCTAGGCGCACCATTTACATGCGGGTCTCGCTCAATTTCCACGCGTTCACACCTGCACTCGTCTGTCACTACTTCACGAACCCGGGCAGTGGTACGAGTCACATTTTTCGCTGCCTCAAAGTTCAGACTGTAAGCCAATGCGTCCTTAACCGTTTGCTTTTGAGCTAAACGCACGGCTTGTTGCGATTCCGGGTCCTTTAGTGCGCTGATGAATGCCTCTGTCGCTGCATCATCTCGATGTTCTGGGTCGTAGGCTGGGTAAGCCAAAAGTGCTAGTCGCTCAATGTCTTGGGCTAACTGCTGTAGGGTCTCACCAGACTTCTGCACCCGATGCCTTAGCTGTGACCGATAAATCTGCTTTAGATGATCGTCTCCATAACGCATGTCGAGCGCATTCATTATAGCATTCGGGTTTGAGTGCAATTCATCGGGGATGGTCTGCAAAAGCTCGGCAGCTGGGCCTCTTAGAGCAAGAATCAATGCAGTTGCTCGTTCCTGCTCATTCCAGCGATTCGCCCTTGCGGCAGCTTCAAACTGGGTCTTGTAAATACTCCAGACCGTTTGCCCATCGAATATTGGTGCTTGGACATTTCTGGATGTGCTTTGCGCTGCGGTTATAAGCGGGGCTGGTGAGGTGGTTACTACTGCCTTCGCTGCTTCCAATTCTTTTTTCACTTTTTCCATCTCATGGTTCATTCTCTCTTCAACCTGGCTGATCTCATAGTTGATTTTCTCCTCAACTTGGCTGACCTTCTCCTCGACCTGGTAAACCTTTTCCTCGACGCATTTAATTTGATTGTTCAGGCTACCGAGCTCCCCTTTTATTTCGGTTGACTGTTTTTGCACTTCCTTGATTACGATCGCTTGTTGGTCCATCTTCGCTAATTGTTCATCTAGCGTCGTCGTTAAATTGGACGACTGTTCATTGAGCTTCGCAGTTAAATTGGATGACTGTTCATCTAGCTTCGCAGTCAGACTTGATGACTGTTCATTTAGCTTCGTTGATTGTTCATCTAGCTTCGCAGTCAGACTGGATGACATTAGCATCAACATTTGCATCAGCGCATTTTCTGGCTCCTTTGATTTTGGTGTGTCCACTTCTCCACCTTCTGCGCCGTTTTCCGCATCGGAGAGCTCACCCGAATCCAGATTCACGCCTTCCGACTCGATCGCGTCACGCAAGCGTGCAATCAGTATGGCCTTTGTACCTTGTGTGGCCAGATTCCGCTGTTCCAACTCCTCCTTGAGCTCCGATATGGTCAATTCATTAATTTTTAAGTTTAAGCTTCGTGGCATTTTTAATGTTTCTTTAAATTTTACTATTGTGCACTATAAAAATGTTCAAATTTTCACTTTCAAAATTTTTCTTTCGCACTTCTTGACACCACTGTCGCGTGTTATTTGGTTCGCGGCCAATAATTTTAATGTTCCGGGAAAGTGAAAACGCAATGTCTTTTAATTTAAGTTAAACGAGTTTATTTAATGCACAATAATCAGTTAACACTTTCACTAATTTTAATTGTCACTATTAAAATAAATCTAACACTAAATTTTATCGCAATTGTCTTCTAAATCACTTCACTATTACGAAACACACTCCATAAATTTACTATCGCAGTTCTTATCGCGGTCGAATGAATGATTATTCATTCAGCTCGCCTTTATATAGGGTCTCTACCTATTCACCCATTTCTCGTACATGGGCGAATGTTCTACCGAGAGGTACCTGGTAGGTTCGAGCAAGTTCATGAATGGAGTGACGTCACTTGCAGATGTTGATCATGCTTGTTGGGTTCGAGTAAATTCATTCGTTGACGTTCTTAATGATGATGAAAACAATTGCGACAGTAGCTCGCAGAATTATTTGTACATGTAATTATTTGTACATGTAACAATATATATATATATATATATATATATATATATATATATATATATATATATATATATATATATATATATATATATGACTGCTTCCACACTATATGTAGATTATCAGTTACGCCGCAAAGAGTACGTGTACCACGTAACAGTGTAGAAGTATTGTCCAAGTATGTTGAATTTTAGAATTTAATTTTTGATGAAGGAGTTCGAAAGAAAATTGTAGAATATACAAATAGAGAATATTTGTGAGTTAATTATGGGCGAAGATAAACCAATGCAGACATATCACTAAGCTACTGATTTACCTAAAATCAATACATTTAGTGCACCAATTTACTGTGCAGGAAAGTGGAAACAAAATCACGTTGATTCCAAAGAGTTATGGAGCAGCATGCATAGGATTAGCTTTTACCGATGTGTTTTGTCAAAATCGCGATATTTATTGCTCTCTAATTCTCTACGTTTTCGATGATAGATTAACGCTGATTTGAGAACTATCGGATAAATTCATCCTAAATTGCAAATTTTACTTGGCAACAAGCAGTGATATTGCCGTAGATGAACAACTTCTTTCATTTCGAGGGCGTTGCAAATTTCGCATGTACATCAAATTGAAATCAGCTAAATATGGCCTAAAAATTATTGCAATGAATGGTGTGCAAGCTTTTTTCTCATGTTAATAATAATAAATAATTCGTTTGCAGATACATGGATCCCGTACTTAGGAAAAACTGGTCATGTAATGAGTCTTCTGGCGTAAATTTTTTCAAAAGAGTGACTGAGCCTATTCATGGTCTTGGCCGTTCTGTCACATGCAACAACTGGTCCACAACCGTTCCTTTGTTGAAAGAAATGCTCAACGATCCCTACAAAATGTATGTAACTGGTACATTCTGCAAAAATAAACCAGATATCCCTAATGAAATGAAAGTTGCCGGGGCAGAAGTCCCTTCGAGTAAATTTTGCCACCATGAAGATACTACTCTAGCAAGTTTTACACAAAAAATAAGGTAGTATGTGTTGTTAGCACCAAAATTACAACAAAACAAACATTAGCGAAAAAGACAAACCAGAAGTAATTTTGTATTACAATACTACGAAAGGTGAAACAGATGTATTTGACAAGCTGTACCACGCTTATACCACTACTCGTGCAACAAAGCGTTGGCTAATTCGATTCTTTTTTTGACATGCTCGAACAAGCTCAAGTCAATGCAAGAATTTTATTTACTTGCGAATATGTTGGAGATGGAGACAAAAAATTATCTGCGAATAATACATTGAAACAACTTTTCATTCACCTCGTAATGCCAGGCTTATGGAACAGGTTGGAAAACTTTAGTCTTCGCACAGCTTGGAAACGAGGAATTGAGAAGATTCTTGGAATTAATAATCTGGAACCTACAATAAAAACGCGCAAAAAGTACCAGAAGACTAAAGATCAATGCCCATCTTGTCGAATGTGTGACATACATAGCGCATACTTGTGCAACGATTGCGCTGGATGTGATAAAGTTTCCTCATAAAAAAATTGTCATATGACTTTTTAACAAAAAAAAAAATTTTTTTTTACTCAAGAATATGAAAAGATCATCTCGTCAGTATGTGAAATAAACACCTTTTTTGTAAAGTGTAGTAAGAGGCTAATTTTTTTGTTATTTTATCATACTTTAACAGTGTTCATATAAAGGAGTTATAATTTTTACGTCTTTGTAAAAAATTTTTTTACTAAGACCTACTAGTTTCGCGGCCTGTCTGTCCGTCTGTCCGTGCGTCACAGCAAGCTTCCTCAGAAACTACAGAAGTTAGATTGCTCAAACTTTGTGAAAAGGTAAGAAGTGATGGTCTCTCAAACATTTAGATCTTACCAAGAATCTAAAAAATTTTTAAGTGTGGTCCCCGCTAATAACGAAGTAGTCCTTAAACATTTTTTTAATGAAATTTAGTCGAATTGGGTATCAAATGAAAGGTTTTAATTAGAGCTATAAGAATCTTTGAAAAAAAGTCATTTTATGCATCATGGGGTCCAGGGGGATTAAAAATGTGCCAAAATTTTGTGTCCATCGCAACTTGACCCGAAAAATCTGAAAAAATCACGGAGGTGGATCTTAATGAGTACAAGGGCAACAAATATCTCGGGAATCAAAATTTGCTCAACTTTGTTAACAGTAGAATGCTTTTTAGATTTTACATTTTCGCCCATAAAATCAAAACAATATCCTTAAACTTCTTGAAATATTGTGATTGTACAGACTAATATAAGATCTTAATTTTCACAAACTTTTACGGAAATCGAATCATAATTGAGTGAGTTATAGCCACTTCAATTGAACAGAATTAGAACATTGATACATATTTAAAATTGACCTAGGCACTTTTATTTTCTTCCAATTTTCTGAAAATTTAAGGAAAAGTTTCTAATTTAAATATGTTCAATCAGCTGAGCATTCAGAAAAATTTTTTAAGCTCCATCCAAAATGGCGGCTGCAATGTGCTTATGAAAGAAACTCAGCATCTTTTGCATAAATTTGAACGATTTCTTATCCAAGTATTGGATGAATAATTCAAATTATCGATTCACACTACTAGAAAATTTGTTTTGAACCCCAGGATGGTTCTAAATACCTTCTGGTAGGAGGACTCTCCTGCTAACTAAAGTTGTTTTTTTTTGTAAAAAGGTATAAGTTTATGAAATACTTTATTTCGGGAATGTTTTAAGTTATTTTAAGCAATTCGAAGATATCTGTGACGCACATAAATGTCTTAAAGAGCTTCCAAACTATACCTCAGAATTTTTTCAAGTGAAAATATGCAGTAGTTTTGAGTTATAAGCGGTCGAAGTTGGTTGGGGTGAAATTGACCCCATATGTAGAAATTATTGAAAAACCAGGTGTGTCCTCAAGGGGTTAAGTGAAGGAATTCAGTTGTATGCATATATTAATTTAAGCCATTCTGGCAGTAACCGTCTGCGTACAATTAAGCAGAAAAATATCATTTTAATGATTGAAACATCTTTTGAATGAAGCTTATAATTTGATAGATTACGTTTTTCGTTTAAAAGCACATAATAATGCAAACATATAATATACATTTTGTCAACATACGAGTACATTACTTGAATTACCATATAGTTGCTCTGTTGAGCCAAATTGAATCGTATTTATTTGCTCACGCCTGAAACTAATCGCTCGTAATGAATCTACTGGGAATATTATCCTTACCACAAATAAGAAACGTGTGTTCGAGATTATCAACTGGTTCCCCCAATAAGAACAACTCAGCAAGAAAACCCTTCTCGGCCCTTCTCCCTATAGGCATTGTGCAAAATTTTCCCTTCATACAATTTCATTAGGCAAATCATTCATAGAATCGCACATTGAAGACCAATCTTTTTATATGAGGAGCAAGGATTATCCTTCAAAGCATGTGTTCCTGTGATCTAATTAATTTACACACGAATTTGACCTTCGATCGTGGCACAGTCTTTCATCCGTTCCGAAGGAGAATGAGCGTGATTGTAGGTTAAGTGATTGGTACGCCATTCAACAAGGTTATTCTGCATTATGCTGCTTCTTTGGCAGCATCTCCATTCCGGTACCGCCACAGAGTACGAATATAATTGGGGTAGAGAATGTGATTATAGAAAGCGGTTTTTAAGTGAAACCCAACACGTTTGAAATTTGATATTGCCGACCGACAGCATAATGAGCGGCAGGCTTTACGAATTAAGGAAGCAAATCCTTGATACTATACAACAAATTGTTAAGAAATCTCAGGATAATGAAGATAAGCTCATCTAGATTGTTTTTTTATGAGGATGGATAAATGAGTTTGAATCTAAATATAACAGGTTGGTCAAATTTAAGACTTAAGTGACTCCGAATTGATTCGATGTGCGACGCATGTGGAGTTGAATATGATTTCAAACGAGCTTGCTCGATAAACGTTTTGCGCAACTAAATAATTTCATCTCTGCCCTATATTATCTTCCGAAAGTATTTTTCGGCACTGGAGTAAGTAAATTTAATTAGAGCTGGAGTCACAAAGACCCTTGCACCGAAAGAGTTCCTTTAAATATTCTAATACAATAGTACCAGCCTTCACTTCATATCAAATGTCATAACCTTTCAACATTTAGAAGTATTTTCAAGCAAAGCAATCTGATCTCATTCAAAATCCCTTCTTTCATTATCGTTCCGACTATCGTACATCCGAACTTCCAGGTGAAATGTATACCTAATTCCTCCGAATACAATGCTTCCCATTGTGTGTCCCTAATTCAATTAATCCTTTTAAGCCGTCGCCGTCTAATGGTTGGCGGTATATTCATATCTACGAGGTTGTCGGTAATGACTGGTTATATGATAAATACTCCATCAAATTAGTAAATCACACAAGTAATATACCTGGAGCGCTAAAGTGTACTGCGTATCGATACAATGCTTATGGTGGTGCATAAATACTAGGTTAGTACGTCATACTGATTGAATGTCTACGGAAAACTATCAATTAACTTTTGAAATTGGTTCAATCACGTTGAAAGGGTTGAATGATATCATAGGAAACAATTCACAAGCTGTGCACATTCACTTCCCAAGAGACGTAATTTGATTACAAGTTCTCACAAAATTGATACCTGGGAGCTACTAAGCAAACATGTTAAATGAGACCATTTAACTTGTGAGTTTGAATAAAATATGAAAAGTTTTACCTGAAATGTTTGCGATATCAGAAAATTTTTAAATTTGAAACAATCAAATGTATCTGCGAATCTGTTTCAATAAAATGAACCTTAAAATGTCTAATAATTAAAATATTTGCTCACAGGTAATCATAGGGTAAAGCATTAACTGGGCAACGTTTTCTATCAACGAAATGAAATTGTAATTAGATAACTTTTGCAAAACAGGGAATCAGCACTAAACTTCTTGCAAAAATAAAAAAAAAAATTTGCGAGTCAATTCTAAATTCTGTAATTACCTTAGAATACTACTGAAATATGAAATAATTTCAAACCCGTAGGGGAAGTACGGACAAAATGGCAGGGTGTTTTGTTTGGTAATAATATTTATTTATTTAATGGTATTATAATCAGTCTCAATCCTTTTTACTCATCTTAGGCTCATTGACTATCAGTAGCACAGTTTTTTAATTAAGTAGGAACTATAATAAAATATATATATATATGAAGAAAAAATTTTTTCTTTTAACCTGTCTCTCCTTTTGTACCAGTGGATCCTTTGGTCTGTTTTTAGCAATAATTTCTTGTATACTTGGAGGAGAAGTTAAAAGCCAATCACCTTTGACAGGTTTCAATTTTCTTTCTCCTTGGCCTCGAACGAACTGCCCCTGTGGTGCTGGCGAAATAGTAGCAACTGGATATGTCAGTAATTGCTTTGATGGACCAGGTCTCACACCATCATCGTGCGCTGCTCGAGCTACCTCAACTGTATTAGACTCCTCTTCACAAGTTTCTAAACTCAGGTTCATCACATCAGAAACAACAACTCCAATATCATTATTGGTGGTGGCTTGCGTTGTGTTTTGTGAAGAATTTACTTCATGGTCATTTGTTGCTGATGGATTTAAAATTGATGCAACATCGTTACTAGGATCTTTTTGGATTAAAGAAGTGTTGATACATTTAGTTGATGGTAAATGTGAACTGGAAAGTTTAGGTGTACTGTCTGCAATATCCTCCTGATTCAACGGAATATTTGTAGTCTCTGCCGGTTCAAACATGTAGTCTGGAAAAATATCTAGATTAACAGGCCAGATACCTGTCTTTTTAAAGCCATTACGTGCATTCGGAACAGTTGCGGCGTTTCCATACGCTTCATTAAACAAATACCCGATTTGTAAATAGGTAACAACGCGCCCTAGATGACTTTTTAAGCCACTTAAAAATTTCTTGATTGAAATGAGTTTTTAGTGGTCCATAGATACAAACATCCAAGCGCTGCATTCTATGGGTGCACTGTGGCAGTAAACACAACATATGAATACCGTTTTCTTTGGCATAACATTCAATGCTTTTATGACTTGAGTGACCATCACAAATAAGTAGAACCGGATCGTCTTTGCTAGATTTCGTATGTGCCTGAAAATGTTTTAACCATTTTACAAACACCTCTTTGTTCACTCCATCCTGATTCTTGTGCTAGTTTAAGTGCCGGTGGGAGCTTCATCAACTAGTTCGTTTTTCATGTTCTCACTAGGAAGAAATGAACCGATTGTATTCGTACAACACACTACTGTCATATTCGAACCCCTCTCAGCACTGGTGAGACAACCGACTTGTTTCCCGCCTTTCGTGGCCTTTGCGGTTTATGGACTGTAGTGAGCCCGGTTTCATCCATATTAAAGATTCGGTGAGGTCCCAAATTGTGAGTCTTCGAAAAACTCAGCTACCTGTGGTTTATTAAAAGCTTGCGCTCTTGCATCAGAAGTTGGTCGTGGGGTGCGCAGAGAAATGTCCTTATTTCTTCTCAGGAAACCATCAAGCCATTCTTGTCCAGCACGTTTCTTGTCCTTGTTGAAAAGGTGCTCGATACCATTTTTTTCGGCTAATTCAAAGGCATACTCTTGGAGTGATGTACGCGTGAAACCAAAAAGTCGTGTTTCTAAAAACTTTACGTGTTCTACTAACTCCTGCTCAATTTCAGTTGAAAATGTTTTCTTGAATCTTCCTAATCCTTTAGAGTTAGAATTCAAGGTTTTGTTCATATTGAGTGCATGTCTTCTAAGCGTCGCCTGAGGAATACCGAATGTTTTTGCGGCTAGTTCCCATCCCATTTTTTTTGGTTCCATGCTTCAATAGCCTTATTCATGGATTCTTGGCTCCAAGACTGCCGATTAGTTTTTCTTTCATATTTTCGCGGCATATCACCTACGCAAAATAATAAATGTTAATTAACATGAACTCTACGGACAAAATGACATACCATGTCGTTTTGTCCAAATGTGAATAAAAATGAGTAAAAAATCTAAATTCCATCAAGCACCTGATAATTGCAATAAAATTAATCGAAACCACCGGGTACTGGCATAAGTTCATTGATTTTAATAGAAATAATTACAAATAACAACAAATAACTCACCAGTAAACAGGAGAAAACCATCTATAAAATAAACTTTTGAAGGCGCGAAACACGTTCATACTGATTGCTGCGACGCGACTGTGACAATGACGCTCAACATCTGACAGGATTGTAAATATGGCTGCCGTCAGCTGATACAGTCGCGGAGACGCTACTAAAACCCGCCAATTTTTTAATAAGGTGACTATGTCATTTTGTCCATACATGTCATTTTGTCCATACATGTCATTTTGTCCGTACTTCCCCTAATACTTTAAAAATTCATTTGGGATTGAAAAAGGGATTTTGAAACCACACTTTAAGATTTTTTCCGGAAAATGCAGTCAAAAATCATGAATTTTGTTTTCCTAAAACGCCGAATTTGCGTCAAACGGTGGGTTGTCGAGAAGCTTTGCACGTGTGGGAGCCTCGAATTGCCTGAACGCAATATATTTTTTGTGGTTGAGAGATAAATCCTAACCACAAAAAATATGCCAAAAACGAGAGAAAGAGGGAGAGATCCACGTAAACTTTAACCAATTTGTACAGGAATATTCTTTATTTGCTATGCGATGGACGCTGCAACATGAGATGTGAGAGAACAGACAGAGTCGGCTGGAGCACGGCCGATATGCTCACGTTAGATATTTTTGTATCGCTTTAAGCGATTAGATTTGTTGATCAACACTGCATAAAGTAAAATTGTGAGGAAAAGTGTCAACAAATACAAAAACCGAAAAAAGGCACGTCATATTCTAAAGGCTAGAGAAATTCGCATTTCCAGAGATATGCGTAAAAAAAATAAGGTCAGCATTTAAATATCGTAAACAAACTCTTTATGTAGTCATATTATACACAGTTAAAAGTGTTCTGTGCGTGCCGTAGAGCATTTAAGAGTGTGCCCTAGGGATAGATAAATCGTCCCGATTCAACTAAAAATCGTATTTTTTGATTTGATAGACCGGCTTTTTCCTGAGGTTCTTTGCCCCGGTAGAACAAGAAAAGAAACTGGACACAACGAAAGAATAATGTCCAATACGAAAAAGCCAATTAAAACAAATTGAAACTTATTCGCTTTTTCCAGTCAGACAAATTTCTGACGTTTATAGATTTGGACTTATTGCAAAGTTTTCGATAAGAAGGCTCTTGTTCTTCAAATTCTTTCAATTATTTTTTTCTTGAAAAGCCGTCAGGCCTTGCTTAGTTGTGTGAACAGACGAGTTTTGACTCCTTTGTGTCATCCTCAGATACTGAAAATGACTCAAAGGAGTCGAAACGTCTCTGCTCACACAACAGAGCAAGGTGCGATGGCTTTTCGAAAAAGCCATATTGGCTGGGAGCCATATTGGCTGGGAAGGAACCATACCTGACGCGATATTCCCCTTGGAGTCCTTAGTACAGAGGATACACAATTGGAGAACATAAAAGGACTACTCAGCCAGTGATCATCAGTGCATATTGCTTGAGATCAGTGATGTTGTCTCCCGACGTCCTTGCTCTTGGCTTTCTACAATTTGATGGAACATCGGAAGGATGGATGTTGAGAGGTTCGTTGCTCACAGCAGGTGCCCCGCTGCAGGAAGATTCGCAGGGGATTGAAAAACTGGCAGCTCAAGACATGGTGAGCTGAAAATGAGCATAATCACGTCTGCTTGCAACGCTTCTATGCCCCGTCGAAAACGGCACGGCAAGCCCCAGTGTACTGCTGGTAGATTGAAATCGCTAAAAAACGAAGGGAGTATCACAAGCTTCGGGGTGTTGATGCTGTCTATGATGAAACAGGAGTCAAGTGTCCACTCTTCACACAGCCGTAACTAGAAAAGGTGTCCTTTCACTGAAAACAGGAAGGGTCCATGTCCAGACGGTATTGCAGCTGAGGTGTTGCAACTTCTCTATCACCATTGCTTTGACTTGCTGCTCAGCCTATTCAACGCTTGCCTACGGAACGGGGTTATCTGATACTATAGAAGGTGGTGAGGCTCGTGAGGCAAGGGGAAGGGATATCCCGGATTACTATCTGCATACCGCCCGTTATGCATGTAAGACACTCCTGGGAAAATGATAGAGAAACTCAACAAGGGAAGACTCATTGATGCGATTCGTGCTGCTGGGGACCTACCTCCTTGGCAGTGCAGCTTTAGAGCAGAATGCTCCACCATTGATGCGATTGCGGAGGTGGTGAGCGTGGTCCAAAAGGCAGAGGCATATAGCCGAACCAAGCGATGGATCGTTCTGTTGGTGACACTTGACGTTCAGAATGCCTTCAACTCCGCTAGATGAGTGGATATTCTGGATACGCTGGAAAACCCTTTTCAAGTTCCAGAATATACAATGCGGTTTTGAGGGACTACCTGAAGGACCAAAGGCTGCTCTATGACACGACACAGGGCCAGCGAAGAATGGAAGTTACATCGGGGGTTGCCTAGGGATTTATCCTTGGTCCAGACCTGTGGAACGTGTCTTACAATGGGTTACTGAGACTGGAGATGCCAGGTGAGTCACACTTGATTAGCTATGCGGATGATATTGAGGCCCAGGTCACTGAACGTACCGTTTAATATGGGCTACTTAGGGTAGGTATGCCAATGCGCCGAGTGAGAGACTGAATGACTGCTCGCAGGTTCAGTTTAGCACCAGAGAAAACCAAGGTGGTCAACTTGACAAAAAAGAGAATCCCTAGAGTAAGTATGATCAGTATTGGAGACATACTAATCGAATCGAAGCCAGCAGTGAAATACCTGGGGCTACTGATCGACTCGAAGATGAGTTTCTCTGAGCAAATCAGGGCAACGGCTGAGAAAGCTGCTTTGGGAGTATCGGCTCTGATTCGACTTAAAGCCAACGTAGGGGGACCCAGCCCATCAAGAAGATGCCTCTCGATGAGTGCTGTAGGGTCATATGGGGTGACGCACTCAGTAACGAGGTATAACGAAAACGCTTGGCACAGGTACAGAGAAGAGGAGCACTGAGGATCGCATCTTCGTATCAAGCAGTCCCGATTTGGCGGTGAGAGTTATTGCAGGCATAATACCTATAACCCTCCTTGCTAGAAAACGGCGCAATATTTACCTGCTTTGATATGAGGACGCAAGGAAAGACAGCACTCACTCAACGATTGGCAGCAGTCTTGGGTGAATTACACGAAAAGAAGATGGACTGCGCACCTCATCCCGGATATTAGCCCATGGCTAAATCAAAGGCATAGTGAGACTGACTTATATCTAACCCAACTTTTGAGTGGGCACGGGTGTTTTTAGTCTTACCTGCACAAGATCGGTATATAACTGTCTCCCAATTGTCAGCTTTGCCCAGGAGAGGAAGACAATGCCTGCCACATGTTTTTGCGTGAAGTTACCTCTACAGGGAGAGAAGAGAGCTCACCTGGATAATATAGTCGCGGTGATGCTTGAATCGGTTGACAAATGGAGCCAGGTGGCAGATTATGCTCGGGCAGTCCTAAAAAATAACAGGGACTCACAGCAGCCGGGGGCGTTGGGGCTAGGGGATCGCTTGTCTAGCAACTCCTCTTCCCCTCTCTCCTTCCGCTGGAAGAGGGATCCCCCAGCTTGAAGACACCTCACGGTATAGCAAAATAAGATCTGGCCCGAAGTAATGTGTCAGACGGTTCCAAGCTGGGTTCTCAGGTTGAGAGGGGAGGTGTTTAGTGGGTACTCCTGTCGCCTTCTTGCGAGCATGGGATATTCTCACTCTGTGCGTAGATGACATTCACCTCCCAACCACAAAAAAAAAAATGTGCAAGATGTACCACATACTGGTCGTGCAACGAAAAAATAAAGGCGTTAATTGAAACTATTGTAACTGGTGTATAACAACTCCAAAGATAGCAGAAAAGCTCGACATAGCAAATTCAACAGTTTACTTGTACTTATAACAGCTTGGTTACGTAAACAAACTAGATTTGTGGGTTTCTCGCGAATCAAAGGAAATTCACCTCATCAAATGCATTAACATATGCGACTCTTTGCTGAATCGTAACCAAAACAACCTATTTCTAAAAAGAATCGTAACGGGTGATGGAAAATGGGTACACAATCCATTTTTAATGCAGCCCAAAAGCGATCATGGGTCAAGAAAGATGAGCCCCCACGTTCGACATCCAAAGCCAATGTTCACCAAAAGAAAACTATTTTTCTGTATGTTGAGATTACAAGGGTATAGTCTACTTTGAGCTGCTTCCAAGAAATCAAACTATTGATTCGAATGTCTACTATCATCAACTATCGAAATTGAAGGAAGAAATCAAGAAACGCCGCCCTGCACTGGCTACTCGTAAAGGTGTGATGTTACATGATGATAACGACAGACACCGTTTTGAAAACCCATCAAAAATTAATAGAGCTCAATTGGGACTTAGCACCATCAGACTATCATTTGTTTCACTCCCTTCAAAACCATTTGAATAGTAAAACAAAGGCTTCTTGGAACGTGGAACCGAAAAATGGTAAAAGGCCACCCAATAAAATGGTCAATATATCATTGATTAATATTCGTTGTTAATATAAATAAATTTGCTTTGAAAGCATGAAGAAAAACCGACACCAATTATTAAACAACCCAATACCTCGATACTTTTAACTACTCAACTATTGGGGACAAAAAGGTCCAAACAAAGTTCAATATTTTGACTCGGGTACACTCAGTTTTCGTATGAACATGGATGTTTTGAAGCCTATTTATAATAAGAAATTGTTCACATTATATGACATGTCATATAATGTGCAGAATGATGGAGAGAGCAAGATATATAATTTTTTAACTGAAAAATGGAGTCGCAAAACAAATTTGCATTAGTCTGCACATAAATCAAAAGCGGGAAAGTAAGACAATTCAATAAGCAAACAATGACCTTCTATTCCATCTCATGTTTTCAATAATTTGAAACAAAATTCAGCTATTTCGATCCCAATATTTTTCACCCTAATACTTCCTCCCTTCCTGAATAAGAACTAAATTTTCTTCAAAAACCTCTTACTAGAAAAATCTGCTAAACTGAATTATATTCCAAGTCAAAATTTATAGAGGGGCTCACCCAACACAATCCAAACAATTTCTGAATATGAATATAATGATACAATGAAATTAGAAGTTTAGGTCTTTTATATTATTCAGCCCTTGGGTCGGAAGTCTTTTTACGCACTCTGTGTATAAATAAACTGCCGCAACGGTGCAAACACACACATGACTTCCCTCAACATTAATAATCAATGCGAGGGTGTTTGAGTTCATCATATAAATGCATATTGCTCGGTTGGGCGTTCACCCCTATTTCATGCTAAGTTGATTTTTATAAAGTTATTTGGTGACAATAACAATATCAACAAAATATTAACAACTGTTACGCGTAAGTGCTCTTAAATATGCGATAATTGTTTGTACATCTGTTAAGATAGTGTCCAAAAGCGTCGCTGACTGAGCCTCCATTTTCTGTCTAATTATAATGCAGGGGAGTTAAAGTAGTCATTACTTGCGAAGAGCGAAAATTCCACGTGCATGAAATTTTTAAGCAATTTGAAATTTTCTTAGATGCTACGATATGATTTTAATGTCCTTATCTAAATTCATACATCGGTTGAAATTTGATTATACTCGTTACTAAAACAAACATAAGTCAAAAATAACAACCGTTGAAAATGAACAGATTTTCAACGTTGTGTCTCAAAATCAAGATAATAAATTATCGAATTAATGAATTTCAGCAGATCATTATTGTAGTTTATGTGATGCTTCCCCAAGAGAAACTTCAACAGCAAAACCACTTTGATTCCATTTTATTGCATTTCAACCATGAACTGCTCCATCCCCGCTTCTTATCCGGCCATTGATTGTCATAACACACCGTCGACCGCACTTGGTACACACGCCTCCATAAGCGTCGTCTCCTGTTCAGCTCCAATTTCGTAATAGAAGATTTCCTTATCCGTGGCATTAGATTTTCTTCCCTTTCATCCTGAGTGTGGGGACGATTGCCGGAGCTGGTGGAGTCGCTTTTGCCTTCGCCCCACACTTCGTTTTTTCAGATCAAACCTCTTAAGCTGTCTCTTGCACTGCCATTTTCAATTTTGCTACAAATTGGTTATATTGTTACTCGCTACGTTAAGCAATTTCTGCCACAAAAATGTATTTCGAATTTCTCAAGGACTTCTTCCTGTTCTTTGGGGGAAGTTCCGCAGGGAGATCAAGGAGCTCGTACGAGAGCATCTGTCGATAGGAATGTTAGCATTTCTTCGGTATTATGTTTATTTTATTCTCTTTAGTGTATTAGTGAAGACGACAAAATGAAATTTTTCTTTGGCATTGTTGGTGGGGTCTGGTCTACTATGAAAATGGAGACTTGAGAAGCAATAAAATGCGTGCCTGCTTCAATAGGGAGCACATTGTAAAGTTTGTTTTGTTGGAAACTTTCAAATAAAGTCTATTAGTTTATTAAGGTGAAGTTTTTTGGATCATTGATAAGCCAATCTGTCCATATACTGATTGATCCACTTTTATAAACAAATATATTCGCATTATGGGCGAATGAAAAAGGAAATTGGAAGATAAGATATCTTAACATTTACCTCTCGGTCATCTTAAGCTTCTTTTAGTTTAACATTACCTTATTCGTTCTACAGAAAAATCTCTCCAATGACATTCGGAAATTCGATTTACCAATTTTTCCATCATTCTCAAGTTATTTTTGGCTCAAGCTCGTGCAAAAACCTCACCATCCGTTTTCGTTTAAATTGTACGTCTTATCGATTCCATTTATTGAGGAAATTCTTTCATTAAACTTTTTGCGAATGGTTTTCCGGCATCACAAGATAGTCAACATTTTAAAGATATTTCAATTACAGAGCGGATGAGCATAGATTCAAAAGCTTAGACAATTTCTCGAAACAGCACATAAAGCTGAATTCCCCTTCAAAAGCAAAAGGACAAAATACTTCTGAATCGTGAAAGTGTTCTTAATTGAGCGAAATAATGTCTAAAAGGAATTTCTAGCAGAGCATTAATTAACATCAATTTTCTCTGGTTGATGCGCTTTTAAAGGGGTTAATTAGAAAACCGATAATAGCGAGCGAGCAGAAAGGGAGGGTCGCTTCGTGAATGGTTTCTCAATTTGCGCATTTAATCAATCTTGAACCTTTTCAGTGTAGATTGACATAATCGAAATTAACCCTTTCTGGAAAAACTCACTTTTACGCTACAGAGCTTTGCAATAGTTACGAACGTTTCTCGTATCGTGCGGCATGTAGGTATGCCCTCCACAAGGATTGAGTTGCTCAAAAGGATACATTGTTTTGCGAACACGTAGAGCAGCCACAACGGCAATAATGGGTTTTATAGCAAAAAATTACAAAGCGAACGTTGATGGAAGAAGAATATTAGCTCTTGATGGTCACACATGTTGCGGTCACACAATAAAAGCCCTTTAACGTCTCATCTAGTTTTTTATTTCCTTTTTGATAGATTGATGAAAAAATATATAAGGAATATGGTTCTGAAAATCGCAATTACAAAAAAATTTTAAAATATTTTTGTAAATGACTAATTGTAGACCCTAATGTTTTTGACGATGGAATACCTTCCATCTAAAAAAATCTTAAAAGAAGGAATTCACACAAATGTGTAAGCGATTATTTAATTTTTCAATTTTACAATATTTGGGATAAAACAGAATGGAAACCACTAAATATAATGGAAAATAGATAGAGAGTGTTCAATAACCAGCAAGTTTCAAAAGACTCTAATTCTCATTTGAACCCTTAATAATAAATTGGCTGGGCAACGATAAACTCTGTTTATCAAACCAGACAATATAGTGTTGCTTCAATTTTAGCATTATTATCATGAATATTTTTAAGGATTTATTTAACTGCTAATATCAGTAGTGTGAAAGAAAAACAGCTGTTTTAAATGCCAATATGAGCGAAGTTATGAAATTTTTTGCATACTACGAGCATTGGCATCAATTGTTTTCTCTGTTCACGGCTGATTAGTTAAATGGAAAGTTATATCTTTCACTGGCTGTAAACAAAGCCCTTGTAGTAGGAGTATTCGACGGCCACGCAACTAGCTGTTTTGCTAAAGCTAGTTATAACTTCAAAATGCACTAAAAAGTGTAAAATAAAATGTTTAGAATCGGTACCAAATCAGTTTTTGCCCGTTTAAATTACGATTGAGTAATATGTGGTTGTCATCCAGTTTTTTTGAAACCTGAAAATTGATATGGCACCGACTCCAAAAATCTTGTTTCATTCTTTTTAGGGCGTTCAAAGTTGGTTCCTTTTTTTTATTACATGATTTTTAGTGGCAGCATTAACTTAGTCCGGATACATTTCTTTGAGCCACTGAATCAAATGACCGTTTAAAACGCGTTCCAAACATTTCCTCAAGAAAATTACATCAGTACTGTAAAGCGGCTTTTGCGAGGCCACTGATCAATAAATGACTCAAAGCGAAACCACGCGTTTCTGACCTCAATACCGATGCGGTGCCAGAAATAATCTGCACGAATCCCAATGACAAATTATCATACACGAACAGAAACGATGACACCGCGTAATCGAACCTATCTTTGGTGAAAAAAAACCGATCAATCACGGATTTACACGAACACCCCCCCTCTTCATCGTATGCTTACTTTCCGTCTTCGCTTCCTCCTGAAAAATGAACTACTGGACAGGAAAGAGTATGATTAACCCAGAAATTCATTTTTATCCCATTGTTACATGTGCAAATAATTCTGCGAGCTACTGCCGCAATTGTTTTCGCAACTATTAAGAACCTGATGATCAATAACCGAATGTACTTGAAAGCACAAGAACCCACCAAGCATGATCAAAATCTAAAAGTGGCGTCACTGCGGCCATTCAGGATTGCTCGAATATTCCAGGTAGTTCGCTAACGTACGAGAAATGGATTGAATGACTAGAGACCCTATATAAAGCCGAGCTGAATGAATGGGGAGGAATAGTCAAACTGCGATGGTAAGAACTGCGATGAGTGTGGAGTGTGAATGAAAGGCGATATTAGTTGATAGTTAAGGCAATTGAATTAAAAATTTATAGACAAGTGAAAAGTGAAATAGTTAAATTAATTATTGTGCATTTTTAGTAAATAAACTCTTTCAACTTAATTTAAAAGACAGTGCGTTTTCACTTTCCTGGAACATTAAAATTATTGGCCGCGAACCATAACACGCGACATTGGTGTCAGGAAAATTTTGAAAGTGAAAAACTTTTAAGCATTTTGAAAGTGCACAATCGTGTAACGTGGCAACTGGTGGCAAAATAGACGGAACAATAAAAATGCCAGGATGCTTACATCTAAAAATTAATGAATTGACCATTTCGGAGCTTAAGGAGGAGTTGGAACAGCGAAATCTGGCTACACGCTTGCGTGACGCAATCGAGCCGGAAGTCACGTATCTGGATTAGGGTGAGCCCTCAGATGCGGAAAAAGGCGCAGAAGATTGAAAAGTAGAAACACGAAAATCAGAGGGACCCGAAAATGTGCTGATACAAATGTTGATGCTGATGCAGCAAGAGCAGCGACAACAGTCTTTCAATTTAACTGCGAAGCTAAATGAACAATCTGTGAAGCTAAATGAACAATCAGCGAAGCTAGATGAACAATCAGCAAAGCTGGAACAACAAGCGATCGAAATCAAAGCAGACCTCACACAGAAGCTGGAAAAACAGTCAACCGAAATAAAAGCGGAGCTCGGTAGTCTGAACAAACAAATTAAAGGCGTCGAGGAAAAGGTTGACCAGGTTGAGGAAAAGGTTTACCAGGCCGAGGAAAAGGTCAGCCAGGTCGAGGAGAGATCAACTATGAGATGCAAAAAGTGAAAAAGGAATCAGAAGCAGTGAAGGCAATAGTAACCACCTCACCAGCCCCGCTTACAACCGCAGTGCAAAGCTCATCCAGAAATGTGAAAGCACCAATATTCGACAGGCAAATGGTCTGGAGCATTTACAAAACCCAGTTTGACGCCGCTGCAATGACAAATCACTGGAATGAGCAGGAACGTGCAATTGCATTAATTCTTGCTCTAAGAGTCCCAGCTGCCGAGCTTTTGCAGACGATCTCCGTTGATTTGCACTCAAACCCGGCTGCTATAATGAATGCGCTCGACATGCGTTACGGAGACGATCATCTGAAGCAGATTTATCGGTCCCAGCTACGGCATCGGATGCACAAGTCTGGCGAAACCTTACAGTAGCTAGCCCAAGACTTTGAGCGACTTGCACTTTTGGCTTACCTAGTTTACGACCCAGAACATCGAAATGACGCAGCGACAGAAGCATTCGTCAGCGCATTAAAGGACCAGGAATTGCAACAATCTATGCGTTTAGCCCAAAAGCAAACGGTTAAGGATGCATTGGCTTATAGTCTGAACTTTGAGGCAGCGAAAAATGCGACTCGTACCACTCCCCTGCTTCGGAATTGCGATGAGATGGGGCACCTGCAAAGAGACTGCAAGAAGGTAAGAAAACTGAGCTATTGTCCAGGGTGTGCAGCTAGGAGAAGATCTAGGCCGTGTCAGGAGCCCAAAATGGAAGCCCTTTAAACTGAGTTGTCGGGAAACATGTAAGAGCCAACTTAGTGGGACAGAGGCTGGCTAGGAGGATCGACGTCCCCATCACCGTGTTAAGACTACATCGTGGAGAAGCGGATTTATGCCTTCCGGGTCAAGTTGACGGAGAACATTGCATCAGAACAATCGACACTGGTGCAACCCGATCGATTTTCCGACCAGACCACGTGAGGCAGCAACTACTTCAAAAGAGCAGGATTTTCCCACTATGGACAGCTATGGCAAAAACTGCACCCTGCTCATGGAGAGTCAACCTCCAGATACAGTTGCGTTCCGACATAATTTTCTGGTCGCGAACATTATGGATGACTGCATTCTCGGAATGGATTTACTGCGACCACATGGAATCACGTTGGATTTGGGCAAACGGGTATTCAAATGGTAGAATGTCGAAGTATTGATGGAGGATCCCAGCGTCCCAGTTCCCAAGATGAATGTAGTAGTATATACCGACACTGATGTACCGATCTTATCTGATAGAGCCAACGAAGACGTCCGCAATGCGCAGTTTGATTGTAGGACGAAGCCTTGTAAGATTTATAAGGAACGGATACGTGCCGGTTAGGGTCTTCAATACCGCAGACTCAACCGCGAGCATCAAAGCGGGAAAAGTCATCGGCAGTTGCCAGCCTGCTTCCACCATCACCTCTCTGGAAGCCAACGACCATCATTTTAAAAGAAGGAAAGACATAGATAAATCCTGGGAATCCACGTCTGCAATATTGAAGCAGGTCAAATTGCCAGTGCAGCTATTCAAGCGAGCCTCTGATCTGGTCACCAAGTACAGTGACATCTTCTCAACAAGCCCGGATGATCAAGGCCGAACGAGTATGGTAACTCACGTCATAGATACACAGGGAGACAAGCACAGAGACGTCTTCCTATAGCCACACAATGAGAAGTGAGTGCACTGATATCGACCATGGAAAAACAAGGTGTTATTGAGCCTTCTCTTAGTTCATGGGCCGCGCCAGTAATTCTAGTAAAGAAAAAGGATGGTAGCACTCGTTTTTATGTCGACTATAGGCAGCTTAACGACGTGACTAAGAAAGATAGATAGTTACCCACTTCCACACATCGATGACATCATGGACACTATAGCCGACGCAAAATGGTTTTCTATAGTCGATCTCAAGAGTGGCGACTGGCAAGTAGAATTCGACCAGACGGACCGAGAGAAGACCGCATTTTCAGTTGGGACCGTATTGTGACAATTTGTAGTGACGCCATTTGGGCTTTGCAATGCTCGAGCCACTTTCGAACGCCTGATGGAAAACATGCTACGAGACCTAACCTGGAAGACTTGCTTGGTGTACCAAGCAGAAGGGGTCAAACATATCAGCAGAAGGGGTCAAAACAGACCCTGGGAAAATTGAAGCCGTGAAAAGCTGGCCAACACCAAACAACAAGCACCAACTACGAAGTTTTCTGGGTCTGGCGACCTACTGTCGAAGATTCGTCAAAGACTTTGCCAAAATAGCTAAGTGTCTCCATCAGCTAACCGTGGAAAATCGTCCGTATGTCTGGAATGAACAAAACCGGGTAGCCTTTGAGACCTTGAAGGAGAAGCTGTGTGAATCACCCATGCTGGCATATCTGAAACCCGGAATAATATTTGTAGTTGACACCGATGCGAGCAACGGCGGTATTGGAGCTGTACTCTCCCAGCAGATCGATGGCGAAGAAAGAGTTCTCTCGTATTACAGTCGAGTTCTCTCAAAAAGTGAGAGGAACTACTGCGTGACCAGGAAAGTGCTATTGGCTATAATAGAGGTAACCAAGCAGTTCCCCAAGTACCTATCCGGCCAGAAGTTTGTTCTTCGAACAGACCATGCATCACTGAGATGGCTACTTAACTTCAGAAAACCCCGAAGTACAAGTGACGAGATGGATCGAAAGATTGTACAGTGACATCTTCTCATACGGCTACGAAATTGTTCATCGGGAAGGCGGAGTTCATGGGAATGCTGACGCCTTATCTCGTCGTCCATGTCCAGCTAACTGCAAGCGTTTCCGACGGATTGAGAAAAAGGAGCCGACTATTGTTCTGCAAGTGATAACGGCCGAATTCGTTGAAGGTTGGTCATTGGAGGAGATTCGAAACGCCCAGTTAGTCGATGAAGACATCAAACCATTGCTCGTATGGAAGGAGACAACTGGGCGACCTGAGTGGAAGGACGTTTCGATGCATGGCGCCATCCTGAAAAGTTATTGGGCACAATGGAACTCCCTTCAGGTGGAGGGTGGCGTACTCAAGCGGAAATGGGAAACGGCGGATGGCAGTTCCTATATGATCCCAACTATACTTCCCAAAATCCGAATCCACGATGTGGTTAAGGAAATATACGAAGGATCCTCGGCAGGCCACCTTGGTGTTAACAAGACCTTAGCGAAATTGTGGGAAGGTTCTACTGGCTCCACGCTCGAGGAGACGTAGAGGACTGGTGTCATAGATACACAATTTGCGCTTCCGTCAAAGGCCCAAAGCGACGAATGAGATGACAAATGCAAACGTTTAACGTGGGTGTTCCATTTGAAAAATATGCTGTTAACATCGCAGGACCCTTTCCTGATTCCGAATGGGGTAATCTGTACACGCTGGTTGTGGCCGATTATTTCAGCAAGTGGCCCGAGGTCTACTCCATTCCCAACCAGGAAGTAGCTACTGAATGAGAGGACAAATGCAAATCTACAACGTGAGTGTACCATTTGAAGGATTGCTGTTGACATCGCAGAACCCTTTCCTGAATCCGAATGGGGTAATCGATACACGTTGGTTGTGGCCAACTATTTCAGCAAGTGTCCTGAGGTCTACCCCATTCCCAACCAGGAAGCAACTACTGTGGCCGGCTGAACAGCTAGTGTTAAATTGGGTCAGTAGGTATGGCGTACCTTGTGGACTACATTAGGATCAAGGCCGAAACTTTGAGTCACTGGTTTTTGGCAAAATTCGCGAGCTACTGGAAATATGGAAAACGAGGACAACACCGCTGCATCCCCAATCCGATGGAATGGTTGAACGTTTGAACGGCACACTCAATAAACATCTGGCCAAGATGGTTGATGAGAGCCAAACGGACTGGGACCGACATATCCCACTATTTTTGATGGCGTACAGAGCTGCCGAACATGCATCGACGGGCCAAGCCCCAACCAAAGTCAATTTTGGAAAGACTATTCGTCTTTCAGCTGATATAAAGTTTGGAACACCCCCTGAGAAACCCCAAACGATCTCGGAGTACGCAAGTGAGTTTAGGCAACGGTTGATCCAGATACATCGGACAGTGTGAAAACACCTCGAATCGGCTACTGACCGTATGAAGACCAGGTATGACTTGGTGTGGCTATATAACCCACAATGGCGGGAGGGTAGGGTCCGAAGTTGCAACATAATTGAGAGGGACTATTTCGAGTTACAAAACGAATCAACGACGTCGTATATCGTATACAGGGACACCGTAAGCCAAGAGCCAAAATGAAAATCGTGCACCTGGACCGTCTTGCCCGATATTACATCCAGGGAGACGTGACTACAACTGGCCACACATCTTTTTGGGGCGAAAAGATCTGAGGGGGGGGGGGGGGGCAGTGTTACATGTACAAATAATTCTGCGAGATACTGTCACAATTGTTTTCGCAGCTATTAAGAACATGATGATCAATAAACGAATGTACTCGAAAGCACAAGAATCCACCAAGCATTATCAATATCTGAAAGTGACGTCACTGCGGCCATTCAGGATTGCTCGAATACTCCAGGTAGTTCGCCAATGTACAAGAAATGGATTGAATGACTAGAGAGCCTATAACATATAAAGGCGAGCTGAATGAATGGGGAGGAATAGTAAAACTGCGATGGTAAGAACTGCGATAAGTGTGGAGTGTGAATTAAAGGCGATATTAGTTGATAGTTAAGACAGTCGAATTAAAAACTTGTAGACAAGTGAAAAGTAAACTTGATGAAATAGTTAAATTTATGATTGTGAATTTCTTTTAGTAAATAAACTCTTTTAACTTAATTTAAAAGACAGTGCGTTTTCACTTTCCCGAAACATGAAAACTATTGGCCGCGAACCATATCACGGGACACTATATTCTCAATAACCCTGCTCAAATATATAATGTGTATATATATTATTTATAGAAATTAATTCGACAGAACAAAAAAAAAAAACAGAATGAAGAAATCTAAGCAAAAATTCAAAAATCTAATTTGATTTATCCTGAATTTTAGTTTATCTGATTCCGGTATTTTTAAGTTTCATAATCAATATAAAGAAAGTTTGTTGTAATCGTGGAGAAAATCTAACATTGTTATTAAATCATTTAGAAGAAGAAAACAAACAATAATATGTTGTACGAAAATGAGGAATAACATGAATAAGAGAAATCATTGTAAGGATATATAGTACACGTAGGAAGTTTTAATATTTACATTCAAGTCACTTCTTTTCATTTATTTCTTCTCTCTCTCTCTCTAAATTGATTGAGAATTGCATTTTTCATTTTTTATGTATACAGTAGGATTTGATTTGAAATGAGTTTTTTATTTACCATATATTTTAGGTTCATGGATCAAATCGTATTGATCTTAAGAGTTACAGTATTTTACAGAAATAAAAATCAACTTATTTACACAAAAATATTTCCTTGTTAATTTTTTCATTATTCTTGTTGCGATTTCATTTATGCGGTTTAGTTGTGTGTTTGTGGTAAATACATACATGACATTTACCCCATTGAGATACGATATCAGTCCATGTCATATCCCGGAGCAAAATTGGCAGCTTTAAAATAATCATAAAACACAACACTTCACGGCTTTTCACACGTTTCTTCTCAAAATATCATCTATTCTACGATAAATATTTTAAAATGAAAGCGGGCATCGAGTTCTGCATGTTTGCATGGCGTTCTGATTAATTTAGAGCGGTATAAAATATAAGACTAGCATAATATTTTGAATATGAGTCAGTGTTAACAGTTGAGCCTACGGTCGGGAGCTTTTGAATAATTTCGCCAACAACGCATTCGTATATGTTTCCTCCAAACACAAAGTGAGAGTTTTCTGAAAATGTAAGAGATGTCGTTATTATATTGGGACAATTTTTTTAAAAGATGGGTGCTGAATTCTTGCTGCCGTTCTCTTTAGTACTATCATATGTAACATCAGCTTTGTCGGAAGAGGTAGTCTCAACATAAAGCTTATTTTGTATGATTTTCTTAAGCTTCGTAGCTTCTATGGTTGAATTTAATGAAAACACATTGACATTGACATTTTTCAGTCTCAGACTACGTCTGCATCTAAATTTCTCAAAGCGTACCCAACGAATTGAGTTTCAGTTTTGGGAGCAAGAAAAAGTCACATGGGGCCGAATCCGGTCCATATGGTAGCTGAGGCATGATTGTGGTGTTGTTTTTCGCCAAAAAATTCTTGATCTTTGATCCATTTTTTCGATAGCAAAAAATCCGTTATGCCTCTCACAAAAAAACTAAACATATTATATAGCTGAAACTGTAAATATACTATATATTCGTGATGTGTGTGCTAACATACGAAAATAAAAAAATCGATAATCGAATGTGCGTTGCCCGTGAAATTTGAAAATTCACCTGACTTATTGTACACACCTCGTACATATTCGCTTTAAATGAAAAACCATCGCTACTCCAATTTTACCAGCCACCATTTTGTTGCAATATTACCAGCAACCAATGAATGAAATCTTGAAGATGTTTTTGTTATTCATTTTATTTCAAAATTCGGTGAAGCAGAAAACCGCACAGTGTTTTTGTTGTAATCGAAGAACTTTCATATTTTGCATTTGAATTTATTGAAACTTCCAAAGTATAAAAATCTTTGCTTGGACTACTTTAATTTAAATTTAAGGGTACTAATATGAATTTACTGGGAAAAATGTTATATTCACATATTCAACTATTATTATTAAAGTTGAGTGAATTTCAACTTCTAAGGTGGTTTTTATTCATATATGTACTCATAAGAACATCAGGAGTTAACTGCCTGTACTTTCAATGCTGAAGCTGGGGAAAAATAACATAAATTTACTCAATATTTTCATCTTAAATGGACACCGTTTTGTTTTACGATTGCTGATATCACGCATTGAACGGATTCTCAAAGGTCTGCATGATATATATCCTTTCTGAAACTTTCATGCAAACCCTAATAAACCCGTAGTGTATGAGTCGATTGGAAGCGCATATTGCTCCATAGCCATCTACTGCTGTTTTAACACTTAAAATTTAAACCACCATAACTTCGTTAAATATCTTTCGATCTTTCTGAAATTTTCTTTCTGCCTATCCCGTCATCGAATTTGCATTTAAATACCTGATCCTAAAATATATCATAAAGGCCTTTCATTTGATTCCCTACTCAACTATCTTTGGTGAAAAAACAATTTGGAAGGGGTCACATCCTTATGTGGGGAAACGCCTCCAAAAGTATTTGGAATTTTTTCTACTATGAAACTTTTATTAACCGAAAACTTCTAAGCTGTTCACATAATCCCATGATTGTAGCTTCTCTAGTTCCTGAAAAAACTTTCTGTGACGCACTGATGGACGAGCGGACAGGTACGGGTTTTAATAGGGTATTGTAAACATTTTTTACAAAAAAACTTTAAAAAAGCAGATTTACTTATAAACACTTGACTTTAAAAAAGCAGATTTACTTATAAAAACTTTACTTCGGTGCAGAGTTCTTATTGAAATGTAGTTGATTGCAATTTCATTTTTAGCTTTTTCATATACTTAAGCTTAGACTGATGGATCAAATCTGGTTAGTAGAAAGCTTTTGGTGCGACTGTGATGTACTTTTTTACCATCCTGATAGCTAACCTAGTTGTATCTGGCATTTGTATGAAACAAAAATCATGTGATTGCTACATTCATCGTCTTCATTGTTGCAGCTCTACAGCCCCTCACGGGTTTTGCCTTTTCGTAAACAGCGCCTCCAGCTATCTCGGTCTCCTCTTTCTGAGTTTGAGTAGCGATGTGTTTTCTTTGTTGTGACTAAAGATGGCAGAAAGCGTTCATGGTAAATTAAAGATTGCTTTCAATAAAGACAATTGATTGATAGTTTACGTCATATTATGCACAAAATAGGAAGTTTACGTCATATTATACACAATATTTTTGGCAACTTGCTATAGTTACCTGCAGGACTGAAGATGGCTATAAATTTTCATAATGTTTTAACAATATTATTTTCAGCGAATGATTTAATCGAGGGTCCCAATAGGAAAAAATCTGAAATCAAGAATGCGATTCACTAACAGTTAGCATATCGCTAGTTGACTATGGCGCAACAACCCCATTTGCTCATTGGGCCCTTGTATTGTAGCCCTTCAATTATTGGATCTGGTTCTGAAACTTCATTCGCAAATTTGCTATCTCTCTATCATGGTACTGCTGTCAGCTTCGATTGAGTCTTCCAATTGCTTAGTCGATTTTCAAAATGGTCGCTTCCCTGGTGTACTCTTTGACGGTTTTCTGGGTAATTGATGTGACTCCTTTATTTGTATATCGTGTTTTTTAGAGGTAAAGACGTTTGAAATGAAATAAAATACAGATAAATTATTTTGTTTGCCATGAAACTGGTTTTATTGGAAAGATAATTGTCTGCCGTTTTCACTTGAATAGATTTGAATAGAACTCTATTCACTTGAATAGATTCCTGCCGCGCCACGACTGGCGCGAAGGAAGTCCAAACGAAGGATCCATTTGTCGACTATTCTAGTCAATAATTGGCGCCGCACCTCGCGAATAACGTCGCAAACATGGTTTTCCATTCGATTCTATTCATGATGAAATAACAAACCAAACCAACCATAAAATGCATGACAGCTATCACACCATACGTAGCATTAAAAATTGTTGCCAACTTAAAGTGCTATAACTCTAAAAAAAGCCCTTTATGTGGCCTGCTCATTGCAGTGGATCGTGATACAAATCATATAAAACGTGGTCATAACAAAGCACTTTTTCCTGAGCACTTACCTAGGTTTCCAGCACATCTAGTCTTTTCACAATGGCTTGCAAAGCTCTGCGCTTCACATCCCTGCAACAAAGATTGGACAAGTGATTTGTAAGTGTGCATTTTTTCTCTGTACATCGGTCAATTATACTGAAGAGCACTTCACAGAACATGCATAAAAAAGCGATGACTCTATACATTCTAAATGCTAAGTATGCTTGGTCAACGCATTTTCAGGGTTTTGTAAAATTATTTTACAAAACACTTTTGAAATCGCGTCCTGTCTGTCCGTCCGTCCGTGTCTTGTAGTGAATAACGAGTTTCAATAAAGTCCGTAAAGGACTGCAGCGATGTTCTGCTGCAGTCCTTTACGGACTTTATTGAAACTCGTTATTCACTACAAATGGCGCCCAACGTGGGGCCCGAAAAGCCCGGCTGTATCATCAGTCGTGAGCACGAGACAGTCCATCGTCTCTAGGTGTCCCCACTAGGTGTTAGAATTATTGGCGGGTAGATAGCTCCCGAGGGTAATTGCACTGATCGTGCCCCAGCAAGTAATAACTGCCGGACGTGTGTTGTCTTTGGACATCAATATCGTTTGGTCCTGCTTTTGATTTATACTTTGGTGGTTTACCACCATTGTATAACTAGTAAGGCCAAATGATATTAGAGTCCCTTTTTGTGTTCGGAAGTTATTATCCCAACAACTTTTGCGGAGGATTCTGATCCGCTCCCCAAACCAGCGATGCCTAGGTGTTTTAAATTACATGGATTTTGATTTCATGTGATTGGCTGATTAGCTAATCCATGACTATCCATGACAAGACACGCGCTGCTTGTGGATTAGAATCCAACCCTGGGCTAACAAGTTGCAACTTGAGAAATTTGCTAATGAGGGATCACTTCTGAACCCTGATTTTCATGGTGCCACAAGAGAGTGTCCCTGAAACGCTTTAGAATGATTGTGCCATTGGTGTCCATACTTGGGAGGAAGGACGGAAAGGAAAGACCAGTTATATTTTTTTGATAACGTAAATTATTTTTTCATACCTTGCGGTTTTTTTTTTGTGAGGAGTGTAAATAGTTCGCCACTTTCTGCCGTTTTTTTGTGTGTTGTCTTAATGATATTTAATTATTTCTTTTATAGCATCATCTAGCATTTTTTTATAACTATTTATTAGCGTCAACGTTTTTTAGGATAATGGATTTTCTAAATGCATGTCGACTTTGCCTGAGGATCGGCGATGAAATGTACCCGCTGGGTGATAGCTTCGTCGATGAAGCGATGAGAATAGGTGTCGTTAGCCTACTGAAGGAGTACATCAAGATTAATATTGTTTTTGAAGATGGCTCACCAGACCAAATCTGTGGTGATTGTTACACGGAAGTGGAACGGATATACTCCTTCATACGTCACTGCAAAGAGACAGAAACGACGCTACAACGGTTCAGATCGGCACGACGTCCTCAGGAACCAACCATAAACAAGCCAAACAAGATTCGGAGAACCGACTACCATCCGTCTGAGGATCCGGATCCACCATCTCGATACCAGCCTTGGAACGCCTGGGATCTTCCGCCACGACTCAACCAAATACCACTGCCGACTCTAGGTCCAGTGGCCCCGCAGGAGCAACCCTATATGCTGAAGCCGAAGCATATTCCCAGCATCGTCCAGGGGTGGAATCTTCATTTTAGCGGGGAGCCAAACGACCTGAACGTGGAAGTCTTCATTAGTCGCGTGGAGTCCTTAGTCGGAGAGATGTTGGCCGGCGACTACACGGTGCTGGCAGGATATTTACCAATGCTGTTCAGGGGAGCAGCACTCGAGACGTACTGGCGGATTCATTCGGTCCCACCATCAATACGCTGGACACGGCTGAAGGAGGTACTCCGCATGGAATACTCGACGGTCAACATGGATGAGAGTGTCCTGGACAAGATCCATGCCAGATGGCAACGTCCGGACGAGCCCTTTCATCAATATCGAGCCGATATCCTTCGGTTGAATGACCAGTTGTCAGAGCCTATGTCTTCCACTCAACTGCTGCGGGTGTTGAAACGGAATCTAAAGCCGGAACTTCGTTGCCATGTTGTAGACTCGGACCCGCAGAACATGGAAGCACTACTGAGGTTCGTGAGTCGATTGGAGAGGCTTGAAGAAGACTTCCAAGAACGGCGTTACCTACATGCGAGGTCGGGTCCGCGACGTGAAATTGCCGAAGTGGCACTAAATTGCAACAACCCAGATCGGGAAGAAGGCACGGAGTCAAACACCTGTGTCCCGGACTACCCAGATGATGCCACATCAAAAAATGGACAAACGAGTACCCTACCACCTCAGCGGTACTCGAAGCCCCCGCAGTAGCTCCTCAGCCAGCTGCTCACCCCAACAAACCTGACGTTAACCCATCAGCCATGACCACTACGACTGCGGATGTTCACTCTCTTCCGGAGACCTCGCCAACGGCAATATTGAAGCGACCATCGCAGTCACTGCCAGAAGAACCCCGGCAGCCTCAAATACGCACTCTGAAACCTTATCATGTTCGACTGCAGGAATATCGGGTGGCTCGAGAGCGAATATTTGCTTCCGAAGTAGTCACTTCCCGCCCGCGCACGACAAAATGGTCAACCCGTCGTTGGCGGAATTTCCGCAAGAGAGTGGGCACCTGCCGTCAAACCTTAAACTCTTGTAACATCTCGGAGGTTGCTGAGAATGAGATCAGACCTTATCATCCCATTAAAGTGTTGGGCGAGACCGTGTTTGCATTGATCGACACGGGTGCCAGTATCAGTTGTCTTGCCTCGAGCTTTGGCTCGAAGGTGCTCCAAGACTATCCAAACTTGATTAAATCCTGGCGCACTGAAATCAGTACAGCTGATGGCACCAAACACCCTATACGAGGTAAACTAACCACACCCGTGACGTTCAGGGGTCAGACGAAAGATATTACTTTTTACATTATCCCGTCTTTGACTCAGAATGTGTACCTTGGCGTCGATTTCGTCCTTCGCTTTGGACTGGCCTCAGATTTATTCACCGATCTGTCTTTAAAAACCAGAAATGTCAACGAAATCACTTCTACTCCCGATAGGCATGACCTAACGCCTAACCAACGGCAACGCCTGGAAGCATCCATCGCTGCTTTCCCATCTTACGCTACCCAAGGTCTTGGCCGCACCACCCTAGTCTCACACGCCATCGACGTTGGCGATAGTAAACCGATTAAACAGAGACACTACGCCATCTCACCGGCCATGGAGAAATTGGTGTATGCGGAGCTAGATAGGATGCTCGAGTTGGGGGTCATAGAAGAGTCCCAAAGTGCCTGGTCATCACCGGTAACCTTGGTGGTGAAGCCAGGTAAAGTCCGCCTCTGTCTTGATGCCCGTAAGGTAAACGCGGTTACCATCAAGGACGCGTACCCTCTTCCACTCATCGATGGAATACTAGGGAGACTGCCGAAAGCCAATTATATCACCAGTCTTGACCTAAAAGACGCCTTCTGGCAAATTCCACTCGATGAGGGCTCGAGGGACAAGACCGCCTTCACAGTGCCTGGACGACCATTATATCAGTTCGTCACAATGCCCTTTGGCCTGTGTAATGCGCCGCAAACGATGACTCGGTTGATGGACAAGGTCATCCCACCTCACCTGAAACACCAAGTGTTCGTGTACCTTGATCATCACGGAAACGTTCGATCAACACCTCCTACTTCTACAAGAAGTAGCCTTGCACATCAGTAAGGCGGGACTCACCATCAACGTACAGAAAAGTAAGTTTGTCATGAAAGAAGTCCGATACCTAGGACATGTCATAGGACATGGCACTATCAAAACGGACCCCGACAAAACTCGTGCGATTGATGAGTTCCCCTTACCAAAAACTGTGAAGCAGCTACGACGTTTCCTTGGTGTGTGCGGCTGGTACCGAAGGTTTGTTCGGAATTATGCAACAGTTTCAGTGCCCCTGTCAGACATGTTGCGGAAAGGGAAGTTCGTTTGGACCGAACTCAGCCGAAAGGCATTTGAAGAGCTAAAACAAGCCCTCACATCGGCTCCTGTCCTGCACAGCCCCGACTTCAGTAAGCCCTTCTCCATTCATTGTGACGCAAGTCAACATGGAGTAGGAGCCGTGCTGGTGCAATTGACCGACGAAGGAGAGGAAGCTCCCATCGCCTTCATGTCCAATAAGCTGAATTCGGCCCAAAGAAACTATACTGTTTCCGAGCAAGAATGTTTGGCAGCGGTAATGGCTGTGAAGAAATTCCGAGCTTATATCGAGGGCCACCAATTCGAGATCATCACGGACCATGCGTCACTACAATGGTTGATGAACCAGGCAGATTTAAATGGACGCCTAGCCAGATGGGCTCTTAAACTGCAAGGGTTCAAGTTTTCCATCAAACATCGGAAAGGGACCCAGAACATCGTACCCGACACTCTCTCATAGATGTTTTCCCCAGAGGGAGCCGAATTGACAATAACTGACGAGGACCCCATCGAAATAGATTTGGACAGCCCACATTTCGAATCAGACAGCTACAAAGAGTTGAGGCAAACCATAGCGACCCAACAATCACAGCTGCCTGATTTGAAGGTAATAGACGGCTACGTGTATAGACGAAATGAATACGCCACTGGTGATCCATGGCAGGAAGAAGAGTCTTGGAAACTCTGGGTACCGGAGGAAATGACACAACATCTGATCCTCCGCGCACATGACCATCCTTTAAGTGCCCACGGAGTTACGGTCGGACGTTACGGCGACTCAAGAAATACTTCTTTTGGCCTAAAATGGCATCTCAGGTCAAAGACTACGTAAGCGCTTGTGAGACCTGTAAAGGCACCAAAGCGCCCAACCAGCCTCTTCGACCTCCTATGGGTCAACTCAACGTCCCAGAACGCGTATTCCAACGTCTATACATCGATCTACTCGGTCCATATCCTCGGTCTTCCATGGGACACATCGGAGCTATAGTCGTTCTAGACCAGCTTTCAAAGTTCCCAATGGTGGAACCTATCCGTAAATTCACAACTCCATCGATCGTGAAATTCTTAGAGAACCGGGTATTCCATGTGTTCGGTGTTCCAGAGAGGGTGTACTCAGACAACGGAGTACAGTTCCGGTCTCGGCAGTTTAAGAGCCTACTTGAGCAGTATGGCGTTGAACACCAGCTGACGCCCATATACTCTCCTCAGTCCAACGCATCAGAACGGTTGAACCGCACCCTATTGGCCGCGATCCATTCTTACGTCCACCCATCTCAAAAGGATTGGGATCGGCGATTGTCTGCCATCACATGCGCCCTGCGATCCTCGTATCATTCCGTCACCGGTGTCGCCCCTTACTTTGCCGCCTTTGGACAGCACATGATTTGCCACGGTAAATCATACCGGCTCTTACGGCAATTAAAGTGTTTGGGAGACCCCGTCGTTGCGCTGGAGCCCCACAAACGTTTAGGAGACCTCCGCTAACAAATCGGACGGAAGATTAAGGCCGCAGTAAGTGCAAATGAAGCGCAGTACAATCTCCGGTCACGATCTGCTAATTTCAAGGAAGGAGATGAAGTTTTCCGGCGAAACTTCCGCCAAAGTGACGCCGCGGGGCATTACAACGCCAAGCTGGACAGGCGATTCTTGAAAAGCCGCATAAAGAAGGTAATGGGACCTAACCGTTACCTGATAACGGATCCATCGGGAAAAGAAGTGGGGATATACCACGCGAAAGACCTGCGCCGATAGATAATTAGTCACGTCTGTTTGTCTGTCCGCATATATTTTCAAAAAACGCGCAAGGGTTGGATACTTCCGGTCGAACATAAACATAAGTCAGTCTGTCCGTCTGTCAATTGTGTTTTTCTTTTATTGTCCGTCATCTTTAGTCCCGACGCCGAAGCCAACTCATGATACACAGAAAGATCCTTCAGCTCCTTTTTCGCAATCGAATATTTTATGGTTTTAGAAATCCTTTAGTTTGAATAATAATGCTCAACCAGTTTTAAATTTTGTTATTGGCACAATAAAGAATGCATACAAAGTAGCCTTTGTAAGTGATATTTCCGCATATGATGTGAATAAACGGAGTACATTTCTAAAATTAGATTCATGGCTGCATGAGTTGGAAATTGATGAAAACAAAACGGGACAAACGGTGAATATAACAGAGCAGATTGGGAGTGAATTTGGGGACGCGGAAGATTTCAGGCGGGGAGTCGAGTTGGAACGGCGAACGCGTGCGGTCGCGAAGAGATGAAATTTGAATAATTATCATTATATTTGCAAAAGGTTTAAACTAATTGAAATTTTGTTCCGTTTGTTCGGCTCTTACAAATTTAAACTGTGCGACGAGATCAAATCGAACTAAGTTAAAGAAAAGATTGAAATTTGTGTTGCAGTTCTGATCGCTGTTGGGGTTATTTGACAAGAAAATCGAAGTGCAAATTTTAACGCGAGAGTTGTGTGGACAAGTGTATATGATTGTTATTGTGCTTAGTTATCTGCCGTAAGTTTGATCTCGAGTCCGTTCCAACTCGACTCCCCGCCCGAAATCTTCCGCGTCCCCAAATTCACTCCCAATCTGCTCTGTTATCTTCACCGTTTGTCCCGTTATGTTTTCATCAATTTCCAACTCATGCAGCCATGAATCTAATTTTAGAAATGTACTCCGTTTATTCACATCATATGCGGAAATATCACTTACAAAGGCTACTTTGTATGCATTCTTTATTGTGCCAATAACAAAATTTAAAACTGGTTGAGCATTATTATTCAAACTAAAGGATTTCTAAAACCATAAAATATTCGATTGTACTCTAAGTACAGAGAATGCGAGTATTTCGTATTGTTGGTGTAATCATTTTAAGCATTTCATGGATCGCAGATGATTAGTTGTTTCATCTAAATGATAATTTTTACTAATGTTGATTTATTCAGAGAGCGATATGTTTATGATCTTAAAAGAATGTATTTGAATTGAGGCAGTGTAGTTTGTAAAAATGAACGATAATACGAATAATTTAAAGTTTTGTACGAACAACATTTTCACTGTCTTTTGTAGATTCGATTAAGTTATCAATTAAAAGCAATTTCCGTTTATAATGATTAGGCGTAATTAAGTGAAAAAAAAGAAATCGGGAGAATTAGACAGGCACACGTTAACTACCGACAAACAAAACAATTTTTAATTAATATTATGGTTGGAATGGGTAGAATTCGACAAATTTTGAGGGGTTTAAATGATACAATGATTTTATCGCTTATATAATTTAAGGGGTTAACCGTTTCGTTCTAAGCATTTGTATACAGCGTTACACCGCAATTCGTTAAATTATATTCAAAAGATATTGTAATAAAATCACTACACATTAAAATTTTAAACAGTTTTAGAATTTTGTTTCCCGGGAGTTAAGTACAAAAGAAATTTTCTCGACTTATTTTTCATGCGAAAAAAAGTGAGGGTTGCGATGGGGAAGGTGACTGAATGGTTACTCATTGTTAAATTGAGTTTGTGCTGTGTGCCTGTGGCAGCGCTGGCTTTTAGAGCCATAGCTCCTCGATTATTACAGTCTCACAGCAATTTTTCTCGCAAACACTTAAGCTAGAAGCATCAAACTTTGTATGTAAGTGTAAAATAATGCTCTCTTCAAAGTTCAACCAGAAAAAATTTTATAGGGTATTTAAGGGGGTCTCCGCATAAAGGGGAGTGGCCCCCGAAAAAAAAGTAGCCGATATAGGTGTCAAATGAAAGGACTTGATGAGAGCTTTTCAAAACAGGTCTTCGTTTGGCATTTTTTGCTTCGAGAGAAGCACAGGGAGGGGAAATACACGAATAATTTATGCGCCCACCTCGTGATTGGACACCTGTGATCAGAAAAATCTGACAAAAATTATAGAGCTGGGTGTTTATGAGCACAACAACAACAAAGTCAAAATACGCTCAACTTTGTATTAGTAACATTTTCTACAATAAAATCGTATAGGTACCCTTAAACTCAACAAAATTAATTATTAAATACACCGAACTTTTTTAATTAACGTTTGATTTATTAATTTAACATTTTCTCCAGAAAAATCAAAAGGTTATCACTAAGCCCAATAAAATTTGGCATTTAAATAGTCCTACACAAAATTCTGATGCAACATATGTTCCAAAAAAATTAATTATATTTGTGAAAGTTATAGCCATTTTAATTTTCTCCTATGACAATAACCCAACGCATTTTTTCTACCGCATGGGCTTCCCATCGAACCAGACGCTATGGCTTTGACCGGGTTCTTTCAGAGTTTTCTGGCAAGATCCATATAAAAATATCCTTAAGTTCCCAGTTTGCCAATGACAGCAGAATTTCAACAAAATTACTGCCGGCTAAATTGAGTACCAGATTGAAAATCTTCAAAATCTGGCTGATTAATGCTCACGCCCCGACCGAAGAAAAGGACGAAGAAACGACGAAATTGTTTTACAATCACCTGGAAAGACTGTACGGCTCAATGCCCACAAACGACACAAAAATTATTCTGGGTGATATCAACGCAAAGGTTGGCAATGAGCTATCTCATCGGGGAACGACTGGAGGATATAGCCTCCACGATTAAACAAATGGCAACGGCCAGCGCCTGATTGACTTTGCATGTAGCAGAAATCTAGTCATACGTTGTGTGCTTCTCACATCAACGTTTTCATAAAATGACCTGGTATCACCGGATGGCAACACACAAAACCAGATCGATCATGTTCTTATTCAACAACGTTGGGCTTTGAGCATACTTGACGTCCGTTCATACCGAGGAGCCAATTGTAACTCAGATCATTACTTGATCAAATTAACCTATCGACGTCATATGTCAAAGGCATATTCAGCAAAGACCAGCCCGCTGCAAAAATTTGATATCGATAGGCTCCAAACAGAGTCTGTGGCCGAAAATTTCACGGAGACCCTCGACAACCAGCTGGCTTCCATCTTGTCAGATTCATCGTTAAAGACGAGCAACGAACTCTGGACGGACATGAAAGATGAGTACCAGAATGCGTTAGATAAAAAGAATCAAGCGTGCAAAGAATACGTAGGTAGGAAAAGCAGGACGAAGAGAGAACACAATGAAAATCTCAGAAGAGTAGCGAACAAGGTAATTACGATTAAGAAAAGAAAATACTATGACAACCAATTAAGAAGTACAGATGTAAGTTTAGCGAGCAACAACACAAGACAAGCATACAAAGTAGTGAAAAGCCTGAAACGTGGTTACCAGCCCAAAACCACGCTCTTTCGTGATGACATCAGCAATATCATCGCTATTGAAACAAAGATTAAGGAAAGATGGACATCATAAATATTTCAAGAACCTCCTTAATCCTTCGCACATCTCCACAACATTGGAGCCTATAGATGTCTACCGAGAGCGCCCATTGGCCTTACCAACTCTGGATGAAGTTTGTTCCATCATCAAAGCCCAAAAGAATAATAAAGCGCCAGGCATTGATGAGATTCCAGTGGAGCTCATCAAATATGGTGGCAGTAGTGTTCATCAAGCTATTCACAAAGTCATTCAGCACATTTGGTAGCAAGAACATATGCTAAAAGAGTATCTGCAAAAAAGGTGACAAGCTACAGTGCGAAAATTATAGAGGCATGTCACTACTTTGTACGGCTTAAAAATATTTTCAAAGATCTTAGAAAATAAAATCGGATCATATGCCATTATTGGGTAGTATCAAGGTGGTATTATTGGGTAGTATCAAGGTGGTTTCAGAACAAGCAGATCGACAATAGACCAATTGTTTACAGTCAAGCAAGTATTTGAAAAATGCTGGGAATTCAACATAGATTTACACCAAATTTTCGTTGAGTTCAAGCAAGCATACGACAGTATTGACCATAACGTACTGTACCAAATAATGCTTTGCTTTGGCATCCTAGCCAAGTTAGTCCACCTTACCAAAATGACAATGTCATCGACGACCTCTCAAGTCCGCATCAATAATGAATTCACCGATGCCTTTGACACAAATATCGGACTAAAGAAGGGAGATGGCCTGGCCCCATTGCTATTCAATTTGGCTCTGGAGTACGTCATAAGGAAGCTGCCTGTCAATACGCGAGGTACACTATTATATAAGTCGAACCAAGTAGATCCCCTTTGCGGACGATATCAACATTTTGTCACGGTCATTAACAACTGCCAAAGACCTTTTCCTGAAACTCGACAGCGAAGCAAAACTAGTAGGGCTACAAATCTATGAAAATAAAACAAAGCTCATGACGCAGTAGTGGAAAAATACCCCAAATACACAAAATATCACACTTGGCGAATACAATATCGAAAATGTTAGTGAATTTGTGTATTTAGCCGCCAAAATAACGAAAACGGGCAACGAAAGAGACGAAATACGCCGAAGAATACAGCTTGCAAATAGAATACTTTATTCAGTATTGACGATCTTGAATACCAGCTGCATACACAGGAAAACAAAGCTGCAAGTATACAAATATGTGCTAAGACCTGTGTTATACTATGGGTTTGAAACATAGACCCTAACCCAAGCATCCGCAAATATATTGAACGCCTTTGAACGACGGGTCCTGAGGCGAATAATCGGAGCGAAGCTAGACGGGGACCAATGGCGAAGGCCGAAGACCAGTGGAGAAACCGAGGAAACGCTGGTCTGACTCTGTCGACGAAGACAGTTCATCGCTGCTCGGATTTCGAAATTGGATGACGCGGTTAATGGACCGAGACAGTTGGAGGCGCTATTTGCAGGAAGCGAACCCGTTAAGATTTGTTAATAATCACGAGTAAAACTGTATTGGTTTGATTTAATCGAATGAAAGCTGATTTTTAAGTAGTTCTTTAAAAGGTTCTTATATTCTATAAGTTTTAATGGAAGGTTCAGAGCTTATTGCCGTTTGGATTTCCTTCGACTACAACAATCATATATGGTTTTTCTACTACATAGGCTTAGACAGTACACTTTTGATTACATTTTCTCCAAATACAATATAAAATAAAACAAAAAGACATCCAAGATTAGACTTAGTCAATTATTTTGACAATATTGCATCAAAATTTTGCCGAGTCAATATGGTTTTTCTTCTAAAATAAAAATATTTTTGTTGTACATGTCATTAAAGTTTTTCTTGAATAGAATCCTTCTATATGTCTGCATATAGTAGGTTAAATACAAAACTTTTCTGACATGAGCGTAGTTTGTCCACCCAACTTGTATTTTATAATGCCTGTACTTTTTACTAATATTAGTAGAGCATTTGGAAATCTTGTAATTGAATACGCCGAAAATTAATGATTCCTACAAATATACCCAGAAACAGGTAGAAACTTCTTCATTTTTCTAATTGCTGCTAAGCAGCTATTGCTTATTAATTTTTTGGTGCATTTTAAATTACTTTAGAAAATGCAGTACTCAGAGGAAGATATTCAAAGCAACGAGTTTTTGTAAATTAGAATATTCAAAGTAAAGAGTTTTTGTAAATTAGAATATTCAAAGTAAAGAGTTTTTGTAAATTAGAATATTCCGAATTTGGCATTTTTTTTGGAAATTAAAAGAAACCGACAAAAAGCCCGTTTGAAAATATTATTAATATTGCGTAGATAAGATGTTTTTTTAAGAAATACAAAAGTGATAAAAATCTAAATATTACGTTCAATGGGTCCGCACATTAAACGTCAGATATAACACTCCCAAAAAACTGTGTTCGCAGCTTCAAGACTCTGTGGTAGATAGAGCTAAGAAAGACCGATCGTCTGTACTTATTCCGGCACCAAAAACAAACATTCGCAACTTAGCAGAAAGCAAGTCGGGGATCGGTACCCGACCTGTGAAAAAGAATATGTCTCCGGAAAAAGTTACGACGAGGCACTAAGTTTTGAAAAGAAATATGTAGCGATATACTCGATCAACTTACTGAGATCAGAGAGCATATCAACAACAACGAACACCATTGTTGATGGAAAAGAACATGGAGGATTGATCAAGGTTTTACCATCGACTCAAAAACGAAGGGTTCATGGATGAGAAAATTGTTGAACGTACCATCCGGTTTCAAATGTTATCTACTGACAAAAAGGTGGTGAATTCACATCCAAAAAAATATCACAGGACAGTCCGTACAAATGATTTCTCTAGAATACCAACAATACGAGTTCCAGAATTCGATTTGAAAGTGATGGTAGCTGGCGGCAAAAGCAAATTTCACTTCGTCCAAGATAAAATATCAGTGAATGGGGATTGTTGCTGAGATAATATTTTCCTTGCGTACGCAGAATATCTAGACAACTAGCAATAATATTCGAGCAGATAACAAGCAATACTCACGCAAGATGGGGTTAGAGCACATACGCCTTTAAAAATTTATGAAGCTATTTTTGAACACTTTCAATAAGTGAGGCTGTACTGGCCAGGAAATAAAGTAGAATTTAATCCAATCGAGAGTGTATGGTCCAAGTTAAAGGAAATTACATTTAAAAACCCTCAACATAAAAACAGGCAACAACTGATTTGATGCGTAAAAGCAGAGTGGGAGTTAATTACTGCGCAGGACTTGGAAAGTTCATGCAGACGTTTTTGAAGAAGCATAGTTCAATGTTTAGAAAACAGCGGAGGTTTAACAACATATGAGTTATATAATTTATGTTATAGCTTATAGTAAGTTGCTAAGAAAAATATAATAAAACTTAAATTTGCTTTTCGAAAAGCAAATCAGCCTTTTATACTGATCAAAAGCGGAATCATGCCGTTAGATAAGAAAAGAATATCATTACTTACTGTACTGACTCCACTGTCACGTATAATATCATCATTAATATTCAAAATAACCTTATAGCATGAATGCGTAATAAAAGTTAATGAATCAAACGAATGGTTTCATTCAATCAAACCAATCAAATATGTTACCTGGAAAAGCCTCAGCGCGATTTCACCTTGGTTCCCACACATTGCGAAAAATATCATATTTTTCCAGAATTGGCTATTCATCAAGAAACGTTGAATACGATTTGGGTCGAACAATCTTTTGCACAAAGTTCTATAAGGCACAAACGAATATCTACATGGAAAAACTCTCAAACAAACAACACATTCCCACAGAACCAGCATAATTCATTTAAATGACATCGTGTGTACCTATATCATTATTTTCGTATTGAATTACAATATTACCCAGTTTAGTTTTATTACAACGAATAAATGTCCTTGTTCATGGTTTTGTGACTAACTAAACGCAAAATCGATATCTCGAGATATCACCAAATCATCAAATTGGAGTCACTTAATATGAAATTATGAGCATTGTCAATCGACATGTATATGTCCTAAAACGATAAAAATAATGGTAACGGAACGATATACACATACGTCAACATATGCGAATGTGATTGAGGGTGACTTAGAAGCTAAGGGTTCTAATACGAAAAGTTCGATGAGCGATTGAGTAAAGCACGAGCGAGTTTCATTTTACCTCTGTATATTTTTGCAATCATGATATTTAGGATTTTTCATATTCAATAAATTGCCATTCTGCACGATTACCTTGTATAGAGTTAAGTCTCAAAGGATATGGAATTGCCATGTGACGGCTTCGATTCTTATTTGCATTTAAATCACTTGGCCTGAAAAACTCCGCCCACATAGCAAGTAGAAATTTGTGAAAAGCAAACATAGACTCAATCATGAGAAAGTTGAGAGACTTCCCAATTTCGATGGTAGAAAAATGCTAGTAGAACTGTGACACATACAAATCACTTTTATATACGAAAAAATATTATTGCATTGGAGCTACATGCAATTTAATGGGGAAAGTGCAATGTGCAGTGTGCGTTCACACGTTTTCAATAAATTAATTACTTTAAGTGTAAAATCTTCTCGGCATTCAACCAAAAATAAGTTACTATTTTAATAAATCTACCGGTTACTTGTTTCATCTCCACCACCTCAAATGATACGCAAAAACAAATTAAAGCCAATCGTCCTAACAATAAGTATATGTATGTCGACACCACATTAAACTGCCCCCTTTATTTTTTAGTAGTCTTCAGTTTACTGTCTCACCACAACCCATTATTAAAATGTAATCGAGCCGCATGTCAGGCGCTTCGAAATGGACAAAACTAAATAGGGTAAATTGTTCGTAAAGTGTCCTGGCTCTTAAACAAGTTCATGTGCCAGGAATGGATGGGACGAGGATATATTCAAACATTTTAATCTACCTACACGGTCAAACACGCATTCCAATTGCTATTCGGCCAGGTGAGTAGGCAATAAAATGCTTTATGATAGTTGGCGAATGCACGAAAATCCAGTTTACATGATCACAGACCATTATTGTTTAATCGATACTTAAGATATGATCTTGGCGCGCACACTTAGTCCAAATAATTAAATTAATTAGTGTCACCACATATCGCGTGCATAAAACTGTTGACGAATATTCTTTTCCCCAGTTTTGTCGCACTGCAATGCTATAATTTTAGTGAACTGTTTATTAAGCTCAGGGAGTAATCACAAATGGAATAATATGTGATTGGTCAGAGCTTTTAAATTTAACGAGACAAGGATTTAAGTGTTGCCGAATATCAGACAATGTGTACATTTCCAATACTGCATGAAAGTCACAAACTGCTGGGAAATATATTGTACTTCATATAAATAAAAGTAGCAGGAGAGTGTTTCTGGCAGAAGGGTTTTGCAAACAAATTAGGGAACCAAATAATGGCCTCCAAATATAACAACTTAGCCTTTAGATATAACCTTTTAATTGAATTCGCATAATGTATATAAATTTGTCGCAATTTGCTTACACTCCGTTGAGGAATAGTTAGTCGGTTTGTGGTTTGACAGTGTAACAAATGGCCTCATCTGCTTCATTTTATTATACAAGAAATCCTGTTTCTGAACAGTACCGCGAGAAATTAAAAACTTGTATGAAATTACGGCAAAATTGAGTGGATGGCACTAACGTTTTTAGGAATTTTTAGAAATCCAACCCTCGTCATCGTTTGGCATGAGGATCTCTTCCACAAACTCAAGGAATGTAATACCCCATCAGATCTACTCCATCTGATCTCATCCTTCTTAAAAGGCAAAACGTTTCGGTAAAAGTACAAGGAATAATTTCCACTGTACGAACTAACATATATTTGTAGATGTTACCTAAGGCTAACCCATGAGTTAAAACTGTCAATTAGCGGTATTTTTAGCGGCATGTGCTATGTTTCTGGCACTAATCCCAGCCTTATCATTTAAAAATCTGAAGAAAATGACGGAAGTAATTTATCAGCACTTCTACAGTTGGAAAACAAAAATCAATATTAACAAAACTAGGGCAATATTCTTTAGTTGAAAACGTCATTACACATTGCGACCAGACAGACCCTCCTCCTTGACCTTCGCTTTCCGCAAGTAGCACTTCAAACTGACTCAATTCATTGACCAAGTCTTTCGAGCAGCGGTAAATCATTGTGTTCTAGGTTTACCAACTGGTCTCCATTTTTCAGTTTTTCTAACGAACACCTTTTTTGCATACACGATGTTTATCAATACAATTCACGTAGCCAGTTTATAGCAGGTTCCGCAATCTTACAATCATTGAGACCTGCGGCTCGTCATGAGTTTCATACATCTCATAGTTGCATCGCACATGCCATTAGTCCCCGTCTTGCTTTATTCAGATTATTCATTCCAGTGCTCTTCTCGCGAAGCTGTTGATTATAAAGGGTAATTCATTATGAAGTGTGATTTTCAGTAGGCTGTTTTTGACAGATCACGCGCGACTCCTGTCAATTGTAATATTGTTTGATAAATCATCATGGAAAGGCTTACACCGCAACAACGTTACCAAATTATTCAGCTGTATTACGAAAATCAGCGTTCTATGATGAATTCGTGACGTTAGAACAATTTATGGTGTGCATCGTCGACCTACCGAAACCATTATAGCCAATATCATCGGCAAATTTGAAACTCAGCGAACATTATTCGACCGAGTGTGGCTAAAGACCGTGACGAATTGAATACGTCGGCCAAAATTAGACCCTCAGGATGGACCATTTATGGCGTAATCGCAGTCAACATTTAAACAAGATAATCTTTAAAAACTAAATGACATAGATTGTTCTTTTGATTCACAATAAAATTTTGACTATAGAATTCAACTTGCTGCCTTTTATTTGAGATTAAAAACCAAACTTCATAATGAATCACCCTATATTTGCGGATGCTTGGATTTTTTTCAGTTCTGATGATCTTGAAGATCAGCTGCATACAGACACTGAGCAAAAAAACTGGGGTAGAATAACCTAAATACACTTGGTTATATTCTTTTCATATCAAAATGAAAATTATAGGGAAATTTATACATGACCTTAGGCAATTTCCATTAGACAACACAAGACAAATTAACCGAGCTACTAGCCTAACCAGCATTACGTAAAATACCCACCATAAATGGGAGCGCCTTACGTAGAGGACTTAGTGTGAGGTATGACAAGATCGCTTTGGATTTGTGACCGTGAGATGCGAGTTCGCGTCTAGCTTGGGTTAATGAGTAGGTCAGAATTCAAATGAATATATAATGGAATGCAAATTAAGTGAATATTTATCCAACATATCGAGTACAGAATGAAGTAGCTTCAGGAATAGTGGGTCGTGGGAAGATGGAGACGGGAAAAAACCAATTTATAAGAACGCTTGCTTAGTAAATTTAAGGTTAATTTACATAAAAACTTGTATGGCATATGCTCAATTTTCGTGCAATTTCACACATGTTTTTTTTCAGTGTTGTTCATATTGGCCGAAATACAGCTCGCAAATAAAATATTTTTTTTTCAATTTTGACAACCTCAAAAACCAGCTGCATACACAGGAAGCTCCAAGCATACAAATCTATGATAAGCCCTGTGCTATGTTATAGGTGTGAAACATGGACCCTAACCCAAGCATCCGCAAATATATTGAACGCCTTTGAGCGACAGGTCCTGAGACGAATAATCTCAGCGAAGCTAGACGGAGACCAATGGTGAATTTGATACAACCGTGAGCAGTATGAAATTTCTGACGAACGGTTGGGAGACTGCGGAAGCTGCAATGGACTGGCCACATGAATCGTATGGACGAACAACGGATACTCAAAAAGGTATTTGTTGGGATAACTGAAGGCCGGAGACCAGTGGCGAAACCGAGGAAACGCTGGTCTGACTCTGTCGACGAGGACAGTTCATCGCTGTTTGGATTTCAAAATCGAAGGACGTGGTCAATGGACCGAGACAGTTGGAGGCACTACTTGCAGGAAGCTAATACCGGAGGGGGGCTGTAGTGCTAGCAAGTAGAAGTTAATATTAGTCCATAGAGAAACTCGCGAATTCGCTAAGGGAAAATTTGCTGGCAAAAGCTGAAAACTCCTTTAACCTGTAGGTACATATGACTAATCTATGCTTAGCAATGCAGCTAATGATCACTATCAGGTGTTCTTTTACTGAAGATTTAAAGGTAAATTAATTCAGTTTTATAGTAGGCTATAGTTGGAATTTGGAAAAATAGAACGAGCTAGAAATAGGTTTAGCAGAGGGTTTTAATGGACCCTCCTTTTACACTTGGTATTACTACAAAACAACAAAGTGCTCACTGAGAAAAAAAAACAGGACTTTGAATTTAAAATCGGATACATTTAAATGGAAAATGGCTTAATTTCAAAATTTTCTTGGTGAAATTTTAAAATTCACCACCATGCAATTAGATTTAATTAAGTTGCTTTCACCGGAAGTAAGTTGTAAAATTACTAGAAAATCAAACTTCTGAATATCAAACCTTGACTCATACATCAATTCCATGAATTGAGTTCAAAAATTAACATATAGTTACTATGTATTTTGATTTGCCACCATTTTGTTTTTAGGGTGCTGGCCTCTATGTTTGAGTTTTCATGATAACATGTCAATGCTAGAAATTATTTCTGAAATTTTCATCAAACTCTTTACACAACTGTAGAGTTTGGGCCTTCTTCGAAACTGTATTTAAGCAGCAGCACGTGTAATTGTTGTTACAATCGACTAATTTTCAATTGTCTATAATTTAACTGTTTATGGCTCGTTTTTAATGAAACTTTCAGTGAGCATGCGTTCTACATAAGAATATTCAGATACAAATTTTTCGCATATTTAAAGTTCACTTCTTGATTTTATATATTAAAATGTAAAATTCATAAAATGTACTATCATTAATAAATTTGATGGAGTTTTGACTTCTGAGATATTTGTTGCCCTTGTACTCATAAAGACCTACTTTCAGGATTTTTTCATATTTTTCGGTCCAAACGTGTCAAATCTCGAGGGGGGGACACAAATTTTCCGCACCTCCTTAAGTGAAAAGTATCTGTTTAAGACATTTTTTAGAAAGTTCGCATTAAGACCTGTGATTTGATACCCATATCGACTACCTTTGGTAAACAATTTTTTTTTAAGGTTCACCCCTCAATATGGGGAGGTCTCCCTTAAAACCTTATAAAAATTATTTCATACTCCAACTTTCAATAAGACGCCACTTTTTATCTACTCACAAAATTTTATGTTTCTAGCTTATGTGGTTTGCGAGAAAACTTGCTGTGACACACGGACGGACGGACAGACAGGACGCGATTTTACTCGTATGACGGTATTGTTAAAAAATTATTTTACAATGCCTTTAAACGAAGTTAGTGCGCAGAGTTTTATCAAAGATCACATTTTACGGGTAACTTGGAGTGATCAGTGCGAAATAGTTTATTGTGATTGGTATGAAAATGATTGATCGGATGAATTGAATAATCTTTTAGACGCCGGTCAAATAGCATTTGATCCTTTAGTAGATGATGATGTGAAATTGTTAAAAGTGCTGAAAGACTTAGACCTGGAAGTAATATACAATATATTTAATTGAAGCGTGAGTAAATAATTCGTTTAGTTTTTTTTTGTAGAGAATTAAAGCAACAACATACTTACGCCTATAATTTTTTAGATGCGGGAATAACTTTTAGATCCCTTAAATATTTGAAGGATATTGCTGAAGCAATAAGAAGACAGGATATCGAGCCAAATTTAGAGGAAAGCTATTTGCGTGGGAATTTTTTTGAAGTATATGATATAATGCAGTTTAGCACTGCGTATAATTTATATTGGATTTTAAAGTGGGGGATTGATGAAGAAACGGTCAGCAATATGTCAAAAGTTGTAAAATTGAGAAGCGAAATCCAAAATTATGACTCTTCTGGTGCATCATTATCATCCTGCGTAAAATAAACGTACAATTTCCTTAATATATATATATATACATACATATATATATATATATATATATATATATATATATATATATATATATATATATATATATATATATATACATATGTGTGTATATCATAGCCGAAGAAATAATTACCCTCCTCCCCAGTGAAAAGAATATCTATGTAAGTTTTTGGAAATTTTGAACATACAATTTTTATATAATTATATTTATACCCCTACTACCAGAAAAACCCAAGTGGAAACCTGTACGGAAAATATTTTAATTTAAAGGCAACAAAAGTCCCGAAAGCTCTGCAATTGCACAAAAATATCTACTGTCTGAAAAGAGCCTGAGAGAGTCGAAACTGCAAGAATGGGCGAAGTTGACGTAACAATTACGTAATCAAAAAAAGCGCTACGTAGAAGGGATGATAATAATTTTGTTAAATTCTGAAGATTACATACTTGTAAAGCTGTTAAACGGTGTTCTCGTACCATTAGCTCGTTTTCAAAACACCGGTGTAGGCAAACTTAAAAAAATTCCATACAAAATGCCAATGAAAGCTTTGTCCCAGAACTTCCATCCGTCAACGATTACACAAGGAAGGTTCAGGAGCTAGTCAATAAATATTATGAAAGTCAGTTGACCCCGCAACAATTCATTACAGCTGAGAGTATTCACAGTCATACTTAGATAAAACTTTATTCAAATTTGATCCCTTTGTAGACATTTGTATTGAGGTTTTTCAAGTTTTTAATTTAAAGAATCCTAAAGTCTGTGCACGGGGTTTCATTCAGAAATATTTTCACAAAATTGATACTGCTGCTGATGAGAAAAGATCGAAGTCTTACTTTTTTATTAAATTATATGCAAAGAATGTAATTTTCTATTTCATTAATATGTATGTACATGGGTTTTAAATATTCAAAAAAACAATCCAACAATTGATTTCCTCATTAAACGTTTCAAATAGGAGCATGTATTTCAGTAAAATGGCCATTGTATGCAAAATATTGCAGGTAACTATATTCTAACTTTGCGCTACTGAAAAGCTATTTATCAACACATAAAGATAATGGCAAAAGCAAATTTTGTAATGTTAATTTTTATTATCAGTCAACTCATCAGTAAACTTTGATTCATATTCAGATAGGAAATATCATAACATTGATATAATAGTAACTGATATTAAACATAAATCATTAGCAGTCAATTACTTTGTTCATTTGATATCCGCAAGCCAATTCTCTTTTTTCTTGAAAAACCAGGAGTCGAAACGCGTCTGCTCATACAACAAAGCAAGTCCCAACGGCTTATCAAGAAAAAGCAATAAATCATTAGCTTTGTTGCTTCAATTATACTCGAAAACATCTATGCCACGTAAGGAAGTCTTTGAAATTAAAAAAATTACAACATTTTTACTATCAGCTATTTCATTGTTAATAAGCAAATTAGTTTTGAATTGCAGTACACGTATATCTTATGATTTGGGACAAAATTTAAATTGTAATTTGAATTATTGAAATGGATCATTTTCAAGATATCAAATCTTCGCGTTGTGTTTAAAATTCTAACAGAAATGAAGAATATGAGAGGCCAAAATCTCAGTCACAGTTGTTCAAGGAAATCCAACACTCGATGCGAAATATATCAGCGTTCAAATAATATATCTTGCGTTTCAATTCAAAATCATTTTTGAATTACCCAATGTTTTAGAAATAACTCTTAGAAATATCGAAACAGTAGATCAAACACTTTCATCAAATTTTGCGGACAGGCAATTTTCTAAGTTAAAAAATCTAGAAAATCAGTCGGAATACGTAGTCCCATACCTTTTATTTATTTATTTCTATTTTACAGAATAAATCCAATTACAAAATCGATTAGGAAGAAACAAGTTTAGTAAGCAGGAGAGTGCTCCTACCAGAAGGTCTTTGTAAACATCCTAGGGTTCGAAACAAGTTTTCTAATAGCGTGAATCGATAACTTCAATTATTCATCCAATACTTGGATATGAAATCGTTCAAATTTCTGCAAAAGATGCACAGTTTCTTTCATAAGCATAGGCAGCCGCCATTTTGATCTAGCTTAAATGATTTTTCTGAATGCTCGGCCAGTTGAAAATATTCAAGGGAAACCCTATTCCTAAAATTTACATGAAAATTGAAAGAAAATAAAAATGCCTAGGTCAATTTGAAAGATGTATCAACCATAAACACGTGTTATTGTTGTTGTAATTTCATACAATTGACATGGCTATACCTCAATTGATTATGATTTGATCTCAATTAAAAATTGTAAGCTTATATATCTTGTATCAGTGTATATAATTTCTAAATTTCAAGAAGTTGAAAGGTACCGTTTTGATTTTATGAACGAAAATGTAAAATCTACAAATCATATTATTATTAACAAAGTTGAGTGAATTTCGATTTCTGAGGTATTTGTTGCCCTTGTACTCATAAAGGCACACATTTGTGAAAATTTCCAGATTTTTCGGCTCAAAGGTGTCCAAATTGTTGGTGCATTTTGCCTTCACCTGGACCCCCTAATTCATAAAATGCCTTTTTTATTTCAGATTCTAAAAGTCCTAATCAACACCTTTTATTTGATATCTCACTCGACTACTTTTGGTTAAAAAAATGTTTAAGGGCTAATTCGTTATAAGGGGGGACCCCGCTTAAAAATTTTTTAAATTTTTGGTAAGACCTTAACTTTTGAGAGACCATCACTTCTGACCTTTTCACAAAGTTTGAGCATTCTAGCTTCTATAGTTTCTGAGGAAACTAGCTGTGACGCACGGACAGACGGACGGACAGACAGGTCGGGAAACTAGTAGGTATTCGACAGGGATCAAACATTATACATGTTAGTAGGAATTTGCAAAAAATTTTTTTACTAATACCTTAAAAAACATGCTAATAACAAAATCAAAGTTGTAAAAACTGCAAAAACGGGGAAAAAAATCGAAACTTCAAGAAGATGATCCGGGTAAATCTTTTTTATACAGCTTCTAGCATGAACTTCAAACACTTCAAATGAGGCGACCAAACTGGTGAACAGTACTCAAGGATAAGACGAACTAAACTAGAATATAATTTAATACACGATAAAGGGCAGGAAAACATATAGGAATTTCTTAAGATCAAGCCGAAAACGCGAGGGGCTTTAGAAGTAATTTCAGAAACATAAACGTCGAACTTCAACATAGAGTCAAAAGTGACAACTAAGTCCCTGAAATGTGTCACCGTACTTAGGTACGAATTATTTGACGATAATTGAAAGCCTATAGGGCTAGGTTTATTGGAAAATGAAAGATGAATGCTCTTAGAAACATTTAGTGTAAGCTGATTATAAGAACTCTAAAAAGAAATGGCATCCAAATCTTCTTGATGCAAGGCACAGCCTGATGAAAACAGGTGGCAACTCATTTATAAACAGAGTGAACAATAGTGGACCAAGAATGCATCCTTGAGGAACACCTGAAGACCGATGAAAGATATCTGACTAACACGATTGGATAAGTAAGAGGATAACCGGCGGATCAAATAATCAGGAACGTTAAGAAATTTAAGTTTGTTTAACAAAACGTTGTGATTTACTGAATCGAAGGCCTTAAAAAAATCCAAATACAAGGTTTCGACTTGTAAACAGTCCTTCAAGGCTTTTGAAGCAATACTTATAAGTTCTAACAAATTCGTTGAAGTTGATCGCTATTTGATAAAACCATGTTGTTCAGGAACTAACAAATCCTGAGTAAGTGAAAAAGGTGCAAGTAGACGATTTTTTCCAATAGTTTAGAGAACCAGGGAAATAAGGAGATAAGCCAATAATTAGCAACGTCTGGGTGCTACCTTTTTTAAAAATAGAAGTAACAGAAGTTTTTGCAACACGAAGGGAAAGAGATTGAAGATAAGGTAGAGTTGAAGAGAAAGGAAAACAAATAGAAGTAGCCAAAGACTTCACAAAATGATTAGGAATACCATCAGGACCTGAACTAACAGAGCCATCAAGCTCTAAAATAAGCTTTATAACATCTTCCGTATATTAAGTTAAAGGAAATGAGGATGGTATGTGTATGATTGGAACCAAAGGGCTATTGCTGGGAGCAGCATTAAAAAAGTTGGGTAAACAGACCTACGCTCATGTCAGAAGGGTTTTGTACCCAACTTCTCAGAAATGGAGTCACCAGCAATGAATAACGTCAAGAAATATGTCAAAGAGATGTGCACGTTTAGAAGAAAACCTATTATTTTTCTATTTTCAACGGTCGCCGTTTTGTTGCAAACCAACAAAAATCACTCAAATCATGAATACTCAAAAATATTAATGTTATTGATCTTATTGAAAAATTTCAAGAAGATCAAGTGAAAACTGCAGTGACTGATTGGATGGTAAGTCCATACAATACCAAAATCATGTGTTGTTGTTTTTGTAATTGGAGAAATTTCAAACGGCTATAACTTCCGTGTGTATCGTTCGATTTTCATCAAACCTACAAAGTTTAAGGACCCTTCGCAGTACTACGTAAATTCAATTTAAGGTAACTGACGCGATTTTATTCGGGAAATGTGAAATTCGAATATCATAGTATTATTAACAAAGTTGAGCGAATTTCTATTTCTAAGGTATTTGTTGTTGTTGTATTCATAAACCCTACCGCCATAATTTTTTTCAGATTTTTCGGATCACAAGTATCCAATCGCGAGGGGGGGAGGGACACAAATTTTTCGTGTATTTCTCCTCCCTGCGCGCCCCTCGAAGCAAAAAGTATCAAACTAAGACCTGTTTTGAAAAGCTCTCATCAAGAACTTTCATTTGATATCCATATCGGCTACCTTTGATGAATTTTTTTTTTCGGGGGCCACTCCCCTATATGGGGAGACCCCCCTTTAAATACCTTATACAATTTTTTGTAGTTAAACTTTGAAGACTGCACTACTTTACACCTGCATACAAAATTTGATGTTTCTAGCTAAAGTCGTTTGCGAGAAAAAGTGCTGTGACGCACGGACGGACGGACAGACAGGTCGCGAAACTAGTAGGGTTTTGTAAAATTATTTTACAAAACCCTAAAAAAAAGAAAACTGAGCTCTAATAAGTTCACAAATCTCGAGAGGTGAAGTTGCTAAGCAACCATTCAAATGAAGAAAGGATGGAATACTGAAAGAAAATTTGAGAGAGCATACAGGTATATATTTCCAAAATGGTTTTGAATGATTATAAAATAAATAATGACCTTGGTGGTCACACGTTTTTTATCTTTGATGCAGCTATTATATCAACAGATGTTCTTGAAGCTTGCAGAAACAAAACGCCATTTTATCATTTGATAGAGGATTTAAAGTATTTAGAAGAAGGAATTTCAATTTATGTTATATTTTCCCTATCGGGGGTCCTGCCGGCCTCTTCCGGGGAGCCCCGCGATACTGGTAGTACCTACATTCACCTACGCACCTGTAAAGAGCCTGAATAACCTTCCTTGGAATAGATACGCAAGTGTTATTTTTTAATTTTTACTTTATTTACTCCTTTGTTTATTTTTGTTTATTCTAAGTTGATTGTCGGCGGGCGCTGCAATGTCGTCCGTGGTTGGAGTGCAAGGACTTGCCGCAGTGCGATGACGGGTCGCGATCTCCCGACGAATCCCTCGGCGTACTTCCCGTACTTGGCGGCGAAAGAAGGCCCGCTCCGTGGGTGTGACGGCTAAACGGGCTAACTGCCTCAGCTCGTGCCGTTGACGCTCCCGCCGGCCTCCTCGTGGACGCTTCTGTTTGGCGGTGTTGTCACTGGTGTCCAAGGGCGCCTTCAACCTACGCAAATACTCGTCCTTGCTTATGGGACGGGGGCCGGCTCGGGGTTCTTCTTTGAGCACCTGCTCTAAACTCCGAGTGGGAGTCTGCTGCGGTCGGATCGGTTTCACCACCTGTCTGGTGCCACTGGCCGACAGGGGATAGAGCGGTACGCAGACGCTGCTTAACCCTGCTGCTGGAGTCTTCGTGCTGCTCGCTGCTGCGTCGGCTGCCTTGCCGTGGTGTCGCTCCTGGGACGCCTGTAATTATAGGGAAGATTAACAATGGTAGCCAGCAGCGGTTACGCTAATAGGCATAGAGGAGCACGGCTAGTAATGCCAACACCTCACCATTTGCTTCTTCGTTACGTAGAATAGGTTTTCTGACTGCTTTCCGTAGATGCGCGTTGTTGCGCATTCGGCTTCCAACTGAATTTTCCACCTCGCTCAAGAAGTTTAAGTACTATTCTTTTAACCTAAATTCTCTTAAAATTCGCCGAGTAGTCAAACACGTGCGCTCTCGTTCCACGAACGTTTTTCCTCCCCGCTTCGTCTCGCTTGCTGGACTGGTGAATTTGCGAAACTGGGGAAATTGAGCGAAAGAGTGTTTTTCGCTTAAGCTTTCGACTTCGAAAGAGTGCTTTCAGCTTAAGCTTTCGGCTTTCTCACTATCTCCTGAGGTGAAATAGCGAAACTGGGGACATTGAGCGAAAGAGTGTTTTAGCCAGAACTTTCGGCTTTCTCACGATCGCTCGGGGTGAAATAGCGAAACTGGGAATATTGAGCGAAAGAGTGTTTATGTCGGAACTTTCGGTTTTCCTCTCCGCTTACCTCACTTCGAAGCACCCCGTTCGTTCATGATGTAAATATCGTTGCAGGTTGAACTTTCTCGTTCACTTAACTGCTCGCTTATTTACTTGCGCATGTGTTTCCATGGCTAATTTTCAACGGCGAAGTGCGAGTACATAGGTTTTGCTCGCTACTATTGCAGTTATGAAGCGGGAGTATATCCGAGCATGTTTTATGTGTTCGCTCGCAACTAATTACTAATTGTAGTAATTCACCAATGCAACATTTAGACATTAAAAGGAACATACTCATATAAAGTAAATTTTGTCTTGGGACTAGTAATTGGTGATAATTTAGGAGTATTTTCGGATTTGTACAATCATTTAATACTAAATCATATTGCAAAGCATGTACAACTGTTAAGGACAAAACGAAAATTTATATAATAGAAAATGAAAATCTTTTAGGCATGAAACTCATTTAGGAAATGTAAAATTAACGGGCAGCTTCATGTGAAACTTCATAGAATATTATCTTCTTACCATATTGCCATGTGTTAGTGTTAATATCTGCAAAGCATATACTCGTAAATGGACTACCAACAAAAACTAACATTTTATACGACAAAATTCTTCTTTTTGCATGCAACTTTAAAAGTTGGAATCAAACCACAGATCGATTCCCGGTGAAGAAGAATGGGTAACAAAGTCAAAAAATTGGACTTTGCCTAACGCATCTCGTTAGCATGTCCAGCAGAAGGGATCTAGTCACAAGAAAGTTTAACGGTTTAACGTAAAAAGAATCCTTCTACCTATCTCTGAAATTATTCGTGAACCTACACAAACAGCCAAAAAATAACTTATCCGTATATATGCTCGTACATATCTATTTTATCTATATAAATATACATATATGTCCATATATATATATATATATATATATATATATATATATATATATATATATATATATATATATATACATATATATGTACATATATATGTACATATATATATATATATATATATATATATATATATATATATATATATATATAACGGGGCATTCATTGTGAGGTTTGATTTTCAATAGAATTTTTTGACAGATCACGCGTGATTCCTGTCAAAATGTAATGTAATTTTTATTCTGTATTGTTTGACAAGTCATCAGGGAAAGTTCTGTGCCTTAGAACGACATATGGTGTGCATCGTCAATCTACTGAAACCACCATAGCCAAGACCATCCGCAAATTTGAAACCTAGCATACATTATACATACATCCAGCACGTAGTGAAGAGAATATAGCGGCTGTAGTTGAGTGTGCGGCTGAAGACCGTGACATATCGATACAAAGTTCAACTCGTATTGTTTTTGGTGAATAGGCTCTGAATCAGCTCAATGAAAGTCCGCTGTCTTATCGCGGAATTTTTCCAGTGATGAGGTGAAATAGAGCCTGTGGTATCGGTGAAATATCGATTTAAGATTAACGAGCAATAACACAAGACAAACATACCAAGTAGTGAAAAGCCTAAAACATGGTGATTAGCCCAAAACCACGCTCTGTCGTGATAACATCGGCAATATCATCGCTGATGAAACCAAGATTAAGGAAAGAAGTGCATCATATTTGAAGAACGTCCTTAATCCTTCGCACATCTTCAGAACATCGGAGCCTACAGATATCTGCGGAGAGCTTCCGTTAGCCCCACCAACTCTGGATGAAGTTTGTTCCATCATCACAGCCCAAAAGAATAATAAAGCGCCGGGCATCGTGGAGATTCCAGTGGAGCTCATCATATATGGTAGCAGTAGTGTTCATCAACCTATTCATAAAGTCATCTAGGACATTCGGCAACAAGAACATATGCCAAGCGAGTCGACCTGATCAATGATATTCCCACAAAAAAGGTAATAAGCTACAGTGCGAAAATTATAGAGGCATATCACTGCCTTGTACGGCTTATAAAATATTATCTAAAATTTTAGAAAATAAAACCGCATCGAACGCTAACAGTATTATTGGGGAGTATCAAGGTGGTTTTAGAGAATCGTTCACACACAAGCAGGTACTTGAAAGCTGGTGGAATTTCAACAAATTTTCGTTGACTTCAAGCAAGCATACGACTGTATTAATCGTAATGTACTGTACCAAAAAATGCTTGGTTTTGGCATCCCAGCCAAATTAGTCCGTTTTACCAAAATGACAATGACATCGAAGACCTCCCAAGTCCGCACCAATAACCAACTCACCGATGCCTTTGACACAAATATCGGACTAAAGCAGGGAGATGGGCTGGCCCCATTGCTATTCAATTTGGCTCTGGAGTACGTCATACGGAAGCTACCTGTCGATACGCGAGGTACATTACTATACAAGTCGAGCCAGGTAGTGGCCTATGCGGACGACATCAACATTTTGTCACGGTCACTAACAACTGCCAAAGAACTCTTCCTGAAACTCGACAGCGAAGCAAAACTAGTAGGGCTACAAATCAATGAAAATAAAACAAGGCTCATGACGCAGTCGAGGAAAAATGCACAAAATATAGTATCGCAAATGTTAGCAAATTCGTGTATTTAGGCGATAAAATAACGAAAACGGGCAACGAAAGAGACGAAATACACCGAAGAATACAGCTCGCAAATAAGGTATTTTATTCAGTATTAACGATCTTGAAGTCCAGCTGCATACACAAGAAAACAAAGCTCCAAGTATACAAATCTGTCATAAGACCAGTGTTATGCTATGTGTGTGAAACATAGACCCTAACGCAAGCATCCGCAAATATATTGAACGCCTTTGAGCGACGGGTCCTGAGGCGAATAATTGGAGCGAAGCTGGACGGGGACCAAGGGCGAATTCAATTCAACCATGAACTGCATGAAATTTTTGACGAACCGAATGTCTCAACTATTGTTAGGCTGCGGAAGCTGCAATGGGCTGGCCACATGAATCGTATGGATGAACAACGGATACCCAAATAAGTATTCGTTGGGAGAACTGAAAGCCGGAGACCAGTGGGGAAACCGAGGAAACGCTGGTCTGACTCGGTCGACGAAGACAGTTCATCGCTGCTTGGATTTTGGAATTGGAGGACGTGGTCAATAGACCGGGACAGTTGGAGGCGCTATTTGCAGGAAGCGAAGGCCCGAAAGAGGCTGTAGTGCTTAAAAGAAGAAGAAGAAGGTATCGGTGAACTTTGGTTTCAACAAAACGGCGCTACTTCACATGCAGTGAGAGAAACAATGGACTTATTGAGAAATCATTGTGGTGAAAACCTGATTTCACGTTTTAGACAAGTAAATTAGCCGCCAGTTTCTGGTCCCAAGAATAAGCCAGCTTCAATCGATGCTTTGGGAATCAATATTACTCGTGTCATTTGCAAAATACCGGTCGCTATGCTGGAACACGTCGTTCAAAATTGGACCCCAGGGTGGAGCATTTACGGCATAGCCGCAGTCAACATTTAAACGAGATAATCGTTAGAATTTAAATGTCATAGATTGTTCTTTTGGCTGACTATAAAATTTTTTGCTATAGAGTTCAACTTCAAGCCTTTTATTTGGATTAAAAACAAAATCTTATCATGAATCACCCAATGAATAAGTACATGTACATATATATATATATATATATATATATATATATATATATATATATATATATATATATGTATATATATATATATATATATATATATACATATATATATATATATATATATATATATACATATATATACATATATATATATATATATATATATATTTATATATATATATATATATATATATATATATATATATATATATATATATATATATATATATACGAGGCTGATAACCTTCTTCGGGTCAAAAATGAAGTAAAATAGATTTTTTAGCAAACAAAATGTACCGTATTTTGCAGCTAAGAATAAACAGCAGCTCTATCCCATAATTCTACTCCATCTCTTTTATTTCAAAAACAAAACTTTACCATCCATAATCACCGTTCACTACCATATCTTCAAAATATGCTAATTCAATTCAAGTTTTAGTGCAGACCTTATGCATGCAAAACATACCAACCTGTACACAACCCATATTGTTTTCGGTATTCAACATCTTAAACTGTTGAACGTGGGAATAGTATTCTTCAGACAACGCTGATTGTAAGGGAAACTTTACATCAAACTTATTAAAACTTTGTACTAGGTTAGTGAGTAAATAATTGCAGGTGAATGAGTGCGTGTACTTCAGTTGTTGCATGCTATGAGGATTGCACTTGACCGGATTTAAGGCGCACATGCAAGTTTTACTCTTGAAGGTTATAATGTTGATTATATACGCAGGAAGTCCCTTGCTTTTAGTCCTTAGCTTATTTTTAAGATTTCATTGCTTATAAAAATGGAACCAAATATGAAATATGGGCAATTATCAAGCTTAAGAAGTAAAAAAAAAACAATTCTGAAAATATTGTTGCTTTAGGTATGTTTTATTATTTTATGCCTAAGCTGTTGCAGAGAAAAATAAGCCGGGAAGTGCGTTTACTAGCTGAGTTTTGCAAGTAACTTAATATATCAAGCATTGTACTCCATATAAATCATTATGAAGCTCTTATAGATTCCATTAGGTTTATCAAATCATGGATACACTGGCTTAAACATTGGGTGGGCTTGAATCTGACCTCTGAGATTACGCAGTCAATGTCTATATGCTGTCAGATGGATTTATGGCCAACATTTTCGGATGCCAGCTCTGCAATCAAGCGGGATGAAAACGCCTAGTCCCTTTTCTGGAAGACTTGGTTAGATTCCTACAAAACATGTAAAAATTAAGGTTAAAAAAAATTTGCATTTATACCATGCATCGGCCGCTACAGGTGGCATACAACTAATTTTGAAGAAAGGTACTCCTAGTTATGTTAAATTTCGATGAATGCTTATCAATCAATAACACGCTCATATGAGAAATTCAGATGTCAATATTATCAAGCAAAGGCTTACCAATTTATAGTGAAAATTGCAGTTCAGCAACTATTGTATTTTCACGCGATTATATCTGATGCCTCATATTTAAGAGTAAACAAATTGGGTAGACATGTCGGAAGGGTTTTGTATTCAACCAACCATATGCAGACACCAATAATAAAAAAGCTCAAGAAAAACTTTAACTATACAACACCAAAAAGTACAGACTTTACACCAAAAAGTACAGACTCGTTGCTACGCCATTTTAACCTGCTGTCATTTTGTTGCATTATCACTAGCAACCATTGACTGAATGAACGCTTGAAGATATTCTTATTTTTTATTTTATCTGGAAATAAGAAAATCTTATTAAAATGGTAGTGTCCGTTTCGATAGAAATACCGAACGGTAGAAACACCGTACAGTGTTTTTGTTATATTCGGAGATCAAATAGATATTACTTTCTTCAATGCAATTTAACTTTATTGAAATTTCCAGACTATAAAGGCCTTTCTTTTGACTACTTACATTTAAATTCAAGGGTTATACATGCTAGTCATTGCTGGGAAAGCGGTAGAGAAACTCATCAAGAGAAGACTCACTGACGTGATTCGTGCTGCTGGGGACCTATAACCTCAGCAGTACGGCTTTAGAACAGGACGTTCCACCATTGATGCAATTACAGAGGTGGTGAGCGTGGTCCAAAAGGTAGAGGCATATGACCGTACTCGGCGCTAGCAACACCTTCAACTCCACTAGATGGGTGGATATTCTGGAAAATCCTTTTCAAGTTCTAGAATATCTATTGGGGTTTTTGTGGGACCACTTGAAGGACCGAAGCCTGCTTTACAACACGACACAGGGCCAGTGAAGGATGGAAGTTACATCGGGTGTTATCCAGGGATCTATTCTTGGTCCAGACCTGTGGAGCGTTTCTTACGACGGGTTATTGAGACTGAAGATGCCAGATGTGTCACGCTTGATTGGCTATGCGGATAATATTACGGCTCTAGTCGATGGATGCACTGCACCGTTGAATAAGCGAAACATAGATTAGGTATGCTAATGCACCGAATGAGAGACTGGATGACGGTTCGTGAATCCAGTTTAGCACTGGAGAAAATCGAAGTGGTCATCTTGACAAAAAAGAGATTCCCTAGAGTAAGGACGATCAGTATTAGAGACATACTAATCAAATCTAAGCCAGTGGTGTAAAACCTGGGCCTACTCATCGACCTCAAAGATGAGTTTACTTAGAAGGCTGCTTCGAGATTATCGGCTTTGAGTCGACTTATGGCCAACATAGGGGGACTCAACCCATCAAGAAAGCACCTGTTGATGAGTACTATAGGGTCAGTGCTACTGTGCGGAGCAGAAATATGGAGCAACGCTCTCAGTAAGGAGGTGTACTGAAAGCGCTTGACACAGATACAGAGAAGAGGTGCACTGAGGATTGCATCTTCATATCCGACAGGCTCTAATTTGGCGGTGAGAGTTTTTGGAGGCGTGACACCTGTTGCCCTCCTTGCTAAAGAGTGCCATGCTTTTACTTGCGTCGAACTGAACTCGCGAGAAAGACGGTTACCTTCAAGGAGAGACAGCGCTCACTCAACGATTGGCAGCAGTCTTGGGTGAATTGCACGAAGGGAAAGTGGACTGTGTGCCCCATTCCGGATGTGAGACGGTGGCTTAATCGAAAGCATAGTGAGACTGACTTCAACCTGACGCAGCTTTTGAGCGGGTATGGGTATTTTTAGTCTTATCTGCACAAGATTGGTAAGCCACGGTCTCTCAGCTGTCGGTTTTCCGAGAAGAGGAAGACGATGATTGTCACACACTTTTTGGCATGCAAAAAACGGGACAGGCTGTGACGGGATCTCTAAAGGGGGACGCAAAAGCTCATCCCCGATAGTATAGTCGCCGTGATGCTTGAATCGGTTGACAAATGGAACCAGGTGGCGCATTATGTTCGGGGATTCCTAAAATATGAAAAGGACTCACAGCAGCCGAGGATGTCGGGGCTGGGGGACAGCTTGCCTGGCAATTCATTTTCCCCTCTTCCCTCTGGCTAGTGAAGGTATACCCCAGCTTTAAGGCACCTCACGGCGTTACAAAATCAGACCTTCCTCGAAGTAATGTGTCAAACGGTTTCAGGCTGGGTTTTCGGGTTAGCAGGGGAGATGTTTATTGGGTAGTCTAGTCCCTTGCGAACATGGAAGTCTCACACTCAGTGCATGAATGGCATTCAACTTCAAACCATAAAAAAGTGTACCCATATAAATTCACTGGGGAAAATACTATATTTTCGAATTCCACTATAACTAACAAAGTTAAGTGAATTTCAATTGCTAAAGTTTTTGTTATTGTTGTACTCATTAGAAACTTCCACCACGATTTTCTTACCTTTAAAATATATGTTTTCTTCAAGAGTTTATAGCCTGTACTTTCAATGCTGAGGTTGGGGAAAAATAACGTAAATTTACTCAATATTACCATTTAAAACGGCCACCATTTTGTTTTACGATGACTAATATTGCTTGTGTATCGTTATTGTTGTAACACCAAAAATTTAAACCATCATAACTTCGTTGAATACTATCCGGTTTCCCTTATTAGCCTTGCAAGTAGGCATGCGGGCTTAAATTTCACTGGATTTTAGGGTAGTCTTATGATTTTATACCAGAAAATGTAAAATTAATGAATCATGATTTCAAATTCCCAGGTATTTGTCGTCGTACTCATCGAAAACTACTACCGTGATTTTTTTCAGATTTTTCAGTCTACAGATGTACAATCACTAAAGGGGGTGGGGGACATATTTTTTTGTGTTCTTCCACTTCTCCTGCCTAACTCATCACCGATATTGTAATTTTAATAACGGATATTAAAAGATCTCATTAACGCCGTTCATTTAAAACCGTACCTGAATCTCTCTGGCGAAAACAAATTTTTTAAGCGTTTACATCCTTATATGGGGAGGCCCCCCTTAAAAGCCTTTAACATTTTTTCTCAACTCCAGAACTTTCGTTAACCAGAAACTTCTGAATTATTCACAAAATTTGATAACTGCAGCTAATGTAGTTCCTGCGGAAACTTGCAGTGCCGGGCTGACAGACGGACGCACAAGTACCGATTTTAAAAGGGTGTTGTAAAAAAAATTTTTTTACTTGCACTTATGTACCAAACTGGATGTTTGGGTTCCGCACAAATCAAAGGAAATCCACCTCACCAAACGCATTAACATATGTGACTCTTTGCTGAATCGTAGCCAAAATTACCCATTTGTAAAAAAAATCATAAGGGGCGATGTAAAATGAAAGAAAATCATGATCATGATAACACCAGACCCCACACCTCTTTGATAGCCCGTCAAAAATTAATGGAACTCAATTGGAAACTGATGCCACATCCAGCCCTCCCTTGGAAAGAAGTCTTTGTTTCGCTCCGATTAGGCTGTTAAACATGAGTTGGACCAATTCTTCGCTTGTCTGTCGCTAGTCTGTGTGGTCTAGTGGTTAGAGCATAAACACATAAGCCGAAGGTCCCAGATTCAAATCTCATTGGGAGCAACGTGATTTAGTTCAGGGGATTTTTCGGACAGACTACGAGTGTTCACTCAGTGGTGATATGTACTGATTTAATCAGATCATATCATAGCTGAGCAGACACACGGGAGCATGGTACTGACCAAACCAACTTCCGAAAAAATCAATACGGTCATGAAAATGAGATACTCTAACTATCTCTAAGCGAAGGCTCGAGAGGGGCTGTAGTGCTACAAAGAAGAAGAAGAAGAATTCTTCGCTTCTAAAAAGTAAGGCTTCTTCGAATATGGGATTTTTCAACTTACCAAAAAATGGCAAAAGGTTATCCAACAAAATGGTCAATATATCATTCATTAATGTTTGTTGGTAACATAAATAAATTTACGTTGAAAAACATGAAAAAAACGACATCAATTATCGAAACACCCAATACTTCCTCTGCCAACCTGAGATCATAGCCTGGAACTGTTTAACACATTATTTTGGCCTAAGCATTGTTTTGCTACAACGTGGGGCACCTTCAAGTTGAGGGAAATCTTCCTCTAGTGGGAGGGAAAGGAAGAAGAGGGATTGCTAGTAAAAAGATCGCTTAACCTCAACGTCCTTGGCTGTTGTGGAGCCTTTTCCACGTTTCAGGACTACATGAGCATAATGTGTCCATTTGTCAAGCAATCCAAGCATCTCCTCAGTTTGATATCTATGATAAGCTCGGTAGTTTCTTTGTAGAAGTCCCGGTGCAGCCTCTCTCATTTTTTGCATGCAAAAATGTTTGCCACTCATCGTCTCTCTGTACATTATAAAATCTTCTGTCAGCGGACCGCCAGTTACCAATGCTGTGCAAGTATGACTGAAAACCCTCATGCCCGCTCAAAAGCTGGGACAAGTAACAGTTATTTTTACCATGTGTTTGATTGAGCCACGGTCTCATATCAGGGAAGAGGTATGCAGTCCCTTCGTGCCGTTCACTCAGGACTGCTGCCAATGATTGAGTGAACATTGTCTCTCCTATCGGGTGACTGTCTTCCTCGTGTCTTCGTTTCGATGCAGTTAGATAGTATGGTGCTCTCTAGCAAGGAGGGTGGGGCGATAGGTATCAAACCTGCAATGACTAATACCACTGAATGAGACTAACCTATATGAAGATGCAATCTTCAGTGCTCCTCTTCTCTGTACCTTTGCCACGCATTTTCGGTACAGCTGCTTGCTGAGGGCGTCGCCCAATACTTTTGCTCCATACAGTAGCATCAACTCTAGGGACCTCATCAAAAGTCGCCTTCTTGATGAGTTAGGTTTCCCTATGTTGGCTATAAGTCAACTCAGAGCTGATCTCTGACGCAGCTTTATCAGCCGTTGGCCTGATTTATTTAGATCAGCGATCCCATGACGGATAGTTTCAATTCAATCAGTACATCCCCAACATTGATCGTCCTTACTATAGAGAAGCTTTTCTTTGTCAGGGTGACCACTTTGATTTTTTCTGGTGCTAGATTGAACCCGCCAGTGGTCACCTAGTGTCTCAACCAGAATATCAGCATACCTAGTCTAAGTTGCACCTGTTTAACGGTGCATCCAGGGACTAGAGCCACAAAATCATCCACATAGCCGATTAGGCACGACTCATCCGGTAGCTCCAGTCTCAGTAGCCCAAATTTCAGAGGTCTGGTCCAAGGATAGTTCTTAAGCAACACCTGATGCAACTTCCATCCTTAATGAGCCGCATCAGATATTGTAAAACTTGAAAAGGGCTTTTCAGCGTATTCAGAATATCCACCTATCTAGCGGAGTTGAGGGCGTTTTGAACATCAAGTGTCACCAACATAACTATCAAGCCACTTGGTACAAATATGTACCTCCGCCTTCACGTTTGCGCCTACCACCTCTGCAATTGTATCAATGATAAAGCGTCCTGGTCTAAAGCCTTACTACCGTCCGCATTAACACAAATTGCGGTAATATTAAACATCTGTTGGTGGTTAGTTGGCAAAATCAGCATTCGATATAGATGTCGCTAGCGGCAGCAGGTTGATTTGTTTCTTATATTCTAACTTCTAAGGGCACGGTTACCCTATAGAAAGTTTCTGAATGGGTAAAATCTTATGAGTTCACGTCAAGTAACAAAAATGTGAAACCGGCTATGGAGCAGGCAGGCAGTGATATGACAATCGGGTGGCAATCACTTCTTTAGGCAGATTAGGTGAATTCCGGATGGGCAAAATATTTTGAATTCACATCACGTAACGAGAAAGTAGAATCATTTAAGAAGAAAAGAAGAATGGTGATGGCGTTTTAAAGATAACTCCCGATTAAGAATTATGGTAGATGATGGATGACGATTGATCAGGGCGGGTAATTTCGGATGATGGCGGAAGTGAGTGGATGATACCATATGATGGCTAATGGTCGTGTTTGGTGGCGGCGTATGATGATTGAGGATGGCTGATGGTTGCGGGTGAGGATGGATGCGGACAAATGATTCTTTATGATGCCGGATGATAGCTTGCGATGGCTGATGATGCTGGATGAAAGCGTGTGAGGGCGGATGATATTGTAATGGATCATGATAATTGATTGTGCTGGATGACAATTGATGATACTGAATAATTTACGCTATAGCGCATGATGCTGTGCGATGGCGACGATTGATATTGTATGGTGCCGAATGATTAGGGATGAATGTGGATAATGACGTATGAGACCGCATGTTTGCTAATGATCGTGGATGCTGGCGAATCAGGATGGATGGTAGGCGAAGGTGGCTCATGATAGCGTATGATGATGGATGATTGCAGATTAAGGCAAATAATACCGTATGATGCCGGATGATGAAGTGTGAGGACGGAATCCGTCGTATGATGGCCACTAGTAGCGTATGTTGCCTCGTGATGGCGTACAAGAGCGGATGATACCACATGTTGCCGGGTAGTGGTTGATGATTTTGGAAGACGACAAATGAGGGAAGATGAAGCCGAATGATGACTGGTGACAGCTCATGATGATGTATGTATGCTTAACAGATGATTTCTGATGCTGACTGATGACGAATTATGGTAGATCATCGCTGGATGATGACGGATAGCAAATAAGGGATAGCAGCAAAGGTGGTGGGTGATGGTATATGACTGGCCATTCAAGGAACACAGTTATTTCCTATTCTTAAGATTTTGCTTCTATTGGCAGTCCTCAATGACTGCTTTTTAGATTTTTATTTATTTACATACTAAAATACTATAGAACAAGCTTCAATAACATCAAGTAAAATAATAAAATTGCAATAATTTGAACAAATCAAATACTGTACAATTAAAATACGCGGTGCACAATCGAGAGAGAAAGAAAAAAATTTAGAAGTTCTGGATGCAATTATCTTTTAAAGGTTGCAATAGAAATGGGGGAAAAGGACCGAGATGAAAATGATCATAGCTTCGCGATAACCTGAAAGGCGGTGAGTGAAAATAAATCATAGTGCGAGCAAAAGAATTATCGAAGACTTTGGCGGATCGACTTTGATGGGTACTTAGCTGACATTAAAGAAGATTTGCACACAATTTGAAGAGAAGACATTCATCGGGAAACAGTCTTAGTCTTTCAAGAGAAAGAGTTTGAAAAAAAGACAGGCGGTTAGGAGATTTGAAATTTCTAAAGTAGATGGCGAATGAATTTATAATGAACCGGCTTTATAATGACTATTAGAGATTTAAGGTGCGAAGACCAAATTTGGGAACAACATCCTAGAATCAAGGTCAAGGTCTGAGAAAATATTACTATTCTCAGTATAAAATCAGATGATCAAGAAGCTTTAGAAACTAAACTGGTAATTTGAGGATCAAGTTTTAACCATGGGTCAAAGATAATCCCAAGGTCCTTCACGCATGAAGCTTGTTTCAAGATGTAATTTTGGTCTTGTCTCATTTTCTTTAGTCTAATAAGTTCTAGATAATATGAAAATATTTAATAATATACAAAACGGTTTCTTCATAAAGCAATGATTTATGATCAGGAAGACTAGAGAACAATCAGAGTTGAATATAAGTATATGTAATCAAGCGTGTACGGTGTACTCCTATGTTCAGTTATGCTCATATATTTAAATTGTGCTTGTAAAAATATAGCATTTTGAAGCACAAACTGAGAACTTTGTGATTCTTTTCTTGCAATCCGAAATCTATACAGAATAGTCGTAATTTTTCGCCTCGATTGAAACTAATAAAAACTACAAGCGAAAGGAAATCGCAACGAGAATGTTAATGAGTATTTAACAAAACAAAAGTGAAATATTCAAATGAAATGATTAGTGTGATAAATTGCCACATTACCTTCACCTTCGATAAATTAATAAGCGCTTGTGTGTACGTCTTGGTACAAAGCAAAGCGCGGGAGTATCGGAGCAATTTATGAATTAAGATTTTTATCGAGGACATGCAATCCTAAAATGAAAATCAACCAAACGTTCTGTTGTGTAAAAGGAGACGAAGAAGAAGGCAATGAAAGTTTCAGATCAAAATAAACACACAAGAACAGTTCGACAAGCATGTTAGAGAGCTTCGAATAAATGCGTGCAAGGGGAAATATACCTTGAAATTGGGAAGGATTTACGTGTGCTTACTATACAGGAAATACAAGTCATAACCAAGTGTTTGAGCTTTCCCATTTGGCTTCAACACGCAACCCTGGGCACCCTTTTCGGAATTTAACTAAATCAACAACAAGCACTATAAATTACATTAATAGGCTTGAATAAGTAGCTCCTTCTATTATTCGGTAAACGAGCATGGCAGCATGCGGGTTAACACCTCGCCATCACGTGCACGACCGAAATTCTCAAGACACTTGGAAATTAGCTACAGCATTCCAACGATGTCGTTATAACACCAGTCTTAATTAGAATTGTATTCGAAAGGATTTACGCTGGCTTTCTTGAATTAATTTATCAGAGCTCCTCGAAAATGCGATTTTGACATCAAGCGCTCATTTGGTATGGTAATTACCAATAGGAAATTCGATATTTTCATTGTGATCAGATTTATTAACTCGTTTGAGAAAGCTGCACTTCAGCGTTCACCACAATTTGATGGTGGCATCGAAAAATTCCCTCAAGATGAACCTAAGCCCGTCTGACGCTCCTGACTTCAATTGAAAGACTAACAAATAGGGCTGAAAAAATTGATTCAAATAAATTGATTCAATTCGATTGATATGACATGTTAAGCATATTAAACCGACAGCCTGTCTAATTGTAATCCCATGTTAAATTGATTCACTTACCAACCAAACAAAGGTAACTCCGAAGAGGAAGTGAGACTATTTGTGTTCGTTTTTTTTTCGGTTTTGGTAAAGTAGGTATGTATTCATTAGGAACGTGGCTTCAATTTGATGTTTTAAGGCATCACGTCACTGAAGGTGGACACTTTTTGACTAGGTCGCGGTCTGTGCAGGAAAAAATTAATAATCATTAAAAGGAGATTTCAAACAATTGGTTTTATAAACTTAGAGAGAAATAAAAGAATAAAATCAAAAATCAACTACCCCAATATAAATAAGACTTTAAGACAGTTTAAGTGTCAAGTTAAATGGCACATTTACTCTTCTCAACTTATGCCATCGGGAGTTGCCTAAAGAAAAAAAATTATTCAGTCAATCAAAAAATTTAATCAAAATTTTTTCGTTTATCATTCGCTGAAATTAAAGTTGGGTTTAATTATTTGCATTCAAATTTTAATTCATATCAAACATGGAAACTAATTGATGTCCATGAAAATTTTAATAGATTGCATATCTTATTGATAAGTTATGCATTCATCAGAGAGGGTTTAAATAACCAAGTTTTTGAAAATTGTCGTTACTGCATCCAATTTATTTTTTGAGTAGCGGAGACCCATGCAAGTTTTGTGCAAAATTTTTAGCAGTATGTATTTGATAAGGTAAATTTTTTTTCTGATCGTTGAACTCCCAGCATATGAAGAACATTGCAGCCTGGGAATAGTGCGGCACTTCCTTATTGCGGACACTAAATTGTCAAATGTCAAAGCATTTTAAAAAAATGTTTTCGTATACTGGAGGTGACTTTTAAATTATTCATCATTCAGTGAATGGTCTTGAAAAGGTTAAAATCGGCTGCGTTTATAATAGGTTATGACAGAATCCGAAATTATGGAGAATTTGTGGTCCACTTGCTATCAGCTATGAAATCTGGAAAAATAAAGAAATGTCCTAATAAGAAGGGAGGCATTTATCTCTGTTTAAAAAAAATCATTACTGCTCCACATTAAGCAGTCACCATTTTGTTCTAGTGCTGATCGGTTTATTAACTTTATAGTTTTTGAAAAATATTTATATTATCCATTTTATCTGAAAATTTTGAGATTTTCCTATAAAAACTGAAGTGTTTTGCTCATTGGACACTGTTTTGCTGCTGTTGCTCTAATACCAGAAAATTTAAATAGCAATATTATTCAATTATCTTGATACTTTCAGAAAATAAATGTCTAACATTGGATTATTTTAATGCCAAATTTTATTGAATTTATGGGTACCGATATGATTTTACTGAGAAAAATGTGATATTTAAACACTATAATATTTATTATAAACAAAGTTGAGTAAATTTCCAGTCCTAAGATAATTGTTGTTGCCTTACTTATAAAGAAATATATTAAAAATTCTTCCCATTTCCCACAGTTGTCCAATTCATAAATTTCACCTCAATTTAAATACTTACGTTTTAACATTTTAAAAACTTCCCACAAACACGTTTCATTTGATATCCAACATGACCATCTTTGGCAAAAACAATTTTTTAGGCATCGCCTTCCTATATTGGGAGACTCCCCTCAAAAACCTTTGAAAATAAACATCCAAATTTTCAAAAGGCAATCACTTCTGATGTACACTACCACTCAAAACTGTTTAGGCACCCCTATTTTCATGGATTATTCATACAGTGTTATGTTTACAAGAAAAACATTATTATAAAGGGAAATACGTATGTATTTAAAATGCGTTTTTGTAAGAAACACCCATTATATGAGATAAGGATTACTCTCTTTTACCTGCACTTGGCCGGACTCCCGGAAATTGTTTATTGCGATGTAATTACAATAATAATTCGTAGAAATTTCTCGGAAAAGTTATTTATCAGGTAAAGTGTAGGTAATGATCTTCCTAGAAGATTATGGTGATATCCATAACTTATGGTCAGTTGCAGTGTGGTCTTTACTCTGTTAACGTCGCGAGCAATGTATCGAGTGATAGTTTTTTGAAAATTCCTCCGTGAAAAGAATTGAGTACGGAAACGCGTGCACTTATAATAGCGTACCATAAAAGTGGCATAAGTAATCGAGAAATTACTAAAAAACTGAAAATACCTCACACTACGGACGATTATAACGTAAAAAATCGGAAAGGTGGTAGTTATTTTAATAAAAGACGGAGTGGGAGACTGAAAACAATAATATCCACTGATGATTGTAGAATATTGGTTTTTAGCAAATTAAATTGGCGTAAAATAGCCCCAGATATCACCCCAGAAGTAAATTTTGGTCGCCCAAAGCCAGTCAGTGTTTCGACAACAAAACGTCGTCTACAGAAAGCCGGGCTCCAGGCCGCTTCGCGATGAAAAAGCCATTACTTTGCAAACAAAATAAGCGAAAGTAATTTAAGTGGGCTCGTGAACACCAACATTGGACTATAGAAGAGTGGAACAACGTATTATGGACAGATCAGTCCAAATTTGAACTGTTTGGAAGGCGAAGCCGAATATTCGTGAGGAGATCTGTAGGTGAACGTGAACGCATGGAGGTGGTTCAGTGATGGTGTGGGACTGTTTAGCTGGTAGTTGTTTAGGGAAAGCTACCGTGAAACTTTGGAGAAATACGTAATCCCTTCCGGAATAAGTTTTTAGGGTCAAAATTTTATCTTTCAGCAAGATAATGACCCAAAACAAAATTATTCTCACCATATAGAAGAGGAAAGAACTCTCAAAACTATGGAATGGCCTGCCCAGAGCCCCGATTTAAATCCAATCGATTTACTATGGGAAGAACTGGATCGGGAAGTATGGAAATCGGCTCCAACATCAGCTGCTGACATGTGGAACAAATTGCAGTCATGTTGGACTTCGATAGCACAAGAAACCCTGGCAAAACTTATTGCTAGAAAGCCTCGATTGTGTGCTGTAATTTTTAAGTCGAGAGGACGTCGCATACGAGTAGATGAAGGCAATATTTAAATTAAACGTTTTATTTTTCGCATTTAAGGAGTGTATTTTTATGCATGGGTTTTCAAAGATTTTTGCTGCTAAACAGAGTGCCTAAGCGCTTTTGAGCGGTAATGTACATAACAAATCTGGTGATCATAGCGTTCATGATTAAAGTAGGATTTTATAAGTCAGTGGTGGATTTAACTCCCTGAAATGAAGAGGCAGCTTGTCCCTTCTAACTTGTCTGCTTATGTATTTGTATGACAAAATACCTTTGTTGTTGTTGTTATACTTGAATAGTGGTTTATGCGACACACAATTTACAATTGGTGTTTAAAATAGGTGTGCAGCTAATAGTAGATAAACTAAACAGTCATAGAGGCATATCACTACTTTGTGCAGCGTACAAAATATTTTCAAAGATCTTAAAAAATCAAATCGTATCATACGCCAGCAGTATTATTCGGGAGTATCAAGGTGATTTTTGAGCAGATAGATCGACAATAGAGCAATTGTTCACTGTCAAGCAGGTATTTGAAAAAATCTGGGAGTTCAACATAGACGCAAGCTGACTTTAAGCAAGCATACGACAGTATTGATCGTAACGTATTGTACAAAATAATGATATCCCAGCGAAATTAGTTCGTCTTACCAAAATGACAATGACGCCGACAACCTTCCAAGTCCGCATCAATAACCAACTCACCGATGCCTTTGACACAAATATCGGACTAAAGCAGGGAGATGGGCTGGCCCCATTGCTATTCAATTTGGCTCTGGGATACGTGAAAAGGAAGCTACCTATCGATATGCGAGGTACATTACTGTACAAGTCGAGCCAAGTAGTAGACTATGCGGGCAACACCAACATTTTGTCATGGGCGTTAACAACAAGAACAACGTTAATAACAAGAACTCTTCCTGAATCTTTGCAGCATAGCGAAACTAGTAGGGATACAAATCAATGAGAATAAATCAAAGCTTATGACACAGTCGAGGAAAAATCTCAAGTACACAAAATATACTTGACAAATACAATATCGAAAATATGAGCGAATTTGTGTATTTGGGTGCCAAAATAACAAAAACCACTGATGAAAGAAACGAAATACGCCGAAGAATGCAGCTCGTAAATAAAATATTTTATTCAGTTTTTATGGTCTTGAAGCCCATTTCCACATACAGGAAAACAAAGCTCCATGTTTATAAATCTGTGATAAGACCTGTGTTATGTTATGGGTGTGAAACATGGACCCTAACCCAAGCATCCTTAAATATGAAGAGCACCTTTATATGATGGGTCCTGAGGCGAATAATCGCAGCGACGCTAGATGGGGATCAATGGCGAAACCATTAGCTGTATGAAGTTTTTGACGGGCCGGAGGTCTCAACAATTGTGAGACTGCGGAAGCTGCAATGGGGTGGTTATAGAATCATATGGACGAACAACGGATACCCAAAAAGGTATTCGTTGGGGAAACTGAAGGCCGGAGACCAGTGGGGAAACCGAAAAAATGCTGGTCTGACTCGGTCGACGAAGACAGTTGATCACTGCTTAGACTTCGAAATAGGAGGACGCGGTCAATGGACGGAGACAGTTGGAGGCGTTGTTTGCAGGAAGGCCTGAGGGGTTGTAGTACTGCGAACAGAAAGAAGAAGGAGAAGCAGTTGATGACCAGAAATAAATGTTTCACTTTATAAATGAACTGCTTTTCTTCAATGAAAATCATCATGGAGTAAGTTCTATTTTTCTGTTCGTGTTTCTTGTTGCAAACCAGTCAATAACCCGCTCCTTAGCTATGTCAGAGTCATAATATATATTCGACGACAATAGGCCAGTAGGTTTCTCATTGATCATGGTTGATGAAAATGACATCTTTGGGCATCGCAATGTGGAGAAAGATGGTTGAGTTGTACTCGATACATATGATTGGATATAGCTCCGCCTCACATACATTCTAAAATTTAGCACAATTTGGCGATGGTGAAGTTTTTCCTGCTGCCTTTTCATGATACTTCTTTTTCCGGCAAAGGTTTCATCCAACGTATAAATTAAAAACAGGCAATTAAGAATCCAATCCATTACATTTCACTGCTCATTTCCAGTTACCTGAAGGTTGACTATAACAATTTTTTCGAAAACCTGAGCTGTGATAGAATATTTTATAGATAATTGATGCAATACTTCACTCATTACACTGTCCTCTTGTTTCACAGCCATGTAAGGTGTCAATATGTTTCATTGATAACATTACGGTGCCTCTGTACATAGTCACACTTTGAACTCCTGGAGAATGAAATGGAGCACCGTGTTGTAGACTGACTTGCTTTTGGCAAGTTTATTTTAACGTCATATATACACGCTAGCTCTAGGACCTCATTGAAACGTACGCTGAAAATTTCGTTCGAGTTCCGGTGTTTCTCTTCGAGAAAACTGATTGTATCTTGAGCAGCATCAAAAACCTGCTGCATCTAAGGGACACTGTGTTGGACAATAAATACCGTGAAGAGGTTAATGCTACAATAAATTCAGAATAAAGAATGTTGTTCATCAACGAACTTGCACTCCCTGCCGTTTCTCTATCATGCCAATCAGAAATTGTCAGCGCTGGCGAAGTACAATAATCCCAGAAAATCTCTCACAAAAGACTTTAACCAATTCATGCCAATAACTCTATTGCGTTTTGCAAAGTCTAGTGGGAGTTCGGTTATACCTTGAGCAGTGCTAGATGTACGAGTATTTTAGACGAAACTCTGAAAAATGAGCCAACCTCTCAGATGGCGTGAAAAGCTTTCTTTACTGTAGGTATTTCTGAGTGAGCGTTTATTGTAGTTTTTTTTTAATTTCCCGAGCTGCAGCCGTAGTTTCCGATTGCTTGTAGAGCACTCTGTGTATTTTCCCGTGTTTAGCGCCTCCACACTATCCTGTGTTTTCATCTTTTCCATTTAAACGCTATTATTTTGTTTTTTCCAACAAATATATATTTCGGGAGTAGGTTGCTCCCTTCTTCAGTGTCAATTATTTTCTGAGATAACAAGGGCTTTTCGAGGATATTTATACTGACCAAATCCTAATTACCTAAGGTCTATTTGCTTAATGTCTAATTGCTTAAGGTCTAATTGCTATTGGGTTTTATGACCTTTATATCATAATATTATTCTTAGCTTAATTATTTAGCCTTTTTTTTTTATAAGTAAATAGCTTATCACGTTTTTCGTCGATTCGAAATATAATTGATTGGTTCCACTCTTTTGGCAGATATTCTTGTCGCCAAATGTGCTGGATGACTTTGTGAATAGCTTTCTGAGCTCTGGTACCACCATATTTGATGAGCTCTATTGGAATCTCGTCGATGCCTGGCACTTTATTTTTTTTTTTATTTTGATGGTGACACAATCTTACGGTTGGTGGGACTAATGGAAACTATCTGGAGACATCTACAGGCTCCAAAGTTCTCGAGCTGTGCAGAGGATTAAGGAGGTTCTTGAAATATGATGCCCATCTTTCCTTAATCCTGGTTTCATCAGCGATGGTATTGCCGATGTCATCTTGACAGAGAGTAGTTTTGGGCTGATAGCCACGTTTCAAGCTTTTCACTACTTTGTATGCTTGTCTTGTGTAGTTGCACGCTAGACTTACATCGATACTTCTCAAATTGTCGACAAAGCATTTTCTTTTCTTAACTCTAATGATCTTATTTGCTACCCTTCTGAGGTTTTCATTGTGCTCTCTCTTCGTCCTAGTTTTCTTACCTTCATATTCTTTGTACGCCTGATTCTTTTTATCTGGGAGCCAGCTGGTTGTCACGGGTCTCCGTGAAATTTTCTGCCACAGACGCCATTTGAAGGCTTTACATGTAGAATTTTTGTAGCGGCCTGGTCTTCACCGATTACCCCTTTGACATAAGACACCGATAGGTAAATTTGATCAATAATGATCTGAGTTACAATTGGCTCCTCAGTATGTACGGACGTCAAGTATGCTCGAAGCCCAACGTTGTTGGATCAGAACATGGTCAATCTGATTTTGTGTGGTGCCATCTGGTTATAGCCAGGTCGTTTTATGTGTGCGTCCATGAGAGAAACAAGTCAAACGTATGCCTAGATTTCTGCTACATGCAAAGTCAGTCAGGCGCTAGCCGTTGTTATTTGTTTCATTGTGGTGGCTATTTACTCCAGGCGCTCCCCGATGAGATATCTCATTGCCAACTTTGGCGTTGGAATCACTCAAAATTATGTTTGTGTCGTTTGTAGCAATGAGTTGACTAGTCTTTCTTGGTGATTGTAGAACATTTTCTTCATTTCTTCGTCGTTTTCTTTGGTCGGGGCGTCTACGTTTATCAGTCAGATTTTGAAAAATTTCACTTTGATACAAATCGTACATAGCCGTTCGTCTACTGGCTTAAAATCAATAACGTGCGATTTGAACTCCCTATCCACGATGAAGGCCTTTCCAAATTCTCGTTTTCCAGTAGGCATTCCACTTTGGGGTATTGTGTGCGATCTCATGTCTTAAAAATCATTTCCAGTTCAGTTCGTTTCATGGATTGCGAGTATTTTTAATTTATATTGACTGGCCAGTTGAAAAGGTCCTTAACAGTGCCAGGGTAATTGAGTGATCTGACATTCCAGAATCCAATTCCATAGTCCTTTTTTCGCCTGCAAGGTTGTTGCCGTGAGTCCAATCTATTCCGAGGCTCTCCTGTAGGTTTCGAAACAATGTAGGGTTTTCCAGGGAAGAGGAGTTAGCCCGTCGCCAAACGTTGATTTGAGCGGCATGATTATTATTTCGATTCCGTTATAAGGTACAGAAAATTCGCCTTCACAGTCTACTCATTATGTTCACAACGTGTGGGTTTTATGGCGGAGAAAAGGGAAGGATTAAATATGACAGAGCGTACATATAATAAAAAGTTGACTTTTCAATTGGTATAAATCCTGGGTTATTTTCTAGTTTCAAGTCCAAAAGGAAATTATTTTTTTTTAATTTTTCAAGTCGAAGATATATTTGCCATAGATGTTATAGGATTTTTTAAACATTTCCATATACACGCAGCATACTGTGACCAAAAACTAAGGTGACATTTGAATTTAAACTGCGCGCGTCGTTTTTTTTTTAGGTGGGTAGTTTTTTTTTAGGTGGGTAGTACCGTCAGTGACATCGATGTCAAATTTACATACCAAAATATTCACTAGTGTTTGAGATACGCGTCGTTTCCGGGATGACCTTCAGTTCCATCTTCGCTGTGGCTTGAATCTCCTCTATCGTATCAAAACGGTGTCCCCAAGGCAGTCCTTTGAGCTTGCTGAACAGCCAGAAGTCGCACGGCGCCAGATCAGGTGAATACGGTGGTTGCGAATGGGTTGGGATATGGGTTGAGTTTTTGGCGAAATTATCACGAATTACGAGTGCAGTATGGGATGGTGCATTATCATGGTGTAAAAACCAAGAATTGTCTTTCCACTCTTCCGGCCTTTTTAGGTAGATAGCGTTACACAAACGACGCATAACGTTCAAATAATATTCCTTGTTGACTGTTTGACCCGGCGGAAGGAATTCATAGTGCACAACACCACGATAATCGAAGAAGAGAAGAGGTTGATGGTCGCCCAGGGCGCTCTTTATCTTCGACACGTTCACGGCTGGCTTGGAACTCCCTATACCACTTGTAAACATTTTTTTAGGTAAATTTCTCGAGAGAAATTTACCTATTGCGAAGAGTATCTTATATATATATATATATATATATATATATATATATATATATATATATATATATATATATATATATATATATATATTATATATATATATATATACATATATATATACATATATACATACATGCATATATATATATATATATATATTTATATATATATACATATATATACCTGCACGTATATATATATATATATATATATATATATATATATAAATATATATATATATATATATATATATATATATATATAAATATATATATATATATATATATATATATATATATATATATATATATATCTAAATATATATATACTTGCATATATATATATATATATATATATATATATATATATGTATATATATATGTATATATATATATATATATATATTTATATATATATACATGGGGCATAACGAAATTTGTGACCACGCTAGAGGTTGCAATTTGTGAACCAGCAATATCGGCCGGGCAAAAACAAAATGGCAGCCATTTTAGACGAAAAATCGTGATTTCTGTTCTGACCAAAGTATAGCTCCGATTTGGATGAAATTTGGTACAAAGGTTCACTAATATATGTGATGAATCTCACAATGAAAAATCCAAAGTTGGTACGGCAGAAACAAAACGGCGGCCGCTAAAACGTCGAAAAACGTGGAAAATTTTGTTGTTGTAATAGGGGTCAAAGCTTTCAAGAAATGTTCATGAAATTCGGGAGTTTGATAGAAATTATAATAATAAAATTTCAAAGGCTTCTGAAAGTCGCAATTTTGATCCGACGTATATGAAACCTGGTTTCGAGATAGGCATTATTTAGATCTACAGTCTTTGATATTTTGGTGATCATGCATGTGCAAATTTCAAAATGGCGGATGTTTAAATATGCGTTTTTTTGGGTTTTTGTGCCCCTTAGCGGTCACATTTTCCAGTGGATTTTGATGAAACTTGAGATTATGAATTTCTGTACTATGTTCTTGTATTTCGTAGAAAATTAATAAAATTGAATGAAATATAAAAAAAGTCGAAAATTTCAAACTTAATATTCTAAGCTGCCATTTTCACTAAAAATTGAATTATTTTGCCGTGTCTAGAGTGAAACTCCGATTTGAGCGAAATTTGGCACATTGATTGATGAGTTCGTAGCACAAAAAATTTAAAATAATCCAAAATCAAATGCATGCATTCAAAATGGCGGCCCCCAAAGGTCAGAAGGCAAGCGCAATTCGCTATTTTAGTAGCAACTGAAATAATCAATTTTTTTCATGGAAACGTTTTAAATGACAACTTGAAACTATTTATAAATCAGACTTGTTTTAATATTGTAAAATATTTTTAACAATACCTTGAAATTATAAAATGGCAAATTGTCTGTCTGTCTGTCTGTCCGTTTGTTCGTGCGTCTCAACAAGTTTTCTCGCAAACCACATGAGCTAGAATGAGGAAATTTTCTACGTAGGTCAAAAGTGGTGCCTCTTGAAATTTGCAGTGTAAGAAAATTTTTTAAAGTGTTTAAAGGGGTCTCCCCATACAGGGGGGTGACATAAACTTTTTTTTTCATTTCTGTAGCCCTCTAGTAGCCAAGTTTCTCAACAGATTCCGATAAAGCTTGAAATTATAAGTTATTAAGGCAAGCTAATTTCATTTAGTTATGCAAATCGGATGAAAAATAAAAAATTCGAAAATTTACAGCTTAACATTTTTAGCAGCCGTTTTCAATAAAAATTCAAAATGACGGCCTATGATGGTTCAGAAAAGAATCGAAAATGTATATATTAATGGCAATGCAAGTGCTGATTAAACTTTTATGGAAATCTTTTGAAATTAACTATTTGAGCTATTTAAGCCAAAAAGTTATCACCTTTGTGAGGTAACGACTGTGAAATGTGTAAACAGCAAATGTAAGAAAGGCGAAACCAGTATTTATATGTTTATAACAATTCATTGCCCGCCGATTTTCAATATATGATCCATACGTGTGCAACTCAATTTAATTAGCAAAATATTTGCGCCTCTATGAAGAGTCTCCAAATACGAACGGTGACAGATTCTTTTTATGTTAATAATTACCCATGTGGTGCTACAAAAATTGCAGTAAGAAGTCCAGTAGTAGGCAAGCCTAATTCTTTTTCGAACCCTTACGTTACGTACGAGAAAATTACCTTTCCGGCTGGTGCTGCCAACGGGGATTTTTAGACATAGCCTCATCACCAAAGGCTTTCTGCACCATCCTCAACATATCCGCAGCAGAAAATTGATTCCGCAAACAAAATTCAATGCAAATTCAACAAATTTGGACATCGTAAAAAACGAAAAACTCACTTTTAGCAGCTCACAAAACGACGCGTATCTCAAACACTAATGAATATTTTGGCATGTAAATTTGACATAGATGTCACTGACAGTACTACCAACCTAATTTTTTGGACACAGTAACATACAAGTATATCATAGTTCGTCATTATATAAACGTCCGGAATGTAAATTTTTCGCAACCTGCATGCAAATGACTAGGTAGTTATTACTTTCCAGTGCTAGCGGAGTAAGTCAGTTTCGTTGGTAGATGAAATCAAATTGCAGGCCTTATGCAAGCTGTTACTAAAAACCCTTTTCCTTATGTAGTCTAAGCCCTAAAAAGGAAGTATTCCTCAATCATCATGGCTTCAGAGAGAGAGATACCAAGCGTTAATAAATACTATGCAAATATCAGGAACCAGGAGCAAATATTTTGCGGCAACTATTAAAAGAACACCGAAATTACGAGATTCATTAAAAGTGATGTCATTAAAAAGGTGGGTCACTCATTGCAAAGGAAAATTTCTATTTTCTGAATACATACCTTCATTAAATGAAATATTCAATTTTAAGAATTGGCGAATGTGGAAAAATTGGGTTATTTAACAATTTATAATAAATTTTATTTGCAAGAACAATGATGGAAAATTTCAACAATTCAGCTTGATATTTCAAATCCTATTCATTGACTTAAAATCTAAAGAGTTTAGCAAAACACTAAATATAGCACATACAAAGTAAAAATCACGAGTTTACTGATTTTTTTGGTGTAACAAAAATTTGAAAATCAAATGCAATATAGGTGAAACCTAACGGGGGAAAATAAAGGACACCACATCGTGATATGTCCTTGTGGTAACGTTCGCATATATGTACGTAAATTGAAAAAAATATTTCGTCTCGATTTACACACTCTAACGATAGCGTAAACGAAGTTCCCTTAGTATAGCAAATAAACCAAATGATAGCGACATTGACATGTATAGGACGAAAGACCTTTTTGCCACCCTCAGTCATTCTCCGTTACAATTCCTGGAAATGTGACTTTATTTCCATTTCTCCTGAATGTAGACATGTAGACCGTTGTGGGTGCACATCAAATGTCATGGGTTAACAAATCATTTTTATTGACTAAACATCAAAGTTTAGGGCGACGATTCATTTTCAGTTATGGTATAATAGTATTTATATACGAGTCTTATTCGTTTTTTATCAACGGTGACAATGATTGAAATTGCATAAGAATACTAATTGAATTTTGTCAAACAAAGTTTCTGCTATCAATTGGGAGTCCTTATTTGCATTCATTTCATGTAATTATTATCTCATTTATTTGGTCATTACCCCAAATGAATTTTAGCAATTTTATTTGCATTGATTATATTAACAGGATTTGCTTATTGACTTAGATCTCACTTACTTGAACTCTAACTTCAGGTAAATTAACTTTCATAGCTAATTCTTCTCGTGAATACACGTCAGGATAATGTGATTTTTCGAAGGCGCGTTCCAATTCATGTAGTTGATATGTCGTGAAT
>OZ017738.1:316137364-316144864 GCA_963969285.1 Odontomyia ornata | reverse complement strand
TTAACTGGAAAGTAACGAATCAACTCTATAATTTGAAATCACTCAGTCCTTATTATTTCTTCGGGGAGTTTTGTAAATCCTATGTTTAACGTTTACATCTAAGGATGTAAGAAGAATCCTTTACTAAGCTCATCAGTAAGCAAAGGATGACTTTGGAAGAGAAAAGCATCCTGAAATGTTCCCTCTAACTTTTGTTGAATTGTATTTATGCCACATTTAGAAGTAAGTTATTGGTTATTTCCGGTAGAAACGATTGAATAAAATGTACCGTTTGTGCAGAAAATTAAGGATATTGATAATTTTTATCATTTGCTACCAAAGGACTCGGTATCTTCATCAAATCCTTGAACAGTGCCAACTAATTGGCACTTTTCGTGCGAAAAATAATTAAAACTCAATCTCTCGACACCAATGTATCATATTGAACTGATCGTATTTAGAGAGCCCTTGGAAGGATTAAAATTCTGTTCCGAAACTTTTTAGACCAATATGTTATCCTTCATTTGAAACATCTACAATCAAAATCCTTACACGCGTCGATCAGTCATGCTGAAAAATCGGGGTGAAAGTCGGAAATTTTTTAGTTTTAAGGATAAAAGTCCTTTACAGTTACTTGAATTTCTTATCCTTTAAACGGGACCTAACTGGAAGATAGACGTATCATTTGCCAAAAACAGGACTCTTCTATCTATCTCCGTTTAAAAGTTATGCGTGAACATACAAAAAAAAAAGCAAAAAAAAAAAAATATACGCGATGAATTGATAACCTTCTTTCTTTTGGAAGTCGGTTAAAAAGGTGTTCTCTTCAAAGGGCAATTACAAAAAAGTTTTATAAGATATTTAAGGGGGAGTCTCCCCATATAGGGGAGTGGACCCCGAAAAAAATGTCATCAATGGTAGCTGATTTGGGTATCAAATGAAAGGTCTTGATGAGAACATTTCTAAACAGGTCTTCATTTGACACTTTATGCTTCGAGGGAAGCCATGTAAAAGAACTAAATGTGCAAAAGTTAAAACAAAATATTGAGGACTCCAGCAGTTTCATAGAAAGCAAAGAAGTAGCAGATTACAGAAAATATTTTCTTTCCATAATTTGATTGACAGCAAACGAGAAAACGTAACCAAGCCAACCTTCAGGTTGAAGTATTTAGGTGTTGAGTAGCCCTGTCGAGTAATTCGTCATAAAATGAAAATTATTTAGTTGAAAAGTAATTAAGTTGCCGAGCTTTTTTAATTCAGAAGACGGTATTCGTGTATTTTGAGTTTATCAACCATATCCTGTGTTTTTTTATTTGTTTTAAATATGTTAACTATGTATTGCCCAAAAACTAGTATTTCATTAATTAACCAAAAATTAGTTTTAATGAAGGCAGTTATTTATTTGGGCTTACAAGTAGTTTATCAATTGAAAATTTCTCACCTTGCGTTCCTTCTTCGTCACTTCCGGAGGTGATTTTCTCGCCTGGTTCGCTAGAGTTGGTCTGATTAAGGTCTTCGCTAGATGCGCAACTGCCATTCATGAGACTTTCATTGTCATTAAGGCGATCTGATTGATCCATAGAATTCAGTCGATAGTCGTCGACATTTGCCGGTCTTTGTTGCTGCTGATGCTGCGATTGCAGATTGTGCTGATGAGAGTTATGCTGAAGATGCAGATGATGCAAATCATTTGGTTGCTGCTGTTGCATATCCTCGAAACTGCGCGCCCGGATACCCTCAAACGGCTTCAAGTAGGATTCGTAATTATTCTTCACGTTTGATTCCGCCGACTCATTGCTGGTGGCTCGATCCTCTAGATCGTCATATGCTTTCCGTTTTACACCCGCGGTTAACATTTGTGGTGCCACTCGAACTCCATGACTAGACGAAGTTGATGTGGGCGGTAATTGCACTAGGTCCTTGCTGATATCACCGTTAGCGGACATTGAATCGTCGAAGTCGTGAGTGTTGTCTTCGTAGTAGGCATTTGCTGTCAGGCTTTTAGCGTGTTCGTTATTCTCTATGCGTGAATGCCTCCCAAAATCATTATCACAGTTGCTACCGAAATTTGTCGAGTCGGCAAAGTATTTGGTATTAGCGGCGATTTCCCTTTGATTATTCTCCTGCAAAGTTGCCGCCAATGCGGGGGGGTTGCCATACTCCAGGTCGGAATTATTACCTGGATCAATAGTCATCGGTGGGGCCGAGAGAGGACATCCAGAGCCTGAAACAGACGATGACGATGGCGAAATACTCTCGGCAGACGTTTTAAAATGTGCTGAATAATTAAAGTGATTGTATTTGTCGGAATGTGAATGTAATTGACTCAATGCATGATTTAAGTGGTTCTTGGCGTTATTCAATGGTTGATGATTGTCAGCTCCTCTAATGTGATTTAATGGAGGACATCGAAGATCAGTAGCATCGTTCAATTCACCTGTAATGCGAATGAATGAAGAAGTTATTTTTGTGTGAACAGATATTATCAGTTATTCAGATTGATATATAATTTGTCCGAAGTGATTAGTTATTAACAAATATGAAGAAGATTTAAATGGGCTTTTGTTATTGAGTGAGATGGCATCTTGCATTGAAAGTTATAAGATGGAATTTGGTAGCATTAAGATTTATTGTTCTTGTCTGCTACGTGGTTACAAAAATAAATACAAAGATAATTTCGATACTGCCAGTTAGATTCCAACCAAGACTCTCGGTGTACGTCAATCAGTATATTTATCCCTAATTTTTAGCGTTTCGCAAAATAATTTTACATACCTCTACTAAAACCACGACTTATTTATCTATGAGCTCGTTCACACGTCACAGTAAATTTTCTTGCAAATCACATTGGTTAGACTAGTGAAATTTTGTAAGTAGGTCAAACGTAGTGCTTTCCTCAAAGTTTCAATACCAAAAAAATTATAAGTTTTTGAAGGGGGTCCCCTACGTGAGGAAGTGACCCTTAAACAATTTATTTTCCTAGGACAGCCATTTATGGGTGTCAAATGAAAGGATGAGAACTTTTAAAATCAGGTCTTAAAATAGCACTTTTCCCATCGACGGGTGTAGGGGGAGAGAAAACGATAATTTGATGTCCCTCCTCCTCGAAAGTTACAACTCGATAAACTTTTTAGTAAATAGTAATTTTAATAAATAGAAGTGTGAGCAGATGAGCTTTGACTTCTTTGAGTCATCGCATCTGCTAACACAACTAAGTAAGGCCCGACACCTTTCCAAGTAAAATGAGAATTGGCCTGTGGATATAAAATAAATAAATTGATTGACTAAAATAATACATTTAACATTACGTTTTTGCCTCTGAAATCAAAAAAGGATCCTTAAATTAGCCAATGTCTGGATTACATAATAACTGAAATACATGTTCTATAAGTTTCATTACAATCGAATCATTAACATTTAAGTAATGTAACCATGATTCTTCGTCTTCTTCGTACCACTACAGCCCCTCTCGGGCCTTCGCTTCCTGCAACAAACGCCTCCAACTATCTCGATTTATTGAACACGTCCTCTAATTTTGATACCCGAGCAGCGATGAACTGTTTTCGTCGACCGAGCCAGACCAGCGTTTCCTTGGTTTCCCCACTGGTCTCTGCCCTTCAGTTCTCCCAACGAGTACCTTTTTGAGTATCCGCCATTTGTCCATACAATTCAAGTGGCCAGCCCGTTGCATCTGCCACAGGCTTACAATTGTTGAGATATTCGGCTCGTCAAAAATTTCTTGCAGCTCATGGGTGCATCAAATTCGCCATTAGTCTCCGTCTAGCTTCGCTCCGATAATTCGCCTCAGGTCCCGTCATACGAAGACGTTAAATTTATTTGCAATGCTTGGGTTAGGGTCCATGATTCACACCTATAGCATACATAACACAGGTCTTTTCACAGAATTTTACACTTGGAGCTTTGTTTTCCTGTGTATGCAGCTGGTCTTCAAGAGCATCTAAGTTGAATAAAATATTTTATTTGCGAGCTATATTTTTCTGCGAATTGCGCCTTTTTCATTGCTGGTTCTTACAACTTAGGCGCTTAAATACACAAATTCACTCACATTTTGAATACTGTACCCATCAAGAGTGATATTTTGTATATTTGAAGTATTTTTCTTCGACTGCGTCATGAGCTTTGTTATATTCTCATTGATTTATAGCCCCACTAATTTTGCCTTGCTGTCGAGTATCAGGAAGAGTTCTTTGGCAGTTGTTAATGTACCACTTGTATTGATTTTTATAATATCTTACCCCACTGTATCGACAGGCATTCTTATGATGTATTCCAGAGCCAAATTGAATAACGATGGAGCTGGCTCAACTCATTGCTTTAGTACAATATTTGCGTCGATTCATATGGCCAGCGCAGTGATTGTCTGCAGTTTTAAATCGTTGAATCGTGAAGCTCATCAAATGTTCATAGTTGTATTGAATTCACCATTGGTCGCCGTCCAGTTTCATTCTAATTATACACCACAGAACTGCTTTCTTGAAGGAATTAGGGTAGACATCGGTAAGCTGGTTATTGGTGAGGACTTAGGAGGTTGTTAGCTTTGTTATTATTTCATTAAAATAAGCCAAATTGGCTGGGATAATACGGCAGTATTGAAGTATATTACGTTCAATACGATCATCTGCTTGCTTTAAACCAACCAAAATCTGGTGTGCGTTTATGTTGAATTCCCAGCATTTCTCAATCACCTACTTCACTGTAAATAATTTGTCTATCATCAATCTATCTGTTCTAAAGTGACCTTTATATGCCATGATTGATGTCGTCCACACAGGCCACTCCTTTGCTTGACTTGTACAGTAATGTACTTCATGTATCGACAGGTAGCTTCCTTATGACGTATTCCAGAGCCAAATTGAATAGCAATGAGGCCAGCCCATCTCCCTGCTTTAGTTCGATATTTGTGTCAAAGGTATCGATCAGCCCATCTACCTGTTTTAGTCGCATATTTGTGTCAAAGGCATCAGTGAGTTGGTTATTGGTGCGGACTTGAGAGATCGTCAACGTCATTGTCATTTTGGTAAGACGGGCTTATTTGACTGTGATGCCAAAGCAAACCATTATTTGCTACAGTACATTACGATCAATACTGTCATATGCTTGCTTAAACTCAACGAAAATTTGGTGATCGTCCATGTTAAACTCCCAGTATAGTACCTGCTTTACTGTGAACAATTAGTCTATTGTCGATCTACTGGCTCTAAAACCACCTCGATACTCTCGATTTTATTTTTAAAGACCTTTGTATGTCGTAGAAAGCAGTTATATGCCTCTATAGTTTTCGCACTGTAGCTTGTCACCTTTTTTGTAGGTGGAGTATATAATTGTAGTCCGCGTGGCTTAATGGTTAGATCATTAAGCCCGTAAGCTTGAAGGTCTCTGGTTCAAGTTTCGTTGGCGTCAACGAGATTTAGCTCGAGTGGTTCCTAGAAGGGACTATAAGCCTGTTCAGTTATGATACGTGCTGGTTTAAAAATCAGAACGTATTGCAGGTGGGTGGACGGACACACAGGCAAAGCGTGATAATGATCATATCACCTTGTGGAGTGTCGATACATTACATCATGATAATGAGATACTCTAACTATCTCTAAGCGATTTCCCGAAAGGGGCTGTAGGGCTACGAAGAAGAATCCACGGGAAAATCATCAATGCCCCGGCACTTTTTTATTTTTTGGGCTTTGATGGTGGAACAAGCTTCGTTTAGAGTAGGTGGGGCCAATGGAAGCTCTCCGGAAACATCTATAGGCTCCGATGTTCTTCAGCTGTGCGGTGATATTAGGCGGTTTTTGAAAAACGATGCCCATTTTTCCTTAATTCTGGTTTCAGCAGTGATGATATTGCCAATGTCCTCGTGACAGAGCGTGATTTTGGGCAGGTAACAACATTTCAGGCTTTTCACAACTTTGTGTTTTTTTCTCGAGCTGTTGCTCGCTAGACTTACAACAATACTTCTTCTGAGATTTTCATAGTATTCTGGTTTCGTCCTGGTTTTCCTACCTAAGTATTCATCATTGAACCAATCCTTTCTTTTGCGCCGGGCTTGATGCCCGATTATCTGTTCTGCTACAGTCTTAGTAGTCACTTTCACTTCCATCAAGAGGTCGTTACTTGTTATCAGCGATGCATCTGATAAGATGGGACCCAGCTGTTTATCGAGGGACCCGTTTGATGTCAAACTTTTATTGTAGGCACGTTTTTAATGATTTCTTAAACAATAAGGTCATCATATGAAAAAAGAGATTCCAGCTAATATAAATGCATAAGAACCAGGTGTAAATTTCTCAAACTCAGTTTAAAGAATCTGCATTATATATGACTCAAAGTTTAATATGCAGGAAACGTCGTTTAAGTTGTTTCTGGCATGAGCGCTCTCTTGATACTTTAACTCGTTAGAATGTAAAATTTTGCGTTGACAACGTAATGACTATTTGAACAAAAAGAAGCAAAATAAAATATACATTGTTTAAGATTAAAAATTTGACAAAATGCCTTGATGAACGGTTGCATTTTTTCAAATTGGGCGAGAAGATATAAATTTGAGCGATTTGCAAAAGCGTCTGTTATAAAATAAATTTATGTTAATAATCTTGGCAATCGAGCGAAGGGTTTGTCATACCCAGAAACGTCTTAAAATTTGTAAATATGACCTTAGTTATTTTCTTGTGATTTGGTTTCTTTTTTGTAATTTGAAACCAGCTCTTATCTCAGTGTATTTTCTGGTCACCGGATAAAAGGTTCAGTTCATTAGCACCAAAAGAAGTTATTTGATTTGCAGTCACAAACTGAGCAACCCTCCGGGCGTATGCAATATGAGTACAAAATATGGACTACTGCGATATAGCTAACAACTTCACCATAAGGATGAAGTATTGGGAAGTACTGACCTCCATTCAAGATCATATTCTTTTAGGAAACATTAACAGCAAAACACCTATTAACGAATTCAGTAGTCGTCTAGTCTTTCTAGATTTCCTTTGTCTCTTCGTCCTTTTCTTTGGTCGGGGCGCGTACGCTAATCAGCTAGATTTTGACAAGTTTCGCTTTTTAAGGATCGCACACAGCCGTTCATTAACTACCTTAAAATCAATAAGACGCGATTCGAACTCCCTATCCATAATGAAGGTGACCCGAATTCTCGGTTCTCACTTGGTTTCCCGCTTTTGAATATTGTGCGCGATCACATATCTTGAATATCACTTCCAGTCCAGCTCGTTCCCTGGATTGCCAGTATGTTGGATTTATATTGACTGGGCTGTTGTAAAAGGTCCTTAACAGTGCCACGATAGTTGAGTGATCTCGCATTCCAGGGTCTAATGTCATAGTCCAGTTTTTGGTTCCGAGGTCGCTGCCGTACGTCCAATCTATTTCGACGCTATTTGCAGGTTTCGAAACAATGTTGTGTTATGCAGGGACGGAGAGCTAGCCCATGGCCTAGTCTCCATTTTAGTGGCATGGTTATTACTTTTAATTACGTTATCAGCCGCGAAAGACTCGCCTTCA